>JANAVB010033634.1:0-44196 GCA_029216955.1 Iris pallida
TTTTGTTACTTTTTACGCACAAAGGGTCAAGTCTATAAATAGACTTATTTTCACATAGACAGCATCAAGAGATCATCAGAGAGACAGGAGAGGAGATTCTGAGAAAAATTATACTTTCAGAGTGATATTTCCAGAAGCATTTCTTCAACTTTTTTCTGAATAACAGGGTAAAACAAAGCAGGAAAGCATTCGACTGTGCCATCAATGCCATTGCTCGATACCTTTCTGGTGACTTAGTTCTTCCGATTATTCGTCTTCTTCAAGCAGTTTTCTTCATCATCATCGTATGGTCCAAGGAACAAAGTGATCGCTCTCAGATCAGACTTCCATAGCAATACTTCCCAGAACAATTTATACTTTTTGTACTTTTCTAGTTTTCTTTCAAAAGCCAATTTTAGGCATTTTGTTAAGTGAAACATCTGTGTCCCGTTAAATTTCTAAAACTATTATACCGATAAATTTCTATTTGTCTACTATACCCACTACTATATCGATAAATTTCAAACACGAACTTGAAATTGAAATTGAAATCCTAGAACATGTTGAGAAAACACAAACAAAGCATAAATAAAAATAAATGCAAATTAGGGTTTAGGGTTTCGGATCTTGAAGAGGTTGGTCACGGAGAGGATCTCGGAGAAGGGGGGACGTCGAAGGGGAAGCGTCAGAGGGGGGACGCCGGAGGGAGTGGTCGCCTGAGGGGGTTCGTCGGAGGGGGGGCACGACGGAGAAGGAGAAGAGGGAGGGTGTATGTGGTTTCGAAGGAGGAGAAGAGGGGGAATGGAGTGGGGGATCACGTCAGGGAGGTGGTCGTCGGAGGTGGGGGGTCGACAGAGGAGGAGAAGAGGGGGTGGTTAGGGGGTTCGATCGGAGGAGAAGAAAAGGGAAGCGGAGTGGGGGAGGGCACCGAAGCGGGCCGCCGGAGGGGGCCACAGTCGGGGGGGTGATCGCCGGTCGAGGGGGAGAGGGGAGGAGGAGAAGGATTTTGAGAGTGAGAGAGAGAATGAATTTTGTTTGAAATTTAAGTAACTTCCGAATTTTCACAACAAATTAGCGACGGAAATTTTTCATCGCTACGTCGTCGTTACATGAAAATGTCACTAAGTAGTCGCTCGTTAGTCGCTACCTTTATGAAAAAAATTTAGAATAAAAATTAATCCTTCCATTTCGACATTTACAGCAGCTTAGCGACGTATATATCTGTCGCTAATCAGTCGGTTGACATATTCCGTCGCTAAATGGTCGCTGATCCGTCGCTAAACTTATAAAAAATTTAAGCAAAAAAATATGTCACCCGTAAGTCGCTTGTCGGTCGCTAATTGGCGACTGATTATGCCGTCGCTAATTTTCAGTCGCTATTTGCCTGTATTTTGGTAGTGAGGATCCTGACGGTGCTCATCTTTGCCACTAGTGTACAGGTCTTGTCATAGTCAATACCATACGTTTGACTGTATCCTTTTGCCACCAGTCGAGCTTTGTAGCTCTCAACCTGTCCATCTGGGTTCTACTTCATAGTAAAGAACCACTTGCATCTGACTGCTCTCTTCCCTTCTGGCAGTTTTACCAGCTCCTAAGTGTGGTTCTTCTCAAGCGCCTCCAACTGCTCATGCATCACCGCTTTCCACTTTGGATCGTTCTTGGCAACCTGCCAATTGTTAGGTACAGTAATATTATCTAAAGATGCAATGAATACTCAATGAGAAGAGGAGATATGATCATATGAAATAAACTGAGCAAGGACCCAACCATATCTAACAGGAGGATTTCCTATATTGCTGCGAGTGGTCCTCCGTACAAATAATGGTGAGGAAGGAATATGTGTGGAAGGAGTAGGAAGAATAATATCACCTGAAGGAGAATCTAGTGGTGGTGTAGGTATCTCAGGAGTCGAGACGGACGCAGGCAAGGGACTTGGCACTGGCACTGTAGGTACTAGTCTTGCAGTTTGCTTCCCTCTTCTGCTGTAGGTAAGTACCTCCCCCTAAGCCGTAGACCTAACACCTCTCATATCTTCTCCATGTTTCTCTTCACCTTCCTGCTCCTTCTCAACCGTACCTCCATGTCATACTCCTAAATCGGTCACCAGGCTTTCACCAATCTCCTCCTCTAACCTCATACTTGCAGTATCAGTTGAGTTGTTTGAGGTTCCCTCCTGACGATAGTATGGCTCATGCTCTCTGAAGTGAACAATCATGCTCACAAGCTTTTTCTTTTCTACTGGGCTCCAGCACATATATCCTTTCTGAGTCGTCGAGTAGCCCACGAAGATGCCCTTGACTACTCTATGATCAAGTTTTCTGTTAGAACAGGGGCACAATTTTTTAATGGAAAACTGAATGAAATAGTTGTAAGAACAAAGTTCTAACACAACGCTTCAAGGAAGGTGCGTAACAGAGATCCTTGAAGGATTCTGAAATACAAAAATCTAAGAAGATTTCATAAGCGTAGCAAACGATAGCACTGCTTCTAAGAAGAAGATGTTGGTCGAATTGCTAAAGGCAGCAGTGAAGGTGACAGGCAAAGATGGAAGATGATGGCCTGCTGGGGCATCCAAAACATCAGTGCTCAAAGCTAGATCCGCCCGCATGGTCAGCTTCTAGGAACCAGCAAGTTCGAAAGAACTCTGAAATACTCTGAAAATTGCTCTAAGACGGACTGCTCGGAAGGACAGGAACGGAACTCGGTTGCACGAGAAAGAACAAGGTGCGCAGCAGCTCTCTCTTCTCTCTTCGTGAATTTCTGATTTTTTAGAAGACTTTTAAAAAAGAAGAGAGGCTCTGAAAATATAGTCGCTGCTGTAACTGTCCAGATCTGAAATATGTGCCACGTTATAATGTCAGATCCACAAATCCAGGAACAGTTACGAAAACAGTCAGAACATGGACAGCCACGAACAGTGCGAGTTGCGTCATATAAACGAGTTGCGCGCATGCCATCAGCGCATACTGCGCACACTGTGCGCACTGTGCACGCGACGCAACCAGCGCAACCGGGCGCACTTGGCGCAACCCGCACAACCGAGTAACTGTGCGCCGGGGTGCACCTAGCGCACCTGCGCAACTCGCGCAACCTACGCACCAGTGCAACCTGGAGCAACCTGGCGCAACTGCGCAACTCGCGCAACCCACGCACTCGCGCAACCTGGCGCACCTGCACAACCCGCGCACTCGCGCCCCCGGGCAACGAGGCGCAACCTGGCGCACCTCAGCAACCCGTACAACCTGGCGCAACCTGGCGCACCTGCACAACCTGGCGCAACGTGGGCACGAAAGTGGCTCGCACAACGAGCGCAACTTAAGCGCACTATGCGCCTAGAGATGATGCTGACGTGCTAAGTGCAAAGTACGCCAATAAAATGCCATATTATGCCTCATGATCCATGAGCCCGAGTTCGAGTCCGTGTCCGAGTCCGAGTCCGAGTCCGAGTCGCTAAGCCCTACAGGGCTTAGCCCCAATGGAAATTAATTTTCCAAGAGCAAAAGCAAGAATGTTTTTCTTGGAGCCTTATCCTTACCTCTTAGTAAAATTACCCACATGGTTCCCTCCTTAGGATTACCACCCCATGTGCATATCCCAACAACACATACTCATATATGTGAGAAAACTCATGGTGCTTTTCCAATGTGGGACTAAACTTTATAAAGCATGTTGAGAGCAAGCTCTCTTCATGTCAAGGAGCAATAGCACCAACACTCTCCTACATATCTCATCATATATATGTGTCTAAGGTTGAGCGTTTCCTACAGTAACTGTCCATTTTGCATTAGGATAGATGTCGCTGACGACTTGAATCTTTCCGCAAGGTTGAATAACAATTTGATACAAGAATGGACTATGCCTTGAATTCTGCACCACAATTGTAATTCTTTCCACTCATAAAGTGTATTTATATGTGCTTCTGGCTGCACATTAAAGGCCCTGTGCCAGCCTGGTTTCAGTGTGTAATTTTGGACGTCTACAAGTTTACCTTCAAGAGACGGCCTGATATCTCTTTCCATACACTATTGGTAAGTTCTTTATTAAAGAGACATGGCTTGAAGCCTTGCGCTTCCTTACGGTGCTACGCCGCTATGACATGGCCTAAAGCTGAGGCATTACCCCTACCAGGGAACCTCATCGTAGTGTCATACTACAGCAGCATGAGGTCACAGCCTCTTTGTAGTGCCATTCTACCCAGCATGAAGCCTAAGGCTTACGGTGTTACGCCACAACGACATGGCTTGTAAGACTGAGGCTTTACCCCTATCTGGGTACCTCATCGTGGTGTCATGCCACTGTAACATGGGGTCACCCTCCTCTTTGTAGTGATGTCTACAACTCTTTAATCTCATCATACAGCATTAGGCTACCTGCCTATTTGTGGTGCTCCGCTGCTATGACTTGGCTTGTAAAGCCGAGGCATTACCCCTACCTGGGAACCTCATGGTGGAGTCATCCTACTGTAGCATAGAGTTTTACTCCTTGTAGTGCTGCGCTACCGTGCTTCCTGTAAAGCACCCCAGGCATTCACTCTGCCTGAGAACTTATTAAGGCATTTAAGCCAACCTCAACACAGGATCCGTTTTCCGCAGAAAACATATAGTAGACAACAGTGGTTATGGGTTCGTAACCCTTCTATGTTTCCAAGAACAAGTATCCACTGCTACCTGATAGTTTTCCAGTCAGTGGTCCTCCCTTGAACCGAAAGTTAGATGTCTAGTAGATTTCTCTTTGAACTAATAACATAAAACTTTATGGTAGAATTACAAAAATATACTATCAGAACGCCTTCAAGCCCATCTTTCCTGATGTGTCTTCAACCAGCTGACGCTTGAGGCCCTTCATGAACAGATCCGCCAGGTTCTCCTAACTCCAAACATCGATTACTGCAATGACACCTCTCTTGATGAGATCGTTCACTGCCATGTGCTTTAACCGCACAGTTCTCTTCTTTTCGTTGAAGAGATCATTTGATGCCACTGCCGTAGTCGCTTGGTTGTCGCAGTATATCGAAATTACCGGTATCTGCGCTCCAACCACTGAAAGATCATACATGAGCTCCCGAAGCCATTCTGCTTCATCTGCTGCGGTATCAAGTGCAAAGAACTCAGACTCTATAGAAGTCCGCGAGAGCATAGTCTGCTTCTTCGACTTCCACGATATAGCAGTTCTATCCTTTGTGAAAATGAATCCACCAGTGGACCTCTCGCTCTCTAACTCTGAGCACCAGGTAGCATCACTGAAGCCTTCTACTACCGGCGGCTCTCCGCTGAAGTACAGTACATATGTTTGAGTCTTCTTGAGATATCTCATAACACGCTTCACAGCTTTCCAGTGCTCAACGCCTGGATTACTTGTGAATCGACTCAGCAGTCCCACAGCGAAAGCTATGTCAGGCCTAGTGGCAGTAGTAGCGTGCATCAAACTTCTGATGACGCTAGCGTACTCCAATTGCCTGACGCTTTCCTTCGAGTTTGGCTCCAACTTCTGATCACTTCGGTATGGCGAATCAATTATAGGAAGATCATGATACCCGTATCGAGTGAGCATCTTCTCTATGTATTGAGATTGTGACAGTGCCAATCCAGTGTCTGTCCGGATGATCTTGAGTCCCAAGATAACATCAGCATCCCCCAAGTCCTTAATACTGAACTTTGTCGAAAGAAACTTCTTTGTCTCAGTGACACAGCTTATATCCGTACCTAGGATTAGCATATCGTCCACGTACAGACAAACGATGACTCTTCTTCCATCAGCAAATTTAGTGTAGACACACTTGTCTGTTTTGCTAGACCCTGTAGCCGTTTGACCTTAGAACTTTGTCAACTTCTCATGCCACATTTTAGAAGCTTGCTTTAAGCCGTATAGAGATTTTACCAACTTGCAGACTTTGTCTTCTAGACCTCTGACGATAAATCCTTCTGGCTGTTGCATATAAATCTTTTCGGTCAGCTTGCCATTCAGGAATGTTGTTTTCACATCCATCTGGTGTATCACCAGTTTGTGTATTGCCGCAAGGGCAATTAACAATCTGATGGTTGTCATCCGTGCTACTGGAGCATATGTGTTAAATTAGTCGATCCCCTGCTTTTGAAGAAAACCCCTTGGCCATTAGCCTGGCCTTGAACTTGTCAATGGTTCCGTCAACTTTCCTCTTCTTCTTGAAGATCCACTTGCACCCGATAGATTTTGCTCCTTTGGGTAAATCAACTAACACCCATGTGTTATTGGAGGTAATTGAGTCAATTTCATTGTCAATTACCTCCTTCCAGAAGACAGCATCTCTGGTCTTTATCGCCTCATCATAGGTAAGCGAATCTGCTTCCACATATTAGGTGACGAAGTCATCTCTGAAGCTCTTCGGCCTCCTTGCTCGCTTCGTCGACGGCTCAGCGAGTTCTGGTTCAATTGTTGTTTCTCTACCAACAACTTTATCTTGGACTACTGGCTCATATGAGATCTCAGTCTCATTTGCACCTACATTATTCTCCGAAATATCTGGAAGAACAATATTTTATGTCTTGTAAACTTGTCTTCAAAATATTCAGCATCACGAGATTCGATGATATGATTTTCAAGAAATCTCCTAGCATCACTCTTCTCGGCATACCCCAAGAAGATTACCTTCGTACTCCTTGTCCCCAGCTTCTGAATCTTCAGATCTGGAAGGTTCACATAAGCCAGACACCCCCACACTCGAATGACATTCAAGTTAGGTCTGACTTTGAACCAGAGTTCATGAGGAGATATGTCAAAAGTTGCATAAGGCACTCTATTTAGAATGAAAGTGGCTGTTAATACAGCTTCTCCCCAGTAGCATTTTGGAAGACCTGCAGTTAGCAGCATGGAGTTCATCATTTCTGTCAACGTTCGGTTCTTTTCCTCTGCTACTCCGTTAGACTGAGGAGAATACGGAGCAGTAGTCTTGCAGATGATTCCATGTTCTTTACAGAACGATGCGAATTCATGAGACCAATATTCTCTGCCTCGATCACTCCTCAACCTCTTGAGTTGTTGTCCAATTTGTCGTTTAGCTTCGCTTTGAACTCCTTGAACTTCTCGAATGCTTCGTCTTTTGATTTGAGCAAGTAGACGAATGCGTATTTAGAGAAGTCATCGATGAAGGTTATGAAATACTTCATCCCAACTTTTGTAGAGAATTGTTTGAAGTCACAGATATCGGAGTGAACCAACTCCAGAAGATCTGTACTTCGATTGACCCGATGAAAGGGTTTTCTAGTGATCTTGGTCTGAGCACATACTTCACACTTCTCTACCTTACCCCCACATTTGTAGATAAGTCCTAGACTAGTTATTTTGTTTATTCTTTTACAATGAATATGTCCTAGCCTATTATGCCACAACTCAAGAGAATAATCAGAAAGAGCGATTATATTTATTTTATCAGACTGGTTTACAAGCTAAATTTTAAATATCCCTTCGGTTTGATAAGCCTTTCCGAAGTATGTTCCCTTCTTGGACATCACCATCTGACCAGCATTGATGTCCATCCTCAAGCCTGCGTTGCTAAGCAGACTCCCAGAGATCAGGTTCTTGGCAATCATTGGAACATGCTTTACTCCTTAGAGCGTCAGAGTGTTCCCGGAAGTGAGTTTCAGCTCCACAATCCCGATCCCCAGAACTTCAGCTTGGGCCTGGTTCGCCATGACAACCTTCTCAGAAGTTGTCTGGTACGTGACGAACCATTCCCTCCCAGAACAGACATGGCAAGTCGCACTAGTGTCTATCCACCAGTCAGATTCAGCCCCTACAGTTGTGACCTGAGCGATCATAGCAACGAGGTTAGAAACTATAGAAATCCTACTAGGCTCACCTTTCTCTGATTGTTTAGGCTTGGATCTACATTCACTCTTGTAGTAGCCTTTCTTGCCACAATTGAAGCAAGTCACGTGGGACTTGGACTTTTGTTGCTTGAATGAAGGACCCTTCACTTTCAGATTAGTGGAATCCTTCTTTTTGTGATGAGAAGCCACCTGCTTCCCCTTAGGCTCTCTCGTCTGCACCAGATTGGCCTCGGCCAACTATTTGGACAGAGTGTCCATCTTCTGTTGAGAACGCATCTCGTCCTCAACATGGATCTCTTGAAAGAGATCTTCCAAGCTGATATCCAGCTTCTTCTGGTGCATTCTTGTATATAATGTACTCCATCCTGCGAGAAGTTTAGAGACAATCCCTCCAACGACAAACTTGTCGATGAAGGGCATTTTCTCATCTTCTAGCTTCTGGCGCAGTTTCAAGAACTCTTTTACCTGAGGCAGCATTGCCTTCTCGTCTTCGAAGAGCCACTTGTGGTACTTTTCAACGATGAAGATTTTTGATCTATTGTCGTCATCTTCATACAGCTTTTCCAAGGACTCCCAGATATCCCTGGCAGAAGGATTCTTGGAGTATGACTCTACCAGGGGGTCCTCCATTGCATTCAGAATCAATAGCCTACAAAGACTAATGTCCCTGCTTTATTTGGTCAATTTGACTTGTGCAGCAGCAATGACATCTGCTGTACCACCTTCTGGAGTCGTAGGTCCTTCTGGAATCGTTGGTTCAGTCTCAATCAGCACATGATCGACGTCCACCAGTTGTAGATTGAGGGTGATTTTTCTCTTCCATATTTAAAAGTGTTCTCCGTCGAACTTTTCCAGTTTATTAAAGCTGGTATCGAGGAAAGAGGCACGAGAGTTTCCATTGTGCTGGTCTAGCTTTGAGATTGTTAGAATCGGGGCATAATTTTTCAATGGAAAACTGAATAAAACAGTGGTAAGAACAACGTTTCAACGCAACGCTTTAAGGAAGGTGCGTAACAGAGATCCTTGAAGGATTCTGAAATACGAAAATCTAAGAAGATTTCGTAAGCGTAGCAAACGATAGCAGTACTTCTAAGAAGAAAATGTTGGTTGAATTGCTAAAGACAGCAGTGAAGGTGACAGACGAAAGATGGGAGGTGGTGGCCTGCTGGGGGTGTCAAAACACCAGTGCTCAAAGCTAGATCCGCCCACACGGTCAGCTTCCAGGAACCAGCAAGTTCGAAAGAACTCTGGAATACTCTAAAATTTGCTCTAAGACGGACTGCTCGGAAGGACAGGAACGAAACTTCGGTTGCACGAGAAAGAACAAGGTGCGAAGCAGCTCTCTCTTCTCTTTTCATGAATTTTTGATTTTTCAGAAGACTTTTGAAAGAGAAGAGAGGCTCTAAAATATAGTCGCTGTTGTAACTGTCCAGATCCAAAATGTGTGCCACGTTATAATGTCAGATCCACAAATCCAGTACCAGCTACAAAATAGTCAGAACATGGACAGCCACGAACTGCGCGAGTTGCGTCATATAGACGATTTACGCACATGCCATCAGCGCATACTGCGTGCACTGTGCACGCGGCACAACCAGCGCAACTTGGCGCACCTGGCGCAACCCGCGCAAACGAGCCCCTGTGCACCCTGGCGTACCCTGGCGCACCTGCACAACTCTTGCAACCTACGCACCAGCGCAACCTGGCGCAACTACGTAACTCACGCACTCGCGCAACCTGGCGCACCTGCGCAACTCGCCTACTCGCGCACCTTGGCAACCAGGCGCAACCTGGCACAACCGGGCTGCGCAACGTGGGCACGCAAGTGGCTCGTGCAACGAGCGCAACTTAAGCGCACTATGCACCTAGCGACGATGCCGACTGCTAAGTGCAAAGTACGCCAACAAAATGCCACATTATGCCTCATGAGCCCATGAGCCCGAGTCTGAGTCCTAGTCCGTGTCCGAGTCTGAGTCCGAGTCCGAGTCCGAGTCGCTAAGCCCCTACGGGGCTTAGCCCCAATGGAAATTAATTTTTCAAGAGCAAAAAGCATGAATGCTTTTCTTGGAGCCTTATCCTTACCTCTTAGTAAAATCACCCACATGGTTCCCTCCTTAGGGTCACCACCCCATGTGCATATCCCAACAACACATACTCATTTATATGTTGAGATAACTCATGGTGCTTTTCCAATGTAGGACTAAACTTTACAAAGCATGTTGAGAGCAAGCTCTCTTCATGTCAAGGAGCAATAGCACCAACATTTTCTAACTGACGGTCTATTGTCCTTCATAAAACACACGCACCCAAACACCTTCAGTAGGAGTATCCCACTATTATTTCCTTACAATATTTCACATGGAGACTTTCATTCTAGTACCTTCGAGGGCATCCTATTGATTAGTTGAATTGTTGTCAATACTGTGTGCCCCCACAAACTTTGTGGGACATTTATATCGATCATCATACTTATTGCCACCACCAGAAGGTATATGTTCTTTCTTTTTTCTACTCTATTTTGTGCTGATGTGTATGCATAGATGGTCTGATGTTGTATCCCTTGGACTGACAAGTATTCCGTAAGTACTCTGTTAGTATACTCTATTCTATTCTCAGACATCAGTACCTTCACCATTGTCCTGTACTGAGTCTGGACATGTTTATGTAAGTCCAAAAATAGGTAGATATATCACTCTTATTCTTCATCAAATACAACCAAGTGACACGAGAAGAACAATCAATGAAGGAAACAAAATACTTGTAACATTCATAGTAGTAATGGCGCATGGCACCCAAATATCAAAATGTATTACATCAAAAATAGGCGAGCTCCTATGACCCGTACTAGCATATGAGCTCCTAGTAAGTTTGCCTAAATCACATGCGTCCAAGGTTCATAGTATCGGTATCGGAATCGGTATCAGACTACTCCTATGAGTATTGGTATCGACGATATCGGTAGTATCGACGATTTCGGATCGGAGTATCGAATTTTTGGTATCAAAAAATAAATAATTATTAATAATTATTTACATTTAAAAATATATGTTTTATACATTTATGCATAATTTTAAGTATCTTCAGTGTTATTTCTTAGTAGTTTTGAAATTAAATGAAATAGTACTCACCCTTACCGATTGCTTTACATACGATAGATTGATTTTCTTCTTTTACATGCTTTTATAACCTTGTTATGTTTTAAATCCTTGCAGATTTGTCTTTTTCGTTTAATTATTTTTGCCGAATTGACCGAAAAAGAGACCATAAATGTCGGTATCGGTCAGTAGGTATCGGTCGGTATCGGATCGGGACATGCCAAGCCGTATCGGTATCGACCGTATCGGATCGGTATCGGCCGATACTTTAAACCATGCATGCATCACATACTAGTTTCTTCTTATTTGTTTTCTCATAAATAGATGGATACAATTTACTTAAAGTAGCAAAAGAGGAGTGTCCCAACCTCATATGGTGGAGTATTAATGTATCCTTGACACTCATTTTCAGTCCTTCCATTCCTGTCTTCTCTGCCATAGACATCAATGCTGAATCTAGCCCTTCTCGATCCAGGTACCACAGTCCCTCGTGCCAAGTGTCAGTCCTAAGTCTTTGTCCCGTCTCTTTCTTCTGGAAGATCACCTTAGCAATATCAAAAGAGATAATACATTTTAGTTGGAGTATTATAGAAATAATGGACAAAAGACTGACAGAAAAAGATGGAGCATGTAAAATATTAGATTATTTTACTGAACCTGTAAAATTTTCAGTACCCTTACCAACCACTAGCTGGAAAATACCATCAGTTGTTTGAATGATGTCTGCCAATGCTAGGTGAGTCTAGGAGGAGAACTCACTAGCATTCTCTGTCACATGTCGAGATGTCCCCGAGTCGATAATCTAGTCTGGCGATTTAAGGGAAGACATAGATGCAAGGGCGAGTGAGTTATCAGTACCATCTGATGGATGGACATACATGGCGGCATTGCCTCCAGCGAAGAATGAAGTAGATGCCTCCTCGGTTCCACTCCTCCCGTCCCCATCATTTGACGCTCTCTGCTTCCTCGTGAGTGCCTCCAGCAGTCCATCAGTGCCTGATACTCCGTAGTAAAGGTACCACCAGCTCCCTCATCCCCGTCTGTTACCAGTAGGTTCGCCCAATAACCTTCTCGACCACCCCGTCGACTCCTACGACCATGGCCACGTCCTCCAAAATGTCCACGTCCACCACCTGGATCTCCCTCCTTAGGTGGTTTGGTGCAAGCATACCGATGATGTCCCATCTCCCTGCAGTTGTAACACTTTCGGTTGTGCTGCCAGGGCTCTCCCTTAGGTCATGTGTCGATCGAACTGGTAGCCCTCAGTACAGACTTTCCTTCAGGAGGACCACTTGTCCCTGCCTACAGTTTGATGCGAGTATCCTCCTGGATCATGGCCGAGATAGCCTCCTTAAGGGTGAGGATCTTCGGTTGGGCTCGAAGTAGCGTTGTCCTCTGAGCAAATACTATAGCCAGCCCTTTAAGGAACTTTATCGTTCTCTTCTGCCGACATACATGTCTCTCCTTACACTTTGGGTCCCTACAACTCGCCCAATCTGAGGAGTGATCGTAATCCAACCTCTGACGCTCAAACTCCGTGGTATACTCCTAAAATGTCTTCTCTTCCTGTACGGTGTCATCGATCTCTCCCTTGATCTAGAAAACTCGTAAGTTGTTTCCTACACCATCGTAGGTCTGCCTCAATTTCTCCCATACGTCCTTCACTATCTCGCTGCCATCTATTGTGGCAGCGATCGACTAGCTTAAAGAATTAAGAAGCCAAAAGTAGATCACCATATGAGTAAACTTTCACTCGTCGCATCCTGCCGAGCTCTTGTCCGCCTCTGTTTTCTCTCCGGTCAGGAAACCTTCTAGGTTCTTTCCTGCGATGGTTATTCTCACCCGCCGTGACCAACTCAGGTAGATAGTTGGTCCATCAAACTTTAGATCAATAAAGGAAAGCTCCAACTTTATTAATGTTTGTGTCATGCTCTTACCAGTCGACAGTTTATCAGCTTCATCAATGTTACAACCTTCGTACGATCCAGCTTCTTGATGATCTCCTCCATCGATCCTCCTCTTATTTGATCACCTTACACTCGTTCTATGATTCATGCTTGTCCTCTTTGTCATCTTCTAGATCCGATTATGTCTTTCTATCGGATCTAGGCCTTCAACGTCCGAAACGACCTCGCGGGAGACTTCAAAAACCACAGCTTCATGGTGGTGGGGGCGATCGGTCGACTGACAAGCGAGTGGGCGTCGTCGGGCGGGTGTCTCTGAGCAGTGGCCGTCGCGAGCAGCAGCAGCGGTAACAGTCGTGCATGTGCGACAGAGGTGCCCACGGAGCAGCGGCTGACTCGCGCGCAAGGTGGTTGGCGTGCGGCCTCGCAGCGGTCGATGGCGGTGGGGGCGACGTGCAGCGGATGGTGGCGGCGGTGGCTGTGGTGGTGCAGATTGTGATGGCAGTGACGACTAGGGTTAGGGTTTGGAAAGGGTGGCGACGCTAGGATTTTTAGTGGCTCTGATACCATGTTGAATATTTGTGATAATTTTATTGATAATTTTATTGATAATCTCAGGCTATATATTGTCTTACAATCCTCCTTATTATATTAACCCTCTGTGGAATATCATGTGACATATTCTGACATATCAAATATACCAACAGGATATTCCAATATACTTACTCTATTATACCAACAAAACCCACTCATCATGAAAAATATATTGGACTAGGTTGGGTATGAAGGAACAAACGAACACACGGCTCAAAGAAGTCATCCTACTTAGTCATTATTGCCATATGTTTGATTTCGACTAAGAGTATTCACCCTACTCATCATTGTCCAAATCGAATGAAGCTAGTATGTTGACTACCTCCAAAAATTTCACAAATGCGAGAGGGGCTGCCATCAATCGCAAAGCTTATAGACCTTATTGGACTAAAAACTATTACGTTGGCTACCTCTGACCATTTTGCAAGAGTAAAAGGGTTGCCATCAATCGCAAAGCTTGTGTTTGAAGGGATTAAAAACTAATACGTTGACTAGACTCAATTTTTCTCATTCTAAATTGTATTTTCTCATCATTGTCTAATACTCTCTTGCATTTCGGTTTCGTCCTACATTAAAGAAGTATACATAATACACAAATTAGCCATACAAATATGAGTAGTATTTACCAAATAAAAGTGCATTAATTAGAAGCATATAACATTAGACATAATTTAAACCAAAGTAGACAATATATACATACCGACATGCTACCAAATGTTCATAAATAGTACAAACTAAGTTTAAGTAAGTTCATATAGTAAGTTCACAAAATATTACAACCCAACATAATAGGAGCATGCTAATTAAAGTTCACATAGTAAAGTTCACAAAATGTTACCACCCAACATACTACTAAAAGTTCTCTTGTCAATTGTCCGGGGAATGGGAAGAGTGCTTGTCTTGAAACTTATGCAAACTTCGTTGCCTCAATTTCATGCTCCGCTAGATAGTCATATGCCTGCATAAGTAAGTTGGCATCGAACCCTTGTATGCCAAAAAACAATGGATCCTAGCTTCTCAACAAAAGGTAGCTTCTTAGGAAAAGGTGTATCGAACCCTTGTTTATAGCAGTTGCTATTAAGTTAACATTATCAATAAGCTTACTCATGGTTTCTTCTCTTGCCTCTGTCACACTCCTACGACGCTTTATCCCCGACGAGTTGGTGGTATTGGATGGAGTAGCCTTCGATTTAGAAGCATTTCTTTATGACATCTTGGACCTATTTGTTACGGAACTATTTGGATCATCGACGTCTACATTTTAACATCTATCCCAATGTGAAACGTATCTTATGCCAGGCTCCCCCTTGCATGGTCGTCACCACACACAATGCTAAATGCATATCATAATTCCTTATCAGAACATTTATCCATGGAGCAATTGTTAGTCCCGAGGCACAATTTTCGATGAAAAACTGAGAAAATAAAATAATTGTAAAAACAATGTTTCTAACAACACTTCAAAGAAGGTGCTTGACAGAGATCCGTGGAGGATTCTGGATAACAAAAATCTAAAAAGATTTTGTTATAGCAGCAAACAAAAGTAGTACTTCTAAAAAGAAGTATCCAATCGAATTGCTAGCAGCAGCAGCGATGACAGACGAATGGTGGAAGAATAATCTGCTGGGGTGAATGATCACTGTTGCTCAAAGCTTAATTCGCCCCACATGAACAGCTTCCAGGAACCATCAAGTTCGACGAAGAACTTTGGAACACTCTGCTCTTCTGACGCCTCGGATAGCAGCGGACTCCTGTGCAAAGTAACGCTGGTGCAACGCTTCTTTTCTCTCTCAAATTCTACGGGAATTCGTAAAAATTCTGAACACGTGTATTTTTCTTATCTATTATACACTGTGAGAGAGAAAAGACCTTATATAGGCCCGTGCTGCAACTGTCCAGCTAGTAGAACGTTCAAAACGTGGGAAAAACTACTCCGAATGTGCTGTAATCGCTCAGATCATGCACAAACACGATCTGAGTCAACTGGCACACAACGTGCGCCACTTGTGCCACCCCTGTAACTTGTACACCGTATGCACCTTGCACACCATGCGCACAGCGCCACTTACGCACTCTGCACAACTTGCGCCAACAGGCAGCGCCTACTGGCGTGCCACTAGGCTGCACAACTGGGCGCGCCTCTGGGTCTTGCAACTGGATGCGCCACTTGGTCGTGCCATCTGGCAGCGAGATCGGCTGCGCAAGTGACTCGCACAACGAGTGCAACTTAAGCGTACTATGCGCCTAGCGATGATGCTGATGTGCTAAGTGCAAAGTGTGCCAACAAAATACCACATTATGCCTCATGAGCCTATGAGCTCGAGTCCAAGTCCGAGTCGCTCCATTGGAAATTAATTCCCAAGAGCAAAAAGCATGAATGCTTTATTGTTGATTTGGCCTTTTTCTCCTAGAAAAATACCTCCATATGGCACACTCATGTGCACTTTCACACCACTTGTGCATCTCTAAACAAGCATAGCTTATAATAGAGATATATTTCTTTTGGCCTAGCCGATGTGGGACTAAAGTTTCCAATGCAAAGGCCAAAATCCCAACAATCCCCCACATATCTCTATATATGGGTTTGAGTGTTCCCCACAGTAACTGTCCATCATGCATTAGGAGAGATGTTGCTGACGACTTAAATCTTCCCGCACGGGTCAAACAACAGACTATAATACAAGAATGGACTAAGCCTTAAATTCTGCACCATAGCTGAAATTATTTCCACTCACATAATATTGGTTACATGTGCTTCTGGCTGCCCATTAAAGGCCCTGTGCCAGCCTGGTTTCGGTATATAATTTTGGACGTCTACAAGTTTACCCTCAAGAGACGGCCTGCAATCACTTTTCATACACTACAGGTGAGTTCTTTGTTAAAGAGACATAGCATGAAGCGACTTGCGCTTCCCTTGCGGTGCTATGCCACTATGACATGGCCTAAAGCCGAGACATTACACCTACCGGGAACCTCATCGTAGCGTCATACTACTGTAGCATGAGGTTACCGCCTCTTTATAGTGCCATACTACCCAGCATGAAGTCTTAGGCTCCCTTGCGGTGTTACGCCGCAACGACATGGCTAGCAAGGCCGAGGCTTTACCCCTATCCGGGTACCTCATCGTAGTGTCGTGCCACTGTAACATGAGGAACTCCTCCCCTTTGTAGTGCTGACTGCACCCCTCTTTAGTTTTAACATACAGTATTAGGCTACCTGTCTAATTGCGGTGCTACGTCGCTGTGACTTGGCTCACAAAGCCGTAGCATTACCCTTTTCGAGAATCTCATGGTGGAGTCATCCCACAGTAGCATGGAGTTTCACTCCTTGTAGTACTGCGCTACCGTACTTCCTGTAAAGCACACCAGGCATTCACTCTGCCTGAGAACTCATTAAGGCGTTTAAGCCAACCTTTCCACATGATCTGTTTTCTGTAAAAAATAACAGTAGACAACAGTAGTTGTAGGTCCATAACCTCTCCATTTCCAATAGGACATGTATCCATAGTTCCTGATATTCTTCCGATTAATGGTCCTCTCTTGAACTAAAAGCTAGATGCCTAGTAGATTTTTTTTGAACTAGTGGCATAAAACTTTATGGTAGGATTGCATTAATACAATATCAGAATGCCTTCAAGCCCATTTTACTTGCTGTATCATCGACCAGCTAGCGCTTGAGGCCCTTGTTGAACGGATTCGCCAGATTTTTCTGACTCCGAACATCAATCACTGTAATTATACCTCTCTTGATAAGATCGTGTACTACCATGTGCTTCAACCGCACAGTCCTTTTCTTTCCATTGAAGAGGTCATTTGATGCCACCACCGCAGTCGCCTGGTTGTCACAGTATATCGGTATATCCGGTGTTTGTGCCCCAACCACTGGAAGATCATGAGCTCCCGAAGCCATTCTGTTTCTTCTGCTGCGATATCAAGTGTAAAGAACTCAGATTTCATGGATGACCGTGAGAGCATAGTCTGCTTCTTCGACTTCCATGATATAGCAGCTCCATCCATTATAAAATGAATCCACCTGTGGACCTCTCGCTCTCCACCTCTGAGTACCAGCTGGCATCACTGAAGCCTTCCACTATCTACGGATCTTCGCTGTAGTGCAGTGCATATGTCTAGTTTGCTTGAGATATCTCATAACCCGTTTTACAGCTTTCCAGTACTCAATGCCTGGGTTGCTCGTGAAACGACTCAGCATTCCTACGACGAAAGCTATGTTAGGCCTTGTGGCAGTAGTAGTATACATCAAACTCCCGATTATGCTTGCATACTCCAGATGCCTGACGTTTTCTTCTGAATTAGGCTTCAGCTTTAGATCACACCTGTAAAGCGTATCGATCCCTGGAAGATCCTGATACCCGTAACGTATGATCTTCTTAATATAATGAGACTGTGACAGCGCTAGTCCAGTATTTGTCCGGATGATCTTGATCCCTAAGATCACATCAGCTTCCCTTAAGTCCTACATACTGAACTTGCTCGAGATGAACTTCTTGTCTCCGTGACACAGCCCATATCCACACCTAGGATCAGCATGTCATCCATGTACAGACAAACTATTACACCTCTTCCATCAGCAAACTTTGTGTAAACACACTTGTCCATCTCGCTGACCATGTATCCATTTGACCTTATAACCTCGTCAAATTTCTCATGCCACATCTTGGGAGCCTGTTTAAGACCGTACAAGGATTTTACCAACTTGCAGACTTTGTCTTCAAGACCCTTGACGACAAATCCTTCTGGCTGTTGCATGTAAATCTCTTCGGTCAGCTTGCCATTTAGGAAAGCCTTTTTCACATCCATCTGATGTATCACCATCTTATGTATCGCTGCGAGAGCAATCAACATTCTGATGGTGATTATCCGGGCTACTGGAGCAAACGTGTCAAAGTAGTCAATCCCCTGCTTCTGAGAAAACCCCTTGGCTACCAACCTAGCCTTGAACTTGTCAATAGTTCCGTCTGCTTTCATCTTCTTCTTGAAGATCCATTTGCATCCGATGGGTTTTGCTCCTTCGGAAAGATCAACCAACACCCAAGTGTTATTTGAGGGGATGGAATCAATTTCATTGTCAATCGTCTTCTTTCAGAAAATTGCATCTCTGGTCTTTATCGCCTCATCATAGGTAAGCGGATCTGTTTCCACATAATATGTGACAAAGTCATTTCCGAAGTCCTTCGACCTCGTCACACGCTTAGTTGATGGCTCAGCTATTTCTGGTTCAACCGTTGTTTCAACAACGATATCATCTTGGACTACTTCTTCATTGAAAACTTTAGTTTCTTGTGCACCCTTATTGTTCTTCGGAATATCCGCAAGAACAATGTTCTTGTGCCTTGCAAATTTGTCTTCAAAATATTCTGCATCGCAAGATTAAATGATATGATTTGACTCAATATCAAGAAATCTTTGAGCATCACTCTTCTCGGCATACCCCAAGAATATCGTCTTTGCAGTCCTTCTCCCAAGCTTCTGAATCTTCAGATCTGGAAGTTTGACATATGCCAGACACCTCCATACTCGAATGACATTCAAGTTAGGTCTGACTTTGAACCAGAGTTCATGAGGAGTAATGTCTGAAGTTGCATGAGGCACCCTGTTTAGAATAAAAGTGGCCATCAATGCAACTTCTCCCCACTAGCACTTTGGAAGACCCACAGTCAACAGCATTGAGTTAATCATTTCTGTCAATATTCTGTTCTTCCTCTCTGCTACTTTATTTGATTGAGGAGAGTACGGAGCCATAGTCTCATTGACAATTTTATGTTCTTTGCAGAACAATGCGAATCCATGAGACATGTACTCTCCACCTCGATCATTTCTTATTCTCTTGAGTTGTTGTCCAGTCTGCCGCTCAGCTTTGGCCCTGAACTCCTTGAACTTCTCGAATGCTTCATATTTCGCCTTCAGCAAGTAGACGAATACATACTTTGAGAAGTCATCGATGAAGGTTATGAAATATTTTATCCCGACCTTTGTAGAGAATTATTTGAAGTCACAAATATCAGAGTGTACCAACTCCAGAAGATCTGTACTTTGATTAACCCGAGGAAAGGGTTTCCTTGTGATCTTTGTTTGAGCACAAACTTCACATTTCTCTACCTTACCCCCATACTTGGAGATAAGTCCTAGACTAGACATTTTGTTTATTCGTTTACAATAAACATGTCCTAGCCTATTATGCTACAACTCAAGAGTATAAGCAGAAGGAGTGAATGTATCAATTACATTGGACTGATTTATAAGCTAAATTTTGAACATTTCTTCGGTAGAAAAAGCTTTCCCGAAATATGTTTCCTTAATAGACATCACCATCTGGCCAGCATTGATGTCCATTCTGAGGTCTGTATTACAGAGTAGGCCTCCCTAGATCAGGTTCTTTGTGATAGCAGGTACATGCTTTACACCTTGAAGCGTCAGAGACTTCTCCAAAGTCAGCTTCAAAACCACCGTCCCGATCTCGAGCAATTCAGCTTGTGCCTGGTTCGCCATAACAACCACTTCAGAAGTTGGTGTATAGGTGGTGAACCACTCCTTGCTGGAGCAGACATGGCAGGTGACTCCAGTGTCTACCCACCAGTCAGAGTAAACCCCTACCGCATCGACCTGCACAATTATCGCAACAATGTCAGTGATCATAGATACCTTGCTGGGCTCTCCTTGCTCTGATTGCTTGGTCTTTGCTTTGCATTCATTCTTAAAGTTGCCCTTCTTGCCACACTTGAAACAAGGCATCTGAGACTTTGCCTTCTTTTGCTTGAAGGAAGTCCCCTTCACGTTCAGATTATTATGGTCCTTCTTCTTGCTGTGGAAAGTCGCATGCTTTCCCCTTGGTTCTCTGGTATGAACCAGATTGGTGTTAGCTAATTGCTTGGACAGTGCGTCCACCTTCAGTTGAGCCCTCATCTAGTCCTCAACGTAGATTTCCTGCAGGAGATCGTCGAGAGTGATCTCTAACTTTTCCTATGCATGTTTGCATAGAACTTTCTCCACCAGCAGGAAGCTTCAAAACGATCCCCCAACAACAAACTTGTCGAAGAGGGGCATCGCCTCGTCTTCCAACTTTTGTCGCAGTTTTAGGAACTCCTTCACCTGCGCCAGCATTGGCATCTCGTCCTCAAAGAACCACTTGTGATATTTCTTAACAAGAAATATCTTGCTACGGTTCTTATCATTCTCGTACAATTTTTCTAGAGACTCCCAAATCTCTCTGGAAACAGTCTTCTTTGAATATGATTCAGCAAGGGAGTCTTCCGTAGCATTTAGGATCATAAGCCTACAAATGATATTGTCCCTTCTCTATTTGGCCTGGTTCTTAGTAGCCGCAGAGATTATGGCTGCAGATCCATTCTCTGGAATAGTAGGTTCCTCCTCATACACACGTAATCAACTTCTTTGAGTTGAATAGTGAGAGTAACCTTCCTCTTCCAGACTTGATAGTGCTCTCCATCAAACTGTTCTAACTTTGTGAAGTTAGGATTGATGAGTGCAGCATTCAAGTTTTCTATCTCGTTAATTAAAATTTGATACTGTTAGTCCTGGGGCACAATTTTCGATAGAAAACTGAAAAAATAAAATAATTGTAAAAACAATGTTTCTAACAACAGTTCAAAGAAGGTGCTTGACAGAGATCCTTGGAGGATTCTGGATAACGAAAATCTAAAAAGATTTCATTATAGCAGCAAACGAAAGTAGTAATTCTAAAAAGAAGCATTCAATCGAATTGCTAGCAGCAGCGATGACAGGTGAATGGTGGAAGAACAATCTGCTAGGGTGAATGATCACCTTTGCTCAAAGCTTAATTTGTCCTACATGAACAGCTTCCAGGAACCAACAAGTTTGACGAAAAACTTTGGAATACTCCGCTCTTCTGACTCCTCGGACAGCAGCGGACTCCTGTGCAAAGTAACGCTGGTGCAACGCTTCTCTTCTCTCTCAAAGTCTGTGGAAATTTGTAAGAAATTCTGAACACTTGTCTTTTTCTTATCTATTATACACTGTGAGAGAGAAGAGACCTTATAGGCCCATGCTGCAACTGTCCAGTTAGCAAAACGTTTGGAACGAGAAAAAAACTGCTCCGAACATGCTGTAACCGCTCATATGCACAGACACGATCTGAGTCAACTGGCGCACAACGTGCGCCACTTGCGGCACCCGTGCAACTTACGCAACTTGCGTACCGTGCATACCCTGCACAGCCCTGCACTATGAGACCGAGTCCGAGTCCGAGTCGCTAATCCCCTATGGGGCTTAGCTCCATTGGAAATTAATTCCCAAGAGCAAAAAGCATGAATGCTTCATTGTTGATTTGTCCTTTTTCCTACTAAAAAATACCCTCACATAGCACACCCATGTGCACCTCCACACCACTTGTGCATCTCTAAACTAGCTTAGCTTATATATAGAGATACATTTCTGTCACGACCCGCACCCGGTGTAGGGGCACGAGAAATGGGTACGTCCAGCCTACGCTGCAGTGTCGGCGGTAGAACGCTGTTCTAGATCACTATCTAATCAACAACTCTCACACAATATATAATGTACCTGTCATAAGCTCAACTCCGAATGGAGGACAAGTATAAGATACGATAATACTCAATCACAATCTAAGCACGATAAGATAACACAGGAGTCTAACAACTTAAACAGACTTCTAAATAACAATATCTCAAACAATCTCAAATACAACTAAATCTCCACTTATTACAAACAAGTTCTAAAAGTAAAACTAAGCCATAAACTAGTAATCTGCTCCAAGCTTTACTGGTCCTTTAGGCTAGCTGTGATCTCCAGGTTACCTGTAATATTTTCAATAGGTCCAGTCAGGACTGGAGCGAGCACATAATCTCAACAGTTCATATCAAGACAGGAATATAAAGCATGCAATAGAGTAAAATACATGAAACGCTGAAAGAAAGTACATGTAGTAAGAGAGAGAAAATGTAATATAAATAGCTACTATAGTAGAAAACTATCAGTGACTAGTGATGTAGAGTACAAGGTAGACATGTGAACGGCTTGAATTTACACATGATTACACTAAAGAGTTTACAATAAATATAATAGAATTGTTCACATGACTGCTTCTACTCCCTCGTACCCCAATCAATATACAAGGACCCAGACAAGTTATGTTATTGTACAATATTCACATGAGGGACCCATAAATGGGTGCACAAAAAAGTATACGTGAGGGCTCTGTGAACATGAGAGTACATGCACAAGAGTGTACATGAATAATGAAAGCACAAGAGTACATGATGAAAGTGAAACGCACATGACATGATGTATCTGATGCTCCCGAGGGAGATAACATCTCAATGTAAAGATCCATATAGTACTAATCTGTGTTAACAACGTGACAGCATTAAGTAAAGTAATTTAGAGCAAGAATATAAATCCTAACAAGTATAAAATGATCAGAGAATGTACTCGCTTGATATCCTGAGTATCTGGTAAATGTAGATGTCCAGACAGAGTAGATGAGTCCTATTTAGAGAAACACAGGTCACAACATGTCCAGAATGGTAATATTGAACTTCACAATGCATTTTATATGAATTCTAGGTCATTCTAGACTAAAGTCAACTCTTGGTCAACTCTAGTCAACTTCACTAGTCAAACTAGGTCATCCAGGCCAATCCTAGTCTTATCAAGTCTCACTAAGCCTAACCAAGCCTAGGCTAGCACTCAAACACAATCAAAGGGCAAAACAAGTTATCACACACATAAATACAAACTATGTATATTTATACCTATACAATATATATATATGCATTCACATAAGCTAGTGCCTAATACACAAGCAAGGCACAAACATGGCATATATATAAATAGGGGTGTGTGTCACACATTATAGTGGATATTGATATGGGGGTGTGTGTGTGTGTGTGGACAGTTATGAGTGTATCAGTGAGTGGCATATGTGTGTGTGTATTGGAAGTTAGAGAATGTGTGTGTGTGTGTGTGTGTGTGTGTGTGTGTGTGTGTGTGTGTGTGTGTGTGTGCGTGTGTGTATAGGCATACCTGTGTAGTGTGTACAGGGGTATTATGTGTGATAGTGATTAGAGTGTGTGTGTGTATACAGTTTCATAGTATGATAGGGTTCAGTCAAGGCAGCAAGTACCTTGTGTGTGTTCCATGAGTAATAGTATATCAGTGATTAGGGGGTGTGTGTGTTCTCAGGTAAATGAGTGATAGGATGTGTGTGTGAGTTATTATTTTTCTCAGGTTACAGGTGAAATCAGGTTGGCAGGGAACACTTCTCAGGTTTTGTGTAGTGGCATACATGTATAGTATGTAGGTGTGTACAGTTCAAGAGGACAGTGAGATGGGGAGTGTGTGTGTGTGTGTGTGTGTGTGTGTTTGGTTACATAGTGTGTGAGTGTTTGTGAACAAGTTACATGGTGTGTGTGTATAGCAGTGAAATGGTCTAAGTCTAAGGAAAAGCATCATGTAATCCCTCTTCCCAGTTCAACACATATTATGCATAACCCTCATTTCGGAAATTCGAAACCTGGTAGCAGCTAGACCTATGTATCCTCATTCACACAGCAATCGAGCTCCACATTAAACCCCAACACAAAATCAAATAACCAAAGATGATATCACATATATATAACATTTAAATTACATTTGAAATCAATTAAAACACATTCGAAATCTCAGGAACAACTGGTTACTGTACACGTATCAGTGACAATGGGGAAAACCCAAATCCAACACAAAATCAAGTAAAAATCCCAAATTAATGGTTGGTAACCACTCTTACATATCTCTGTGTTTCCCACGAGTCGTATGGTGTCCATACAACATAAACACGACGTGTCCAGACACTCATAACACTCGCCAACACACGGCCACTGCACAGGCTCGTACGGCGAGTCCACAAGCTCGTGGACACGACATGACTCACGTGGAGTCACGTGGTTGTGTCCACGTGTTGCCCACCCATAGGGCTACACTCTTGACATGACACTTCGTATCCACGGCATGTCTACGCTCTGTACGACATGCGTATCAGAGCCTAGACACGGCTACTGTACAATAAACATAAAATCAGTACACTCACAAATTCGATGCCGACACGACACGACTCGACATGCCACTTGGGGGATGACGTGTAAGTCACTGCCCCAAGGCACTCACCAAGTGTCACGTGTCCAAATGACACAGACACGGAGAACTTATTGTCGGGTAGCAGGACACTGCTCGTATTGTCTGTACGGCGTGTCCAGCCCCTCATTCGACACGACATGAGCCAATGATCGACTCAGTCGTGCACGAAATCCAAGAGCACGTGTAGCTCTACAAGTTTGTTCAAAAAGATTCCAAAACAACAATAAAATTTCCATTGAGGCATTTCATCAAACACCTATAAGCCTACACTGATACGTGTCCGATACGGACACCAAATCAACACGAATTTCTGTCGAACTTTTCCTACAGCTAGGGGACACCTAGATGGATGCATCTATGGAATTAAATCAGAATTTTAAGGTGGTTTGTAGGGATTACCTATAGAGAGCCAATCTCCAAGAAAAAGTCCTAAATAGTAAAGTCCCCTTCCTCAAACAATGTCCCAATGAGCTCCCCTTCTTGCAAGATAGCCTACTTCTTCTTCTACTCTAGATTTGGAATCAAATGCAAAAGATTGGGATCAATTTGGTGGAGGAATGATGAAAGGGGAAAGAAATTAGGGTTTCCTAAAGGAAAATTTCTAAAAGAGGCAAGTAGTTATGAAGAGACATTATATAGGCTGAAATTAGGTTATAATTGGGCTGTGGTGGCTGGCCATGTAGGGGATTAGGGTTAGGGTTTCATGTGAATGGGCTTTAGGCCAAGTTCATAAACTAGCTAACTCAACCCTTTAGCCATATGTCCAAATACAAAACTCTCATAATCCTCTCATGAATCCTAGCCACACTCAAGTCAACTTAGACTAACTTAAGTTACATAAGGGTCCCATACCATGCTAACTAAGTCACTAAAGTCAAAGTCAAACTCTAGGCTAGTCTCTAAAGTCACAACTAGCAAAAGTCAAAAATAACAACCATCAATCAAATAATTAACAAATAATTCTAAGAAACCAAAATGACCAAAATACCCCTAGGCCAAAAATGATAATTAACATCCTAATCACATGGTTAGGCTCTAGGTCAAGCAGTCTCTAAGGTTACACTAGCAAAACACCAAAATTACAAGTCGATGATTTAAATAGTTAAAAATGATTAAAAATCACCAAAAATTATAACATAATTTAAATAACATTATTAAATGATTAAAAGTTCAAAAAGTTCAAAATTACCCTCATTTTAGAAACAGGGTGTTACAATTTCTTTTGGCCTAGCCAATGTGGGACTAAAGTTTCCAATGCAAAGGCCAAAATCCCAACAGCAATTTCTGATTTTATCTATATAAGAACAAATGAATATGTTTGTTATAACCTAAATAGTGTTAGAAAGTATATAATAGAATAATACAATTATACCTTTTATAGTATCCTCATGGGTATGGCGATCCAAAACAACCATCTTCAAATCGTCATCCCACCCTACACCGGATAGCTCCTTAGCTTTCAGAATTTTCAACCACTTAGTCTTCCATCCTCGCAAGTGGTTTTGTACATTTTCTACCGTATACGATTCCCCAACTTTGATATTGATAACCTTGCATACATGTGTGAAGGCTTCGTGTTTGAAGCTCTTGTCACACTTTCTTCCTTGTTCTGCCTCATAAGAAAGAAGCTTTAACATCTCGTCAAAATGTGAATCGGGCCATCGCTTGTTAGGTGTGTCCCCTTCATTTTTGCCTCCTTCTAGTCTAATATTTTTACCCTTGTCATGTCGTACATTTTTCCTTTGTAGCTACCTTCTTCTTTCTTCTCTTAGAAGGAGAAGAAACTTGATCCTCAATCGGAAAAAAAATTTCATTAGAGACATTGGCATCGACATCAACATATGAATAAGAATCCCCAAATGCACCTATATCAAAAGGCCAGTATTGAGGAGGGGTATCATAAGGCCAATATTGAGGAGGGGGCATCGAAATCATGAAGGGTGGTGGTAAAGACTGTGAAGTTTCATTGCCTAGAGATGAAGATGAACTTTGAGGCACCCCCAATGATCTTCTTCTTAATTGAGGTAGTGCAAATGGGCTACCCTCATGGATTGCCAAGGGTGGAAAGTTTGGGAAATTATCGGACATCTCACCTGTTGACGTGAGGACTTTAGAAACAAATGTACAAACAACTGCATTAGAAAGCATAAACAATTCTTTTTGCGATGGAAAGCACAAACTTAGCAAGACATTAGTACAAAACATTTGCATAAGAAAGCAGATTCATGTGCCAAACGAAGTACAAAATAATACAACTGATATTTCAACCCCTACCTCTCCACCAACGTAATTGTTCCACATACGCAATGCTATTGCATCACGCTTCGCTTCCCAAGCCTTCTTTGCATTCCTTTGCACTTGTTGACTATTTGAGAGTATTCCTCGTAGTTAAACAAGTTTTTGTCACACACTTCTTCCTCCAATGTGCTATCCTCACTGTCACCAAGGATGAGGTCATCATTGGGATCAACGCTTAGTATGTAGTTATGCAGAACACAACATGCATGTACAATATCAGCTTGTGTAGAGAAATCATGAAATTTCTTCTCTCCCAGTATGCAGAAGCGATTCTTGAGCGTTCCGAATGCATATTCAATTTTAGTACACAACTTTGAGTGCCTATAGTTGAAGAGTTCCTTCAGATTCGAAGGATTACGTTCTCTTTTGGGATTCAAGTGGTACCTAACTCCTTTGTAGGGTGCAATGAAATCGGACATCGTTGTAAATCCAGCATCTACTAGTTAGTACTTTTCTACAACAATTAAAATACGATTTTAAATCTACGTATTAGGAACCTACGTAGATAGAAGAAAGTGCTAAGAGAATAACTAACCAATAGTTACCTGAAATGGCCTTAAGTCCATTGGGCCTCGAGAGAGCATCCTTTAAAACGGTCATGTCATTTGCACAACCTTTCCAACCAGCCAAAATATACGTGATTATCTTGTTGGGTGTAGCAGCGGCTAACACATTTTGTCACTTGTTTTCTACCTCTAAACCTCGGTACCAATGCAAATGGTAGGGTTGCTTGGATATGTGTGCCATCGATCAACCCAATACAATCCTACAGTTCAATATGAGCATGTGTAAAATCTATTTCCAAAATAGTAATTCTAAATCTAACCAACGGATTATAAAATAGTATAACCTGAAAATAGGGAAACCATTCAGTAGACTCTATAATCTCGATAGGGACATCACCATTAGGTTGCTTCATGTATTATTCTTTAACTTATAGCACGAAGTACTTTTCTAAAATATCTAGATATGGTTTCGCCAGAATGGATAAAGTCAATGCCACAAACCCGATTCTTAGACTTATGTCCCAAGATGTAAAGAAATATTGCTAGTTGCTCCTCTACACAAACATGTCTTGTATCTTGGAGGGACCCATTGGCACTCAACATGTTTGCAAGCCTATAGAAAGGGCCACAACTCATTCTAAGATAGTTGACACAGTTTTGTAGACCGACCGTTAGGATGCGAGGGGCTTTCCGCCATTGCTCTCTTTCAATGATGGTTCCTTTGGAACACCTCTTTGTTCATTCTCTTCTTCCTCCATTAAGGTAATTATAATTGTAATAACTGTAATTACACTTGCGATGGCAGTTTGCAACAACGAACCTTTAGGATTAGATAAATCTATCTACAAGACAAAATATTTTGATAAATTATAATGGTCCTATGCTCATTCCAAATATGTAAAGACGGTACCAACAAATTAATATTGCTCTAGATTTTATTTATGATTTCGTATAACTTTTTTCTACCAAAAATATTGTTCTAAATTTTATTGGACACAAGATATGTAAGTATACCAAAAATCTAAAGCTTTCCTATGATCTACAATTTTTCTACCAACTATAAACATATCAATGATCTGAACATGTCCATCACAACTCAGTTTTCACATATTTAATAAGATCTTTATAGAAATTTTTTTACCTGAAGCTTGAAACTCGTAGATCTACCCAAGTTGCAGCAGATCCAACTTCGAAAATTCGAGATTAGGGCCTGTTTGGCTCGTTGAAAGTGGGGTGAAAGTGAAAGAAAATTGGAAAGTCAGCTGAACTTGCTTCAGTTCAGCTGTTTGGTTAAAAAGTTGAAAGTGTGTAAAATTGGTTGGTGGGACGCATTGTAGTTTCTGTCTTCTCCCTTTTGGGTACAGTTTCACCACACCTTTTTGGGTGAAAGTGGTCTGGGAAGAGAGAAGGAAAAGTCTGGAAAGAGAAAAAATTCTCCGTTGAGGAACTCCTTCCCTGTGAAAGTCGCCCCCAACCGTTGGAGCTTGCGGTCACCCCCCTTCCCGCATTTGCAATTGTACTAAAATTTTTGCCCCTATTTTTTTCTCCTTTCGACGTTTCTTCTTCTTAGACATACATTTTCGTAAAAATTTTCTTTCGATTTCATAGATCAATAGCTTACGACCATAGATCTACTGTTTTGGTAAAGGGTCTTCCATGTGCTATGCTAGGCTGCCCTGACTTGGTTTGGAGCAGTCATGATTCTTTTGCCTTTTGTAGATTTGATGGAGGATTGGAAGCATCCTTGTGTGATACGTGTGAGAGGGATACATGAAAGGAGACTCTTTTATTACTTTTTCTTTTCTCCATATTCCCAAACCCTAAACCATTTCTTTCTTGCTTGCTTCTCATGTTCTTCTTACAGTCGTGTTAGACAACTCAAGATCTGAAGGTAAGGAGCACGAGAAGGGACATAGCTGTAGGAACGAAATCGTAAAGCAGAATACTCTAGAGGGAGGGTGAATAGAGTAGGCAGCGGAATATTACTAATAAAAAATCTCGCTAGCAGTTAGATCACAGATAAAAATAATCACAAAGTAATGACAGAAATAAAAAGTGATCAGAAGGCAAACACAAATACCGAGATTTATACTGGTTTCCCTCTTGTGAGGACTAGTACAGTCGGAAGAACTCTAGCTTCCAGTTGAATCCACTATTGGAAAATATCGCAAGTTTTCGTACGAAGTCCTTGCAACTTCTACAGACGCGAGCTTTGATACGAAGAACTTGACCAACTTCAATTGTGAAGAGTTGTATCTTCAATCAAGCCTCTGATTACAACCGCTCTGAAACTTTTAGACCGTACCGCACTGGCAAATCGAGTAGAGGATTGTAACTGGCTTGGGATTTAAAAATGTAAGCTTTTGAGAACTCTTTGGAGAAGATGTAAGCTTTAGAAGAGAAGAGATTGAAAGTGAATTGGTGATTTGAAATGATCGAAATCCTTCTCTATTTATAGTTTTTTCAAAGACAGAATTCTGACAGAATTCGGGCAGAATTCGGACAGAACTATTTGTAACAAACCGCAACTGAAGGGTGACCAAGTTCAAAATCAAACGTTCACATAACGTTCAACTTGGCCGAACTCTGGCCGAACTCTGGCCGAGTTCTACTAGGGTTCTGCCAGTTGATTTTGAGAAAAATTATTTTGGCTTTTTGAAAAGTCCTTCAGAAGCTTTTTGTAAAAAGGATGTTTTTCAAAACATAGGTCATTTTTAAAAGATAGGATGATTTTAAAAAACGATTCCGGACAGCCTATTTGCCAGTACGACTTGGTGTATAATATATTCTAGACTCAATAAAATAAAAAACATTGCTTTGAAGAAAATACATTCTGAATGGCAAACAGCTTCAGTCTTGAACATCGTAGATATCCATCGTTGAGCAATGTCCAAAACATCGTAAGTAAACATCTGAATTGCCTTGTATTTATATCGAGACAGAGTTTGATCAATTAAAATCAGGTTTGACCATGACCAATGGGCCAACAATCTCCCCCATTTTGATAATTGACAAACCTTGCCGATATAACATCTATATATATAAAACATTCATCACATGCATGGTATAAACAATTAGAAAAGATAAGAGATATTGTAGAAACAACACAGGCATGGTTATTTGTCACAGGCAGTTTATATGAAAAAGAGATATAATGCTATAATAAAGCTAAAACAAATAAAATGCTGAATAAGAAACTAAGTGAAACATATGCCAAACTGAGGCATAATAAAAACATGTCTATGATAAGTCGCAGGTAATAACTAAAATAAGAGTACTGATAATATCTTGGAATGTCGGAGCATTTCCAAGTAAACATACGACAAAATATCAGTCTCAATAGGTAACATCTCAAAAATCATCATCCTCATCATCATCGTCATCGGCTGCAGCACCAGCATGTCCAGAAGTACCAGCTCTAGAAGTATAAGGAGTGGCACCAGAAGTACGATACCAATCGTAAGCATTCCCTGGCTGGAACAGAGAGTGGACCGCCTCATCATCAATACGGTAGCCAGAAACAGAAGGGTCGCGAGGTAGAGAGCTAGCTGAGTAACCCGTCTGCACAAATCTCAGATCGACGAAGGAGTTGGCAATAGCCTGGAACCGAGTCACGTCACGGAACTCATGTTCCCTGGAAGTGTCAACATAAAATGACTGCAGATCTGATAGGTGCTGATGAATACCCTCAAATTGTAGGAACGAAGTAGTAAAGCGTAATACTCTAGAGGGGGGTGAATAGAGTTGGCAGCGGAATAATGCTAATTAAAAATGTTAGCAGCACAATCACAGAATATTAATCACAACTAAAATAATGTAAAGGAAAAGTTAAGAGAGCAAACACAAAGACAGCGATGTATACTGGTATCTCTCTGTTGAGGACTAATCTAGTCGGTAAAACTCTTGCTACCAGTTGAATCCACTATTGGAAAAACCGCAAGTTTTCTTACGAAGTCCTTGCAACTTCTACAACGCGAGCTTTGATACGAATAACTCGTCCAACTTCAAATGTGAAGAGGTATTCTTCAATCAAGCCTTCTGATTACAATCTCTCAGAAACTTCTAGACCGTACCGCACTGGCAAATTGACTAGAGGATTGTAACTGGCTTGGGATCTGAAATTGAAAGCTCTAGAAAAATCTTTGGAAGACTGAAAGCTTTAGATAGAGAGAAGATTGAAAGTGAATGAGTGAGTTGAAATGATCGAAATCCTTCTCTATTTATAGGAGTTCCAAAGGCAGACTTCTGTCAGAATTCGGGCAGAATTCGGGCAGAACTCTTTGAGCAAATCTCGGTCAAATCCGCAACTGCAGGAGGACCAAGTTCCAAGGATTCAAAATCACAACGGCCACCAACCGAACTCTGGCCGAACTCTGGCCGAACTCGGTCCGAGTTCTGTCAGGGTTAAGTCAGGGTTTAGTTAGGGTTTTTGAAAAAAGCTTTTGGTGATTTTTGAAAACCTTTTTGAAAACCTTTTTGTAAACCTTTTTGAGAGGTCATTTTAAAAACATTTTGAACTCATTTAGGGATAGCCTATTTGCCAGTATGACTCGGTGTACAACATATTCCTAGACTCAAATAAAATGAAAAATACATTGCATAAGGAATTACAGACTCGAGTAGGCAAACAGATCTTCGGTCTTGAATGGAGTGGATAGCCAATCTTGATCATGTCCAAGAATCCGAGATGTCCCGACTAGCTTCGTATATCCAGACAGAGTTTGATCAATTATTAAAATCAGGTTGACCATATGACCAATGGGCCAATAATCTCCCCCATTTTGATAATTGACAAACTATGAATGATATAACATTAAGCTTGTTCAAAAATATCAAAAAGTAGAAATTGTTCATATCCTGTATTATCTCAAAAAAAATGTTAGATCTTTAATTTTCTCCCCCTTTGTCACTTAGCAAAATAATTGCAAAAGAGAAGGCTCCCCCGCAATCAATGCATAAGTAACAAGTAGTGAGAAAACATATAAAAGAAATAAGGCATAAAAATTAGAAAATATTACTTAGAAATATCATCTACAGATTATCATTACAGGCATGTATTGTTTCAAAAACATAAAATCTCAGGCATGCTATTTCACAGGCAGTTTGTAAGAAAGAAGCAGTATAAAGAGATAGTGCTAATAATGAAAACAAGTGCTGAAATAAGCTGAAATGCCATAACTGAAACACCATAAACATGTCCATGAATGATAATAGTACTGAAGCAAACTAGAATGTACTGCTAAACATAAAAGAAATACTGATAAAAACTTGGAATGTTGGAGCATTTCCAAGTGTACAATAAAATGTCACTAAAAAATCAAATCACATCTCCTCATCACTATCCTCGTCATCACCAACATCATCTCGACCAGCATGTCCTGAAGGACCAGCACCAGAAGTACCAGCGCCAGAAGGGATGAGTAGGGGCGCCAGCATAGAACTCACCAACGTAGTCACGAGGTGCACGATACCAATCATAGGCGTTACCTGGCTGGAAGTAGGCATGGACAGCTTCATCCTCACAGCGGTAACCCGAAAAAGCTGGATCTCGAGGGATGGAACTGGCTGAATAACCAGTCTGAGCGAAACGAAGATTAGCCAAGGAGTTTGCCATCGCCTGATAACGGGTGACATCGCGAAACTCACGCTCGCGAGCCATGTCCGTCATCGAGACGTGCAAAGCAGATAAATGCTGATGTATGCCCTCAAAAGTCATGGCATACTGATGAGGTGGTGTAGGAGGTGCAGTAGGAGGAGCACGAGGTGGAGCTGTAGCAGTCATGCTACGACGAGATAACTGAAGAAACTTGGGCTCAGGGTCCTGAGTACAAGTCGACAGATCGATATCGAAGCGCTGAAAGATACGTGGGAGAATCATCGCGTAAGAGAGATTCCTATCTCTTGCACGACAACGACCCATCATCTGAATCATGGTCTTAGGGGCAGAAAATGGAATCCCCTTAAGAATGTGGTACATGGCGGACAGCTCAAGAGAAGTCACATCATCCTTTGAAGTGGATTTAGGAAGGATAGTGGAATAGATGATGCGATGCAATTCATAGTTAAACAAGTTCAGGTTGTTAGCCTTGAACTTTCCAGAGCGTACTCTATCAGGTGCACAGAGTTTCGCTTTGAAACTTCCGAGTGTCGTGCCTTCGGAGAAATCAAAATCAGTGATATCGACTAGCGGTTCACCTTCGTTAGGGATACCAAGGATCTCCGCTAAGAGTCTATCATTGAAATTGATATCAATACCTCCAACACGTGTGCTCACATCAAAAGTGTCTAATATGAGATTGCAATAAAATAATCTAATGGCATTAGTTGCTATAGAAAAGCAGATTTTAACAAATAAGTGTAACCCTAATGCCTCAAACAAATGACGACGATCAGGAAATACAGTCCATTTGACTGGAGCGCCTGTGCATATGGATCGCATAGAAAAATCACCATACCACAGTAGGGCTTGGTCGAAGGTTTGAAAGAAAAACCCATCGAACGCACCGTCGCTCGTTTGGACCGGCGAAAAGAGTGAATTCGTATGCGGATGCGAAGATGACCCTTCCTCACTAGGGGTCGTCTTCTTCCTCTTAGATGGATTGAATTTAGGTGCTATATGTGCAAATTGGAATAAAAATGCACTAATTGAAAGGTGGAGAGAGATGGAGTTATACCTCACGAAATCAAGATATGTTGTAGAGAACGACGATCTCCGCACGATTCCAAATTTTGGAAAGATTTCACCACTTGGATTGGATGGAATTGGGTGGTAAAGAACTAGGGTTTTGATGCTCGGGTCGGCTGCTGCTGTTTGAAATAGTTTGGAAGCAATGAAGAAGAAGGGCTGCTCGGGTTCTGTATATATAACCAGACACCCTCAACCGAACTCGGGCCGAATTCGGTCAGAGCTCTGGCCGAATTCGCCTAGGGTTCTTCAAAGTTGATTTTTGCCATTCTTTTTCATTGTCTCATTTCAAATATTTAATTCAAAGATTAGTTATTTTAGCCTTCAATTAACATAATTAATATTTTATGAATTAAATGTCGTTACACAGCGACTGTCTCAGATTAGCTGTATGAGTACTGTCCCAGCTGGCGGAGGTTCACCGGGGAACTCTTAAGTACCGCTTCGCTTCAACCGTAGTTGTGGTGACAGACAGACTCTTTATTGGCTTGTCTCTAACACAGTTTTTGCATAATGATATATAATCATAAAACAAAATCAATTAATTATTGACGTCCAAAATTCCTAATTCTCGACGTAAATAATTGAAACGATCTTCCGCTAGAGGTTTAGTGAAGATGTCAGCTAGTTGATTTTCAGTATCTATGTACACAAGGTTTATATCTCCATTTTGATGATGATCTCTAAGAAAATGATGTCTAATCTCGATATGTTTAGTACGAGAGTGACATACTGGATTCTTAGTCAAATTAATAGTGCTCGTGTTATCACATAAAATGGGAATATATGTGTAAAATAAATCATAGTCTTCTAGGGTTTGTTTCATCCACAAAATCTGAGCACAACAACGTCCTGCGGCGATGTACTCAGCCTCTGTTGTTGATAGGGCTACAGAATTTGCTTTTTACTAAACCAAGAGACTAAAGCTTTGCCTAAGAAATGACATGTGCCACTTGTACTTTTTCTATCAACTTTGCATCCAGCAAAATCTGCATCCGAATAACCAATAAGGTCAAAGGACTTAGTTTTGGGATACCACAAGCCAACAGAAGAAGTGCCTTTAAGGTATCGAAAGATACGCTTAACTGCGGACAGATGTGATTCCTTTGGGTTAGCTTGAAAACGTGCACACAGGCAAACACTAAACATTATATCTGGACGACTAGCAGTTAAATAAAGTAAACTACCAATCATACCTCGATACTTACGTGTGTCGACTGGCTTGCCTTGTTCATCTGAATTAAGCTTTGTTGAAGTTGCCATTGGAGTGCCAATAGGTTTGACATTGTCCAGATCGAACTTCTTTAGCAAGTCTTTTGTGTACTTGGCTTGATTTATGAATGTCCCATTATCAGTTTGTTTGATTTGCAATCCGAGAAAGAATTTCAGCTCTCCCATCATGCTCATCTCAAACTCATTCTGCATACACTTAGAAAATTCTTGACACAGAGATTCATCAGTAGATCCAAATATAATATCATCAACATAGATTTGAATTAAAAGAAGTTTGCCATTAAAAGACTTAATAAACAGTGTAGTGTCAACCTTGCCTTTTGAAAAACCGTTGTCAAGTAGAAAAGAGCTTAGACGATCCTACCAAGCACGAGGGGCTTGTTTTAAACCGTATAGAGCTTTCTTCAACTTGAAAACATGATCAGGGTTTTTGAAATCCGTGAAACCTGGAGGTTGTGCTACAAAAACTTCTTCTTTTATAAAGCCATTTAAAAAAGCACTCTTCACATCTATTTGAAAAAGTTTAAAATCATGAAAACATGCAAATGCACATAACATGCGAATGGATTCTAATCTCGCAACTGGGGCATAAGTCTCATCGTAGTCGATACCTTCTTCTTGATTGTATCCTTGAGCTACGAGTCGAGCCTTATTGCGAGTCACTAAACCATTCTTATTTAGTTTATTTCGGAATACCCAACGGGTGCCAATGACCGGATGATCAATAGGCCTGGGAACAAGTTCCCAAACTTGATTCCGTTCAAATTGGTTTAATTCCTCTTGCATGGCATCTATCCAAAAACTATCACTACATGCTTCATCAATAGATTTGGGTTCTAGCTGTAAAATAAATGCAACACTAGAAATAATATCTCTACAGGATGTACGAGTACTTACTCCCTTGGTAATATCACCAATTACCAAATCCTTTGGATGATCAGCTGTAAATTTTAACCTTTTCGGTAAATTTTGAAGGTAGCTGGTTCATGGATCTTCTCTAGGAGGTTCAGCTAGTGCAGAGCTTGGTTGAGAATAGGCTAGAGTTGAGCTTGGTACAGATGTATCTTCGTCATTGTCATCAATAGTCATTTGATTCAATTCATCAAAAGTGACATTGATTGACTCTTCGATGATCATGGTACGTTTGTTGAAGACTCTGTATCCTTTGCTCTTGGCCGCATAACCTAAAAAATACCTTCATCGGCCTTTTCATCAAATTTTCCCAAATTGTCTTTTGTATTAAGAATCAAACATTTACAACCAAAAATTCTAAAGTATGAAACTGAAGGAATTCTATCAAACCATAACTCAAATCGAGTCTTCTTCGATTTGGGTCGAATTAGAACTCTATTGGGAACAAAGCAAGCTGTGTTGACAGCTTCTGTCACGACCCGCACCCGCTTTTCGGATACGAAGCATGTCCAAGTCCAGCCTACGCCGCAGCGTCGGCGGTAGTACGCTGTCTAAATACAAGTCACGACAATCTGGAATCACATGGTAAACTAAATCTCATCCACAGAATAATCGAATCAATCAAGATCAATGAAATACCAACGAAAACTGAATAATATAACTGAATATATCCAAGATTCAATGTCACGTCCGGTGGACACGAATCCACTACCAATAGACGGAAAAATAGAAAAATACAAGAAATGAACCAACAGAGTACAACCTGCTACCAAGTAACCTCGACTGCAAAGTACCGTGATCTGAAGCTAACTCAAATCCACTCGTCTGCTCTTGACTCAAACTCGGCTAACCTGAAGAGATCATCAGGTCCTCAGAGGACTAGCAAGATACATAAAAACGAGCCTTTCTAACAGTTTATTATGCATGGAGAAAGATACAAAATAAATGAGTAAAATGGAGCAATGAATAAGCACAAATCTATACACTGTCTACACATAAATGAACTGCTAAACGAGGACGATAGAACTCATGTCAAGGTGTCAACGGATAACCGAAACGAATACTCAAACCCTCGTCCCTAGCGTGGACTCGCAGGTTTGAACTGCTAACCCTCGTCCCTAGTGTGGACTCGCAGGCTAGCCTCTACTACTAACCCTCGTCCCTAGTGTGGACTCGCAGGCTAGCATCACCCTCGTCCCTAGTATGGACTCGCAGGCGTAACCCTATACCACTAACCCTCGTCCCTAGTGTGGACTCGCAGGCTAGCATCTACTACTAACCCTCGTCCCTAGTGTGGACTCGCAGGCTAGCATCTACTACTAACCCTCGTCCCTAGTGTGGACTCGCAGCTAGCATCACCCCGTCCCTAGTGTGGACTCGCAGGTGTGGACCAATGACTACTAATCCTCGTCCCTAGTGTGGACTCGCAGATTAGTTTAACTACTAACCTTCGTCCCTAGTGTGGACTCGCAGGTTAGCTTCAAGGTTCAGGACACGGAGGATAAAGCAGTTTGGTTCACGACTCACGACACGACTCAATCAAGGCTCAATGGGTACGTCCAATAAGATACAAGGCTAACACGGTCTACATACAATGATACAAGTATATAAACATGATATGAAAGATACATGGCAACAATATGAGAAAACTGGATGATAATAAAAGACAGTGCATGTAAATAAAGCTGTGTAGAAAGGCAAGGTATACTTGCCTTAGGTCCTGTGATGTTGAGACGGTCAAGTATTAAGCTCGAGTCCAGATGACCTATTTTATGAATTACAATGTCAACATATAATTGAATTTAAAGATTAACAATCTATTTAAATAACAGTCCTCTTGGTCTATTGACCAACCCCTCCTTGGTTTAGTGCCTGTAGGTAAAAGTTGGGTTCACTATCATACTTGTATAGTTTTTCTCCCTTACTCATGTACTTATCTAGCTATAACTACCAATACAAGTTTCTATCTGTGCCCTACTGGTTCCTGAATTAATAACTCATATCCCCTAAATGACCCTAGCTGTCACCATTGGTACTTGATACCCTATACATTGAAACAAAAGAACTGAAAAATGTTTATGAAGACAGAATCGAGAAACAAAATCTTGATGAAGTCATGCAAATGGATGGAAATGAATTTCTCAAAGATTCCACACTGAACTAGAAAGAGGCAACAACGAACCAATTCAGGTTTCTGATGCAACAGAGGATGCATGAAAAGGTCACTGATACTTCCCTTTAGTTAATTATGTTATTCCTACTTATCAATTGAATGAATTCTGATTCCTTATCCAAGTCCTAACAAAGATTTTCGAAAAGTAGATTTGAAAAGCAACATGAGTAATGAGTTTGCATACTTTGATCCACAGCATGAAGAGAGCAACTGCAAGATAGTGGATGACTTATCTGCTGTTAGCCACAAATTGGTTGAAGTATCTAACAAAATGGGAATACTACAGACAAGTGAATAAGTCATATGCAGGTGTACAAATAATGCAACGAGCATGTACAGCAGCTTGAAGGACTCTCAAACACCATCTCCAACAATCTGGAGGTAGCTGAGACAATGGGGTATATTGAGAAGAATAATGGAGCTGCCGAGGAAGCAAAATAAATAGGAAATCCAAAAAGGCTTGTGTCCGAGTGGCTCAGAGTACTACTACTAGGAATCTGAGGAGCAACTCCAAATTACTTCCTAATGATCAATGATATATAGCACCTGCTACTAGTAGGTCCTGCCTGCTTTGTGTGCAAAATCAATTTCATTACAAGATAGGGATATCTAGTGTATTGTGAGGTCAGGTGGATCTGTGTGTAAGCTTTAACCTACGTATTCCCAGGTACAAATATGTGTGTGTCAGAGAATTGTAGGTGTAGCTACAGTGCAGCAATTTGCAGTATGATAAAATGCAACCGATTTTGCATCAATGGAGTAAATTCATGTAGATATGAGTGTAGGTGTTCTGCATTTGTATGCAGATTCCATCTGCAACCGCAGCTGCATCAGTAGCTCCTATGGAGCCCGGTATGTAGCAGTAGTCTAAACTACAGTTGCAAATATGGAATGTCATTGATGTAAGGAGTTAATTGATAATACAGAAACTACATGGAATGAGGTTGTACCATGAAAAGTGTACTGTACTCAATATGCAGGACAATGGTGAAATTTGTGTTTTGGATGCAAAGTCTGCTGTAACTCTATAATGTACTATCCAGGAACACAACGGGTACATCTATACACTCCCAAATAGGCCAACACTGATATCGATTTCTATTGGGTCTATAAATAGATGTGGGCTGTTGTGCACTCTCTAGATTCAATGGACACTACTGATATTTGGAAATGACATAAACATTATCCTCTTAACTGTCCTGCCACCAGGTAATCCTTGAAGTTCCTAATGGACTATAGGGCAACAACACTATTACTGAACCGATCTCTGGACAGGACAAAATACTAACCTGTGCAATTAACAGGAATGCTCACTAAAAGTTCAAGCAATTACCTGAGCACGCACTCCACCAAGTTACATGTATTTTGAAGTTGGTCCACTGCAAATAACCTGAACAGAAATGGTTTGTTTAAACATGCATCTCTGCCAGTGAATGCCATGATTCAACTCAGGCTCAAGACCCTGGAAAATGAGTGGAATCAACTCAGGCTTGAGAACTTGAGGACCTGGACCACAGGAATATACAGGGAGGGTACACCTTAGATGCTAGGATTTCCTGTACCTGGTCAGACACTCATACACCAGATGCCTCTAGACCCTATAGGCATCTATATCAGCATGCAATACAACAATCAATGAAGGGCAGGTGCAACTTGGAACGCAGGATATTAGGAATGCAGGGAATACATCATGTGGATAGATAATTCGAAATTTGCAGGACAATTATCTAGAGTTCCCATGTCGAACTGAAATTTCCCAAGGATACTTGAATCCCACTCATAACTGGTCAATTCCCAGTTATAGGTAAGACCAAGACTCAACAAAAATTCAATTACGCCTAAAGCAAGTGGTCAAGGGTCCCTCTGCAAGCAAAAGTTTGCAACAGAATTGACCTTCAACTAAAAAAATCCTACTGACTCAAATCTATGTCCAACAATCAGTCGGAGGAAGGTAACTGTGATCACCTTGACCCCAACTTGTGTTGGTCGTGTCCTGGCTTGATAGTGTCACCCAATCCGTGTTCGTAGCTATCCTTGTTTACTCGTGTTCCTCAGGGACGTTACTCCGGGTTTAAAGGTCACCGATGAAAGAAAAATAATACTAGAAGTCAATGAGTCCAATTCGCAACTTCTCGTGTGTCGTATACACCGATTCCTTAAAGAAGAATTGGATGTAGCATTTAGTCGAACAGAACATGTGAAACACAGAGATTCCTGTTAGATGGCTTCCCTGACAGATTTGATTTCCAGAATTCGATAATGAACAGAAGATCACCTTAATATAATCAAAGGCTCGAAAAATCCAGATCGAATCAAAACCCGAGCCATTGGACACGCACAATCGAATCCATTGCTATGAATCTATATGAGAATAAATAGGAACAAATTTACTATTGAAACAATCGAATTAAAGGAACGAAACTCACCAATATCCTATGTCTTGATACTTGTACTAGGCTTATTGGCTATATTCAGAGGGGATCGGGTACTACCATCTATATGTTTTAATAGAATTCCCTCTTGGCATTAAAACGAACAGGAAACTACCATATACTAATTCCTTTGACAATGACCGAGATGAGAGTAGGTTAGTTACCTATTTGCAAACAAAGCCTCCTCTGAATCCTTCGACTGCTCTATGTTTCCTCTTCGGGCAGAGCTTCTAGGGTTTGTAGATAGGTTTTGGGGGATCGGCTACAATCTCTTATATATACACTGATGATCGATCAATATAGGGAGATAAATAGGAGTTTGATTTGCTCTTACCTGAAGGTTATTTGAATTCTAATTGAATTCAAATCAGTAGGAGTTCGGTTAAAAGAAGTTTTGAATTTGTGACATATGCACCAAGGCCCCTGTTATACTATTATTACTCCTTGAACCCTTCCTTAGCATTTCAAATAAAAACCCATATAAACATAACAATTGAATGTGACAGAATAATACAATAAAATGTATGGAAAAGAAAAAAAAAATATACGAGGATAAAATTGGTCGAGGGGTTGACAGCTTCAGTCCATAAATATTTGGGTAGACTAAACTGGTTTCATCACTCTGGCCATTTCGGTTAGAGTTCTGTTCTTACGTTCCACAATTCCATTTTGTTGTAGAGTCCTAGGGCAGGAGAACTCGTGTAAAAAACTGTGTGTCACAAAATTGCTCAAATCAGCATTCTCGAATTCGCCACCATGATCGCTTCTAATGCGAGTGATCATGTAACATTTTTCATTCTGAACTTTCTTGCAAAAGGCGACAAATTTGGATAATACATCATTCTTGTGTGTCAAGAAATATACCCACGTGTATCTAGAGAAATCATCTACAATTACAAAAGCATAAAGTTTACCTCCGAGGCTAGCAACTCTGCTAGGACCAAATAAGTCCATATGAAGCAATTGTAGAGGTCTAGTAGTACATACTGCATTTACTGACTTGAATGTGGATCTGGTAGCTTTGTTCCTTTCACATTGGCTGCATACCGAATCCTTCTCTGAATGTAATGTCCGGTAAACCGCGTACTAGCTTTTTTGTGGATAATCTTGATATTGTATCCATATTAGCGTGACCGAGTCTCATATGCCACAGATGACTCTCATCACTTTTGGCCATTAAGCATCTACCTGAAATGTTAGTTTCTTCTAACAAATAGAAAACATATATTTCTCCCCCTGATACCTTCAAGATGTACTACCAGTTGAGCTATCAACTATAGTACATTTGTCTTTGCCAAAGTTGATGCCATAACCATGATCAGCTAGATGACTTATGCTGAGTAGGTTATGTTTCAACTCGGTAACCAGACAGACATCCTTAATTACAGGATAGGGAGACTTACCAACATCACCGATACCAATAACATACCCTTTCAAGTTATTACCGAAGGAGACATAGCCTTCCTTCTTTTTCTTCGACAGTGTTGCAAATAATGTAGCGTCACCGGTCATATGCCGTGAACAACCGCTGTCGAGGATCCATTTGCTTCTAGCATGTTAAGGGTGTTCCACCTACAAAACAGTTTGCAGATGAAACTTTTGGTACCCATTTCTTGTAGGGTCCTGAATTGTTAGCTTTTGGTATCCAGGCATAAATATTTAAATCTACAAGCTTTCTCATTCTACATGCAGATGAAATATGACCAATGAGGCCACAATAATGACATTGAGCATGTCGAGTGGTGAAAGCTGAGTGGTGTGCATGGTTGGTAGGTTTGGGTTTTCTAGTATAGAAGAAAGCATGCCTATAATCTTGTTTGGGCTTAACCTTTTGGGGTAAAGGTTTGATAGGGTTAGGTCTGACAGTGTTTGGCTTATAAATGTTCCGATTTCTCGGTAAGTGACACGTGTTAGGGTAGGAAGCAGCAGGCTCAGGCTGTTTTCCTAACCTAATTTCCAATCTTTTGGAAGTGTCATACAACTTAGTATAATCAGAAGTGAGTGATTCCATTCTGATTTGTGCACATCGAAGACTTTTCTTCTCTATGGAAAGTTCTTCTTTCAGTTGGTCGATAACTTTGTCTTCCTTTTCAGATGACTTGGTAGTCTCGTGTAATAAGAGCTTTATTGAAGAAAGCTCACCAGACTCACTAACATTATTTCTAACCTCAGCTAATAGGTCGGTAAGTCTACCTATTTCACCTTTGTACTCTTTGAGTACCTTCTTAGAGGTCTGATACTTACTACGCAGTTTCCTGTAATCAGTCATCAGGTCACTGAAGGCATCTCCTAATTGCTCAAAGGTGAAGTCATCATAAGTATCAACTACAGGTTCAGTAGGTACCTGATCGGATGCCATAAAGCATATATTTGCAGCATCTTCTGATTGTTCGTCTTCTGAGTCGCTGGCTTCACTTTCATGCCATATGCTGGTGTTGGCATATTTCCGTGATGTTGATCTCTTCAGGTTCCCTTTTTCATACCTGTTGCTCTTCTTGCTTGATGAGTTTGTGGGACAATCCTTCTTCATGTGTCCCTTCTTCTTGCAACCATAGCAGACAGCATCTTCTTGGTACCAGTTGTTGCTGTTGTTTTCTTTGACTCTCTTCTCATGTCTCATGAATCTTTTGAACTTCCTTGCTAGGAGTGCTTGATCTTCAGCGTCAAATCCACTGCTGTCTGAGTCATCTTTAGCAGCTTTTCTGTGCTGAGCCTTGAGGGCGATCGTCTTCTCCTTTGGTACAGGCTCTTCAAAATCTTTTAGCTCCAGTTCATGAGTGAGTAGCTTACCCATGAGTACTTCGAGGGACATAGTTGTGAGGTTATTCCCTTCAATGATTGCAGTAGCCTTTGGAATCCAGTTCTTGGTGAGAGCTCGCAGGAGTTTGCGAATATTTTCATGGTTAGTGTAATCTTTGCCTAGGGAAGACAAAGGATTTACAATATCCAAGAACCTCTCGAACATTTGTGTAACTGTTTCGTTGGGCTTCATCTTGAACGCCTCGTACTCCTGAGTAAGTCTGCTGACTTTAGATTCTTGACTTGAGTTGTGCCTTCATGTGTGACTTCGAGTAGGTTCCATACTTCATTAGCCGTTGTGCAGATAGACACCCTGTTAAATTCAGTTCTGTCTAAAGCACAAAAGAGAGCATTAATGGCACGTGCGTCAAGACTGGCCCTTTTCTTTTCTTCCTCTGTATATCTGCTATGGGGTTTTTCAACTAAAACTCCATCAACATTTATACGAGGTGGCTTTTGATAGCCATCAAGAACAATGGACCATAAATCAAAGTCAAGAGATTTCAAGAAGAAACTCATCCGTATTTTTCAATATGTATAATTCGTACCATCAAACAGTGGGGGTCTGTTTGTGGCCTGGCCTTCACTTGTGAATTTCACAGTTGCCATGTGTTGTGTTGTGATCTATATAACAGTTAATTAAAATGAA
>JANAVB010033635.1:0-23478 GCA_029216955.1 Iris pallida
CGAGGATAAGCTATATTAATCACCAGCAAGCTATAACTAGGCAGGCAATCACTCATTCAAGCAAGGAATCGAAGGCATGAGGCACAAGGAAGACATTATACCTCACGAGTCAAACAAGCCGGGATATCGCAATCGAATATCATCCTCACGCTCCCATGTTGACTCACCCAAAGAGTGATGACCCCAAGCAACTCGGACTAACTTGATAGTCTTGTTCTTGAGTATCTTCTCTCTCCGGTCCAATATAGACACGGGCCTCTCCTCATACGAAAGGTTGGTACCAATAACCAATTTCGAATGATCCAGGATGTGGCTCGGGTCTGGGATATATCGTCGTAATTGGGATACATGGAATACGTCATGTACCTCGCTTAGCGACAGTGGAAGAGCGAGACGATAGGTTACATCTCCTATTTGCTCCAGAATATCGAACGGCCCTATATACCTAGGACTAAGCTTTCCTCCTGTGCCGAAATAAATGACGCCACGGTTAGGCGAAATCCTCAGGAATACATGGTCGCCGATAGAAAACTCGAGAGGGCGCCGATGAGAATCGGCCCAATAGCGCTGGCGATCTTGGGCAACTCGAAGATGATCTCTGACTTTTTTGACTACTTCAACTGTTTGGGCAATCATTTCTGGACCGAGCATCTGCCTCTCTCCGACATCATTCCAGGCTAATGGGGATCTGCACTTCCTACCATACAGTGCCTCGAACGGTGCCATCTGGATACTGGCCTGGAAACTGTTATTGTACAAGAACTCCACCAGATGCAAGTGATCTTCCCACGAACCACCGAAGTCAAGTGTACAGGACAGCAACATGTCTTCAAGAGTCTGGATTGTACGCTCCGACTGACCATCTGTCTATGGATGATATGCTGAACTGAACTGGAGATGAGTTCCCAAACTCTCCTGCAGGCTACGCCAAAAGTACGACGTAAATCTTGAATTTCGGTCCGAGGTGATACTAACTGGCACTCCATGCAATCTGACAATCTGCCTGAGGTACATCTCTGCTAACTGAGCCATCGACTGACCAACTCTGAACGGAAGGAAGTGAGCTACCTTCGTGAGCCGATCAACTATTACCCAAATAGCATCTCGACCAGTTAGGATCTAGGTAATCCGGTCACAAAATCTATGGTCACATGTTCCCATTTCCATTCTGGAATCGGCAAGGGCTGAAGAAGTCCAGCGGGCCTCTGATGTTCAGCCTTAACTTGTTGGCAGACTAAACAAGGAGAGACAAACCGGGCTATCTCTCTCTTTATGCCATTCCACCAAAAGTGCTGACGGATATTACGGTACATCTTTGTACCGCCCGGATGAATTGAATACTGAGAACTGTGAGCCTCTGCCATGATCTCCTGTCTGATATCTCCACTGGGTACACAAAGACGCTTACCATGCCTAAGTGTACCATCCTCATGAATGCATAACCCTGGTCTTCGTCCTGCCTCACACTCTGCTCTGAGTCGCTGAAGCTTGGAATCTGCTGACTGCGCCATCTGGATCCTCTCGACTATGGTGGACTGAACTTGCATACTGGCCATCAATGCCACACTGGAAGGGAGAACAACTTCAATACCCATTTTCTGAAGATCTGCTAACAACTCTGGTTGCGCTGTTAGGAAATAAGCTCCGGCTCTCCTGCTCAATGTATCTGCAACGATGTTGGCCTTCCTTGGGTGATACTGCAAGTTGACATCAAAATCTACAAGAAGCTCCAGCCACCTCCTCTGACGCATGTTAAGATCCTTCTGGGTGAAAATATACTTCAGGCTCTTATGGTCGGTGAAAATCTCCACCCTATCTCCGTATAAGTAGTGCCTCCACAACTTAAGTGCAAACACCACCGCTGCCAGCTCCAAGTCATGGGTTGGGTAATTCTTCTCATGATCACGAAGTTGTCGTGACGCATAAGCTATTACCTTCCCATGCTGCATCAAAACACATCCTAGGCCTCTGCCTGAAGCATCATAATACACGGAGAATCCTCATGTTCCATCTGAAAGCGTAGGAATGGGAGCCGTCATCAAGCCTCGCTTCAACTGTTCAAAAGAACTCTGACACTCTGCTGTCCAAGCAAACTATGCATCCTTGCGGGTCAACTGGGTCAATGGCGCTGAAATCTGAATAAAATCTGAAACAAACCGCCGATAGTAACCGGCCAATCCAAGAAAACTACGGACTTCTGCAACGGTGCTGGGCACTGTCCATGACTCAATAGCCACAATCTTCTGGGGATCCACTTCTACTCTTTTTTTAGTGATGATGTGACCCAAGTACAAAATGCGATCGAGCCAGAACTCGTATTTACTGAACTTGGCATACAACTGGTGCTCCCTGAGAATCTGAAGAACCATACGGAGATGCTGCTCATGCTCCACTTCACTCCAGCTATAGACCAGGATGTCATCCAAAAACACAATCACAAACTGATCCAAGTAAGGCATGAAGATGCGATTCATGAGATCCATGAATACCGTCGGCACATTGGTCGCTCCAAATGGCATCACTAGGAACTCCTAATGCCCATATCTCGATCTAAAAGTTGTCTTCGGAATGTCCTGCTCTCTGACTCTGATCTGATGATATCCTGAGCGCATGTCGATCTTCGAGAATACTGTTGCCCCTTTGAGCTGATCAAACAAGTCAGCTATCCTCGGAAGAGGGTATCTGTTCTTGATTGTCACTGAGTTCAAGGTACGATAATCAACACATAACCTGGACGTACCATCCTTCTTTTTCACAAGAAGCATCGGGGCTCCCCAAGGCGATCCACCAACACGAATGAATCCCTTGGCTCGAAGTTCTTCAATCATCTTGTACAATATCTCCAACTCTGAAGGCGTCATCCTGAAGACTCTCTCTGATACTGGAGCTATTTTGGGAATCAAGTCGATAGTGAACTCGATCTTCCGCTCTGGCGGCATACCTGGAAGCTCCTCTGGAAAAACATCTGAAAACTCTTCGACTATTCGGGGCAACTGCACTGCTGCTACTGCCATCCGCAACACTGGAGGAGAAGGCTCAACTGCGCCTCTGGAAAATGAAAACTCTGGCTCGCTTGGAATGCTGAAAACAACCCTACCAATATGGCAGTCTATTCTAGCATACTGGTTCCTCAACCAATCCATCCCTAGGACCACATCATAATCGGCCATCGGGAACTCTATCAATCTAGCGGGAAATTCCTTACCGCTATCTACGATCCGACACGAGGAAAACACCCTATCGACTCCCACAAGTCCGTTACCAGTAAGTATATTGAGCCTTACTGATAATGACTCGGGCTCCAATCCTATCCGTGTCGCGAATCGTGCAGACATAAAAGAATACGATGCACCAGAATCAAATAAAGCTGATGCTGGAAAGGAGTTGACAAGAATAGTACCTGCCACTACCTCTCCTGGTGCCAATCCTTCCTCTGCGGTCATCACCATAGCCTGACCATGCCCTCGGGGTGCTGGTCCCCTCTGCTGAAATCTTCGCTGCCTATTCTGGCTCTGGGCTTGGACTTGTACATACTGCTGGGGGTTCTGCTGCTGGAATACCTGGGACTGAGGCGGCGAGGGCCTCGGCAATGGATACTGCTGCTGCTAGACCGGAGCTGGTTCTCTTCCCGAAGAGCTAGAAAGGTTGGACGATGATGAACCACCCCTATTCGGGCAGGATCCAACCCTATGGTCTGCTGCTCCATAAGCCAGACACAATCTCTGGGCCCTGCGACACTCTGCCACTACATGGCCTGGCTTTCCATAATGAGAACATCCCACTGCAGAAATCTGCTTCTGCTTCTGTTGCTGAGGGTACGTCGGTATTGAATGCTGAACCGACGTCACTGAGGCCGCCCGCCTCGGAGCTCCAATAGTCAAAGCCCTGGCTGCCGGGGCTGGGGCTGAAGACTGATTCATCTGGCCGTGGGATCTCTTCCGACCTCCGGCCCTATCCACAATCCGCTGGGAGGTATACTCATGCCTCCTAGCTGCTCTCAAGACTGCTTCAAAAGTCTGATGCTCAAACTGCTCAACCGCCAATAGAATCTCCAGGTGAAGCCCCTGCTGAAATCGCTGGGCTCTATCATACTCGGTTGCCACCAAGGTGGGAGCAAACCGACTGAGTCTCGAAAACTCGGGCGCATATCCATCGACCGTCCTATCTATCTGCTTTAGATTGGTGAACCTCGTCTGTAGATCATACCAAGCTACAACATCAAAATACTTGGTTTGGAATCTCTCCCTGAATAAGGCCCAAGCAATGGGTGCTGCTAATCCGACGGCCTGAGCCGCCCACCAGCTGCGGGCAAGATCTTACAACTGCAGGCGCACCACGGCTACCTTCTCGTTCTCTGGGGTCCTGGCTGCTTTGAGAATCACTTCAGTATCCTGAAGCCAGGCATCTGCAGCGATAGCATCTTCACTACCGTCAAAGAAGGGAGGGTTCAAGCGCTTGAAGCTGTTGGCCGCGTTGTTTTCCTGATGACCTCCTCTGGTCAAAGCATCCGTCACGGCCTGGTGCAAGGCATCTCCTCGACGATCTTGGGAAGCTATCAAGGTCCTGACGAGTCCTACCAAAGTGCCATCATCAGGCTCGGCAGGCTGAACTGGCTGGACTGGTGGCTCTCCGTCAGAAGGCACGACTCTGGAGGCTACTCCGGAATGCTTGGCTTGATCCCCGGTTGCTGCTGATCCACGGGAAGTGCTCCGCCTTGCTGACCGGCAGGTCCAAGAATGATACCGCTGAAGAAAATGACATGGAGAACAATAAGGAAGGACCAGGATAGATCAACGATACAAGCATATGATCAGGACAAGAATCCAGGGATTCAAAAGATACGAGCAGAGATCAAGGGCGAATACTGATTGAGACATCTATCCGGTACACCCTCACATATCTTGATTTACAAGACCTGCATGGGCCACCACTTAAACCATGTCAAGCCCCAGAACCAGAATACTGGAGAGCGGGGGAAGACATAGCCAGCTACGTATATTCAAGTGCAACCCACCTCGCTATACGGTCACGGCTGTCTAGATACATGAGGGTTTACTACAAGCCAACAGTCTCCTATGGTCATGAACAAGCCTAGTGTCTCAATCACAAGCAAGTAAGTAAAGTCACAAGATGTATGATCATTAAATATACAATAGTAAGGCGTCCTAAACATTACATATTTAGCTGATCATGAAGCTAGTCGTTACAAAATGTTCGGACTAGCAAGAGTTAAGTCATACACGATCAACCCTAGGATCTGTTAATCATGTTACAGCCCGTAGGCAGACAATAAGTAAAAGGTTCAACCGAGCTAAACAGGTGCTCGTAGGCTAAACGCCTCAAAAGAATATTTTTACAATAGAGTGGGAGAGCCAAAAATAACCCACTCGTTGCCCTGGTTACGCCTAGTGTTCACCATCGGGCTAGAAAAGCGGTAGATCCTCTGGAGCTGCTCATAAATTTGGCCATACAAAACCAGCTGGATCAGACCCCAGAAAGAGCAAATGCCACAAAGGAAGCTTCACTTAGGAACTAAAACCAGCAATTAACACAATAGAAATAGATTAAAAATAAAGACAGGAATTAAGAAAAAGCATAACAGGTGATATACGATGAGATAACCATGGAACTATTCAGATAGCCAGATTACAACCCGTAAACCAAAAAAGGACCGGGGTTGTAATCCTTCGTCTGAACCGAACTTGGAATTCTCACCATTTATCGGTAAAATAAATACAGGTATTCAGGTCATGCAGTAATCTGGAACAAAATCTGGACAAGACTAGACTGGTTAGACTCCATCCAATCATTTCACGGCCAAATAATGATTACGGCTTATACTTTAACTAACTAAGGTTATCACAAGCCTAGTTACTAGCAAGATGTAGTGAGATTATTCCACAGCCACAAGCCCTGCAGACCATCCAGGTAACCCAGGTCGAAAGATTAGGGTTGAATTCAGGTGGGTACACCGTCCAGGAAACGAATGTACCCTTAGGTAGCTTGAAGGGTGCAACACATGACAGTGTGCTGGAAATGTGCCCTACTCGACGGCAGGCTACAGATCCCAGGAGCGCCCAGTTAACGGGATTACCTGTAGCTGGGAAATCTCTTCATGACTACTGTATTAATCTAGTTATGAGCCTTAGTCCATTTCAGTAGGTACTCCTGACCATGGTACTCAGGAGTCCCCTCCTAGACATGATGCAAGACAGGACTGGATTATTTGTACAAGCATAATCGCCCACGGTGTCCGGGTTAATTATATAGGTCATGTCATGTCAGGTAGCCATGGCAACAGCTTATCAAGATATATCATGCCAGGTTATCAGGTCAAGAGTTCTTGTCAGGAGTGCGCCACGACGGGCCACTATCAGGTCATGTCATGTTCACTTATCAGGAGTGCACCACGATGGGTCACTTTCGTATTCCGGTAATGTGCAAGGTATCATAGTGCAAGCATTCAATCTGGAGATCCAAGCTATACTGAGGTTACAAGACATGAATTAACAGTAATAATCAAGGAATAAAACATAGAATACAGTCAATAGAAAGCTATGCGGCTCGGGCACATGCGGCCAAGGAGAGAATCCATGCGGGAGCAGCTCATGCGGCTGAGGGTGGAACAGCCCATGTGGCTCAGGGTCCAAAGCTCATGCGGCTGAGGAGAAGGAGGCATATGCGGCTAGATATATAAGGTCTTTATGCGGTCGGCAGGGAGCAAAGCCTTATACGGCTGGACGAGCCATGTGCTTATGCGGCCAGGAGATGAAGGGGGTGCATGCGGCTCAGGAAGTTGACCCTCATGCGGCAAGCGGAAAGCAGGTCCATGCGGCTTGGGAAGATGTTCTCATGCGGCTGGGTCAAGTAAAGTCCCATGCGGCCAGCGGGAAGAGAGGGCGCATGAGACTAAGTCAGAGAATTCATGCGGCTAGAAGAAGCGGGTCCTCATGCGGCCAGGGAGGGCGCATAAGGCCAAACGGGTAACGTCTCATGCGGCTCAAGAAGTGCAGAGTATTATGCGGCTGGGGATTGTGCGAGTTATGCGGCTAGATGAGTTCGGCCCTCATACGGCTCAAAGTACTTCCAGTCATGCGGCTGAATAGAACACTTGCCGCATGAAATATTTATGCAGTTAATCAAGCACAGTTCATCTTCTCCAAAATTCTGAGAAGAAGAACACCATGAGAGCCAAGTTCTCAAGCTCCATAACTCCATCATCCGGAGCCCAAATCCGAACTTCCATGGGTCAAAATAGGGTAGAACGAAATACTCTACAACATGGAACCATCAAAACTCAGAAATAACAAGGTTAAGTAGATCAAAACCCATAAAATCTGAAAATAAAATAAACTTAGATCTACAAGAATCTAGCCATGGAAAGTAGAAATGCCAAGTATTAAAGTAAGTTAAAATGCTGTAAGGAAGAGAATGAAGCAATAAAATTGGAGTTCCTCCATGAAGCAAGTTGCACTTGCCTAGACCTCTCTCTCCCTTTCTCTGGTAGGTGAAAGAGTTAATGGAGGAAGGAAGAAGAATAATGAAGAGAGAGAAGAAAGAATGGGTAATAAATACCAAAGGTGGTGGTAGGTAGGAGGATCACCCTTGGTCCATGATGAACCAATAGCAATCCCAAACCGAACCAAGCCAACCCGAACCAATAATAAACCAAGCCATGAAGAAAACTAAGCAAGGAATCATGCAATACAAGATAAAATACGTGCACGTATTCCAAAAATATGTAATATGAACCACATGCATTACATGTCCATTCAAGACATACGACAGAATGGTGCAAACGCGGGTCAGACTGACGTTGTGGCAGAATTCTCAGATGTGTTCCCGGACGAACTGCCCGGCATGCCCCCGGATCAGGAGATTGAGTTCACTATTGATACATTCCCCGTTACCCGACCGATTTCTAAAGCCCCGTACAGAATGGCCCCTACAGAGCTTAAAGAACTCAAAATACAGTTGCAAGAGTTGCTCGATAAGGGATGCATTCGACCTAGCATGTTGCCATAGGGAGCACCCGTGTTGTTCGTTAAGAAAAATGATGGCTCACTGCGTCTTTGTATCGATTACCGCGAGCTGAATAAAGCCACTGTCCGGAACAAATACCCCATGCCCCGGATAGACGATCTATTTGATCAGCTGCAAGGAGCTACGGTGTTCTCTAAAATTGATCTGCGCTCAGGTTACCATCAACTCAAGATCAAGCCGGATGATGTGCCAAAGTCTGCCTTTCGTACTCGATACGGCCATTACGAATTCTTGGTAATGTCATCCGGCCTAACAAACGCCCCTACTGCTTTCATGAATTTGATGAATCGGGTGTTCCGACCATTCCTCGACAAGTTCGTAGTAGTCTTTATAGACCATATACTCGTCTACTCGAAGAATAGGCAGCAACACACTGAGCATCTACGGACCATGCTTCAGACCCTTCAAAAAAATTAGTTATATACGAAGCGAAGCAAATGTGAATTCTGGCTGAGCAGCGTCGTATTCTTCGGACACATCATTTCAGCTGAAGACATTACGGTCGTCCCAAAGGAAGTTGAAGCTATTGTCGATTGGAAACGGCCAGCGTCCGTCGACGAGATTCGAAGTTTCTTTGGCTTAGCGGGATACTACCGACGCTTCATGAAAGACTTTGCGAAGATCGCATCGCCTATGACTCGCCTCACCCAGAAAGGAGTCGTATTTGAATGGTTAGACGACTGTGAAGCTTCCTTCCAAGAATTAAAGCAACGGCTCACCTCGGCCCCGATACTCGTACTTTCAGAAGGGACTGAGGGTTTCCAGATATTCAGCGACGCGTCTGGTCAGGGCTTAGGGTGTGTGCTTATGCATCGGAACAAGGTGATATCTTTTGCTTTCCGACAGCTAAAGTCGCAGGAGAAGAACTATCCTACTCATGACTTGGAGTTATCGGCGATTGTGTTCGTGTTGAAATTGTAGCGTCACTATCTTTCTGGCATGGCGTACACGATCTATACAGATAACAAGAGCCTCAAGTATCTATTCACGTAGAAGGAACTGAACTTGCGGCAAAGGCGTTGGCTGGAACTGATCAAAGATTACGACTTGACTATTGACTATACGCCGGAAAAGTGAAATATTATGGCGAACGCTCTGAGTTAGAAGTATATTGCCTCACTATCCTTTAACCACAGACTACTACACGACCTAGAAGAGATAGGCATCGAACTCCGAGTCCGATTCAAGAATGTGCAGTTGGCAAAGTTGCAGTTAGAGCCGAGCTTGCAAGAAAAGATCAAGACCGCTCAGAAGGACGATCCGTACCTGAATAAAATACGAGAGCTAATCTCGACGGGTAGGACAACCGACTTTACAGAAGACGAGACCGGCATGATTCGATTGAAGGGCAGGGTATGCTTTCCAGATGATTCAGAACTTAGAAAGGAGATATTGTCGGAGGCACACTATACGAAATACACCTTGCACCCCGGTAGCACGAAGATGTACAAGGGCCTCCGCATAAATTTTTGGTGGCACGGAATGAAAAGAGATGTGGCACTCTTCATGTCGTAATGCATGGCCTATCAGCAGATGAAAGCTGAGCACCAGAGACCGGGCGGGTAGATGCAGAATCTAGCGATTCCGTAATGGAAGTGGCAGCACGTGTGCATGGATTTTATTGTTGGTCTGCCAAAGACGTCACGGGAAAATAATGCCATCTGGGTCATCATCGATCGACTAACCAAGTCAACGTACTTCATTGTCATTAAGGTAACTTGTAGCATTGATCGTCTTGCACAGATTTATCTTGATGAGATAGTACGGTTGCACGGAGTTCCAGTATCTATCGTCTCTGATCGGGATTCACTATTTATGTTGCGATTCTGGAGTAGCCTTCAGTCGTCTCTAGGTACCAAGTTGCAGTTCAGCTCAGCTTATCATCCTCAAACCGACGACCAAACGGAGCACGTCAATCAGATTCTCGAAGACATGCTACGACTCTGCGCAATTGACTTCAAATCAAGCTGGAATGTTCAACTACCTCTGGCTGAATTTGTATACAACAATAGCTATCAATCCAGCATCCAAATGGCGCCGTATGAAGCCTTTTTCGAACGAAAGTGCCGATCACCCATTTGCTGGGACGAAGTCGGAGAGCGACAGATTCTTGGCCCGGAACTGGTGGAACAGACTGTACAAAAAGTTTAGCTCATTCGAGAAAGATTAAAGACCGTACAGAGTCGTCAGAAAAGCTACATGGACGTTCATCGTCGACCCCTCGAGTTTCAAGAAGGCGATCACGTATTTTTCAAAGTATCGCCCATGCGAGGAGTTACTTGGTTCGGCACGAAAGAAAAGTTGAGTCTGAGATTTGTTGGGCCATTCGAAATACTCCAGCAGGTCGCCCCAGTGGCCTATAAAATTATCCTACCGCCAGCGCTAGAAAGGGTACACAATGTCTTCCACGTCTCTCAGTTACAGAAGTACGTGCACGACCCTAGCCACGTGGTAGTTTTTGGCCAGCTGGAGCTGAAGTCCGACTTATCCTACGTTGAAGAGCTAATTCAAATCTTAGAATGCAAGGATAAGCTGCTGCAAAATCAAGTGATCCCTCTCGTATGCGTCCTCTGGAGGAACCATTCGGTCGAAGAGTCGACGTGGAAGCTTGAATCGAAAATGAAGGAGAAATTTTCTTCATTGTTCTCGTAGAGGTAGGTTCTATCCTGAAGTTTTGATCACGAAACTTTTTATTAGTTGGTTATGGTGTAGTGCCCCATCCCTACATCGTGCCCCACTTTCGTCCATGGGGTGTGCGAGAAAGGAACATGGTCGCTATCGATTCGGTCAGGACCGATAGGTCGGAATCGCCCGAGTCGATTGAACGAGAACGGTTGAATTAAGATCCATTCCACGTTATGGAATAGCTTCTTCGGAACCAAGTCTCATATTCAGAGGGTTGCGTCTCAAGGATCGGCTCTACGACTGAATCGAAAGAGACCTCTCGTTGCTCTGGTTTTCATGTCGTACTTGATTTGGCTTTGGCTTTGGTTTTCGTGAATGCATTTTTCGTAAATATTTCCAACGGGTTTTCGTGACTTGTATTTTCGACTTCGTATTTATATCGAATTTCCTTGAATTACACAGTGTTCTAATCAGTTGCTTATACGATTGCAGATGATCGCGTAGGCGACGTCAGCGCAGCCAACCGGTTGCTCGCTTGAAGCAAGTCTAAGGCGAGTGGCTGACCTTCTTGGCCTCGTCCCTCTACTTCAAAATCCATATGAAGTAAATGAATGCTTTCATAATAGTATAGAATCAAAGAAATCGTGGCACGATTATTCATGAAACACTTGCTATCAAACTGTCGGTATTGAAAATGAAAAATATGCTTTCTTATGCAATTTCAGTTAGCCTATGCAAAACAATGAATGAATCGATGAACGTTTATCACAACTATATGGCTAACTGAGTAAATTGACCAAGTTTAAAAAAAAGGCTAAGTTTCGCACATAAAAGAGAAAGGATAAGGTTCTAGAAAAGAGAGAATTTTTCAAGACTCTGCAAACGGTCATTGGACAACTTGTCGACAAGGTGTAGTTTTCTCGAACGGTTGTCTAGGCCAAGGGACCGATTTAGCCCGGAAGGAACGAGTATAGCAAGCGCCAGCCTTACATCGGCATGGGTTATTCGAAAACTTTCGTACAGGGCTCGCTACCCGCTGCGAAAGGGTCGCCGTTTAACCCAGCTATAGTCCGTGATTGCTTGACATTGCCAGTGGCCTTCACACCCCTTTTACTGCTTAACTAATACATTTGACACGGGATGAATACGATAGTGGCTTAGTATATAAAGTTTCATATGCTTTCCTCAAAACATGTTAACATACAAATCGATCAGGATGGTTAGAAAGATCACAGAAATAGCTAGCTAACATAATTATAAAACTGCTTGAATCAAATGCAGAGCTTAGATTTTAATTAGCCATTCGCCAGTACATGTGATCGTACTGATCCTCGCTCTTTACAGGTCTCACGAATCAGGAAGTACGCGCCAACTAGCTCGACGACATTCGTGATTTTTGAAGTCTCGGCCGTACGTCGAAGACTTGTCCCCGCAACTCCACTTTTGAAGGCTCTCGACTGTCCAAGAAAGATGGCTCAGCGCCCTTCCATTCCAGGTCACTGGAATACTCTGATGTATATTGAGGGATGTGTGTAATATATGGAACGACTATCTCATCGACACTCTTTTGTAATTGAGTCCTGTTGTAGCCCGCGCTGCATGAGTCCAGTACTGGAGACTGTAAATAATGTTCATTATCAATAAAGATCAAATTTTCTTTTACTTAATGTGTGATTCAATTTGTCTGCGTACTCTCTTAGATCTCGTGTCTCGGATTACCTTATGACAATGCCTAGTGCGATCGTAAACTAGGTTCGCATGGCATCACGCCCGGGGGACGACTATCAATTCGACAAAATCGGGACGTGACACCGAGCACTGGATGGGTGTTCGTGGAGATGGACTCTAACAGGCCATTATCGGACCGTATTTGTATTCAACTGTCGGGAGGGCAAAGCATTTGGCAACCGCTTTTATTCAAATCTCGTCCCCTCTATTGCCAGAGATGCTACCACCAGGGCCATTTAGAGGGTCATTATAAACTGAACCAGGGGCAGGACCATAACTCCAAGGAGCCGGTGGTTCCTCCCTTTCCTTCCGGAGTGAGCCAGACCCAAGGTCAGAACCAGGCGAGTAGGGAGTTTGCTGGCGACGTTCCTTCCGCGAGTAGGAGTCTGGCAGACCCAACTCATCCCTGATGTTGATGTGGGCCTCACGCCCCTAATCTCAGCTAGGCCCGTCCACCTTCAGGGACTCGAGGACCCCTCCCTCATTGATGGATCCCATGTTCCCTCCTTGACTACTACTCCCTCAAATAGGCTAGAGGCATCCACCCTCTTTGCTTTGACTCCAGGGAATGGGAACACCGATATTCCTAAAAGTGTAGAAGGTCCCTAGCACAGCCCCAACAAGTCCAGCGATCAAGAAAAAGAGGACAGTGAAGGGGGATCTAGTACCCCTGACCCAAGTAGTTTACATCGCGGTCCCCTTCCCGGGGGAGATCCTACAGAACACGACAGATTCCCAGGTTCAGATACAGAAAGTCTTTAGAAGAAGAAGGGCGTGCGCCAGTAGTGGCCCTGCATCTCCGGCCATTCATCCTATGGTTGACGATACACAACAGATGCAGAACTCTACTGAATCAAAGGCTGCACTATCCATAGATAGGACGATCATAGAGAGGAGTAATCAACAGATCAAATCCAAGAAAAAAAGTTAGAGAAACCCAGACAGCCTTCGTTATTTCTCCTTAGATCGGCAGCGAGGCTACAAACTTCTTCTCTTTATGTTTAAGTTCCTTCTATGGAATATGGGGGGACGGGTCAACAAGCTACTACCATATCAAGGCCTTATGCAAAATATACGACGTCACTCTGCTCGCGCTTTTTGAACCAAAATTGGTGAAGTCTAAAATTACTCCATTTCAACTGATGTGGGGTTTCAACTTTGCATACTCGAATGAGAAAGATAATATTTGGATTATGTATACGGATGTCATTCAGGTGGTGGTTAGAGATTCCTTCGATCAGTTGATTACGATTGCATTCACCCATCCAGACTATGGCCATGAGGCCATGTTGTCAGTTGTCCACGACAATAATGACAGACGGGAAAACTTTATTTGTGGGAGAGACTTATCAGCCTACAACGATCGTATCTGGGTCCTGTAGGAACGAAATCGTAAAGCACAATACTCTAGAGGGGGTGAATAGAGTTGGCAGTGGAATGTTGCTAATTAAAATGTTAGCAGCAAGATCACAGAATAATAATCACAATTAAGTAATGTAAAGGCAGAGATAAGAAAGCAATCGCAAAGACAGCGATGTATACTGGTTTCCCTCTGTTGAGGACTAGTCCAGTCGGTAGAACTCTTGTTACCAGTTGAATCCACTATTGGCAAAATCGCAAGTTTTCTTACGAAGTCCTTGCAACTTCTACAACGCGAGCTTTGATACGAAGAACTCGTCTAACTTCAAATGTGAAGAGGTATTCTTCAATCAAGCCTTCTGATTACAATCTCTCAGAAACTTCTAGACCGTACCGCACTGGCAAATCGACTAGAGGATTGTAATTGGCTTGGGATCTGAAATTTAAAGCTCAAGAAAACTCTTTAGAAGATTGAAAGCTTTAGATAGAGAGAAGATTGAAAGTGAATGAGTGAGTTGAAATGATCGAAATCCTTCTCTCTTTATAGGAGTTCCAAAGACAGAATTCTGGCAAAATTCGGGCAGAATTCGGACAGAACTTTATGAGAAAATCTCGGTCAAATCTGCAACTGCAGGAGGACCAAGTTCAGAAGAATTCAAAAATCAAACGGCCACCAACCGAACTCTGGCCGAACTCTGGCCGAGTTCTGTCAGGGTTAGGTTAGGTTTTAAAAATTAGTTTTTGATGATTTTTGAAAACCTTTTTGAAAGCCTTTTTGAAGCTTTTGTTTAAATGAATGTTTTTCAAAACAAAGAACATTTTAAAGGTATTTTGAAAATATTTTAGAATAGCCTAATTGCCAGTACGACTCGGTGTACAACGTATTCCTAGACTCAATAAAATAAAAAATACATTGCTTGAATAAATACAGACTCGAACAGGCAAACATAGCTTCGGTCTTGAACTGTGTAGATAGCTGTTCTTGTTCATGTCCAAGAGTCCGATACATCTTGACTAGCTTCATATATCCAGACAGAGTTTGATCAATTATTAAAATCAGTTTGACCATATGACCAATGGGCCAACAATCTCTCATATTTTGATAATTGACAAACTATGAATGATATAACATTTAAGCTTGAAATAAAATCAAAAATTGTTCATGTCCTGCATTTTCTCAAAAGAATGTTAGATCTTTATTTTTCTCCCCCGTTGTCATTTAGCAAAATAATTACAAAAGAGAAAAACTCCCCCGCAATCAATGCATAAATAAAAAATAGTGAAGAAACACAAAAAAATAATCATGATGAAAAATAGTAAAAAAAATTTGAATGACATCACAGACATGTATTTGTACTCAGGCAGTTTATAATAAACAAAGAATAATATCACAGTAGCCATAAAGATGCTAAGTAAATAAATTCAGTTTATAATAGAGAAGCAGATAATGATTCTAAGTAAATAAACTGATGGGAATCATAAACTACGAATCTCATAAAGATGCAGATAAAGATGTTCAGATGACATCAATAAAACAAATCCAGTACATGTCCTCAAAAAGAAATACTGATAATAAAGTCTAAAAGAAAAAAACTTGGAATGTCGGAGCATTTCCAAGTATACAGTAGATAATGTCTAAGTCTCACAAATCAACTAACATATCACAACTCCTCATCATCATCATCATCGTCATCGTCAGCAAGACCAGCATGTCCAGAAGGACCAGCTGCAGAGGTACCCACGCCAGAAGGGTGAGGAGGAGCGCCAGTATAAAACTCACCAACATAGTCTCGAGTAGCACGGTCAGAACGGTACCAATCATATGCGTTACCGGGCTGAAAGTAGGCATGAACAGCCTCATCCTCACAGCGGTAACCAGAGAAAGCTGGATCTCTAGGAATAGAACCGGCAGAATGTCCAGTCTGGGCGAAACAAAGATCAGCTAAAGAATTTGCAATCGCCTGATAACGGGTGACGTCGCGGAACTCACGTTCGTGTGCCATGTCCGTCATCGAGATGTGCAAAACTGAAAGGTGCTGGTGTATGCCCTCAAATGTCATAGCATACTGCTGAGTAGGTGGAGGAGGTGGAGCAGTAGCAGGAGCAGTAGGAGGAGCAGATGCAGTCATACTGCGATGAGATAACTTGAGAACCTTGGGCTGAGGGTCTTGAGCACAAGTAGATAAGTCAATGTCAAAATGCTGGAAGATGCGTGGGAGAATCATCGCATAAGAGAGATTTCTATCTCTTGCACGACAACGTCCCATCATCTGAATAATGGTCTTAGGGGCAGAAAATGGAATCCCCTTAAGAATATGATACATAGCAGATAATTCAAGAGACGTGACATCATCCTTCGAAGTAAATTTCGGAAGGAGAGTGGAGTAAATGATACGGTGCAATTCATAATTAAACAAGTTCAAGTTGTTTGCCTTAAACTTTCCCGAGCAAACTCTATCAGGTGCACAGAGTTTCGCTTTGAAACTAGTAAGTGTCGTGCCTTCGGGGAAATCAAACTCAGTAATATCAACCAGCGGTTCACCTTCGTTGGGAATACCAAGGATCTCCGCTAAGAGAACATCATTGAAATTGATATCTAATCCTCCAACACAAGTGCTTACATCAAACGTGTTTAATATGATATTGCAGTAAAACAGTATAATGGCATTAGTTGCTACGGGAAAACAGAGTTTAACAAAATGCTGTAACCCTAATGCCTCAAAGAAATGGCGGTGATCTGGAAATACAGTCCACTTAATGGGAGCGCCTGTGCATATGGATCTCATGGAAAAATCTCCATACCACAGTAGGGCTTGGTCTAGGGTTTGAAAGTAAAACCCGTCGAACGCGCCATCGCTAGATTGGACCGACAAAAAGAGGGAATTAGAGGGTGGATTCGAAGATGAACCTTCCTCACTTGGGTTGGTTGTCTTCTTCCTCTTGAAGGGATTAAAACACTTAGGTGCCATTTGTACAATAAAAAGGAAATAGCACAAAATAAAACGGAGGGGAAATAAGGAGTTATACCTCCCGAGAATTGAGTATGTTGTAGAGAATGACGAACTTCGCACGAATCTAAAGTTTGGATTGATTTCACCACTTATATTGGAAGAGAAGGGGTGGTGAAGAACTAGGGTTTGGGGGTTCTCTCGTGCGGCTGCTGCTGCTGTTGATGTGGTTTGGAAGCAATGAGGAAGAAAGACTCTCGGGTTCTGGTTATATAATCTGATACCTTCAACCGAACTCGGGCCGAATTCGGTCCGAAGTCTGGCCGAATTCGCCTGGGTTTGGTTTGGAACACTTTCTTTTTCATTGGCTCATTTCAAATATTTAATTCAAAGATTAGTAATTTCAACCTTCAATTAACATAATTAATATTATTTTATAGATTAAATATCATTACACAGCGACTGTTTCAGATTAGCTGTAGGAGTACTGTCCCAGCTGGCGGAGGTTCACCGGGAGTACCGCTTCGCTTCAACCGTAGTTGTGGTGACAGACAAACTCTTTATTGGCTTGTCTCTAACACAGTTTTTGCGTATTTGAAATACAATCATAAAACAAAATTAATTAATATTATTTACGTCCAAAATTCCTAATTCTCGACGTAAATAATTGAAACGATCTTCTGCTAGAGGTTTTGTGAAAATGTCAGCTAATTAATTCTCAGTATCTATGTATACAAGGTCAATATCTCCATTTTGATGATGATCTCTAATAAAATGATGTCTAATCTCGATATGTTTAATACGAGAATGACATACAGGATTCTTAGTCAAATTGATAGTGCTCATGTTGTCACAGAAAATGGGAATATGTGTATAAAATAAATCATAGTCTTCCAAGGTTTGTTTTATCCACAAAATCTGAGCACAACAACGTCCTACGGCGATATACTCAGCCTCTGTTGTTGATAGGGCTACAGAATTTTGCTTTTTACTAAACCATGAGACTAAAGCCTTGCCTAAGAAATGACATGTGCCACTGGTACTTTTTCTATCAACTTTGCATCCGACAAAATCTGCATCCGAATAACCAATAAGGTCAAAGGACTTAGTTTTGGGATACCACAAGCCAACAGAAGAAGTGCCCTTAAGGTATCGAAAGATACGCTTAACTGCGCACAGATGTGATTCCTTTGGATTAGCTTGAAAACGTGCACACAGGCAAACACTAAACATTATATCTGGACGACTAGCAGTTAAATAAAGTAAACTACCGATCATACCTCGATACTTACGTGTGTCGACCGGCTTGCCTTGTTCATCAATATCAAGCTTTGTTGAAGTTGCCATCGGAGTGCCAATAGGTTTGACATTGTCCAGATCAAACTTCTTTAGCAAATCTTTTGTGTACTTGGCTTGATTTATGAACGTCCCATTGTCACTTTGTTTGATTTGTAGTCCGAAAAAGAATTTCAGCTCTCCCATCATGCTCATCTCAAACTCATTCTGCATACATTTAGAAAATTCTTGACACAGAGATTCATCAGTAGATCCAAATATGATATCATCTACATAGACTTGTATTAAAAGAAGCTTACCATTAAAGGACTTAATAAAAAGTGTAGTGTCAACCTTGCCTTTTGAAAAACCGTTGTCAAGTAGAAAAGAGCTTAGACGATCATACCAAGCACGAGGGGCTTGTTTCAAACCGTATAAAGCTTTCTTCAACTTGAAAACATGATCAGGGTTTTTAAAATCTGTGAAACCTGGAGGTTGTGCAACAAAAACTTCTTCTTTTATAAAACCGTTTAAAAAAAGCACTTTTGACATCCATTTGAAATAATTTAAAATTATGAAAACATGCAAATGCACATAATATGCGAATGGATTCTAATCTCGCAACTGGGGCATAAGTCTCATCGTAGTCGATAGCTTCTTCCTGATTGTATCCTTGAGCTACGAGTCGAGCCTTATTACGAGTCACTAAACCATTATCATTTAGTTTATTTCGGAATACCCAACGGGTGCCAATGACCGGATGATCAATAGGCTTGGGAATAAGTTCTCAAACTTGATTCCGTTCAAATTGGTTTAATTCCTCTTGTATAGCATCTATCCAAAAACTATCACTACATGCTTCATCAATATTTTGGGTTCTAGCTGTGAAATAAATACAACACTAGAAACAATATCTCTACTGGATTTACGAGTACTTACACCTTTGGTAATGTCACCAATTACCAAATCCTTTGGATGATCAGCCGTAAATTTTAATCTTTTCGGCAGACTCTGAAGGTAGCTGGTTCCTGGATCTTCTCTAGGAGGATCAGCTAGTGCCGAGCTTGGTTGAGAATCAGCTGTTGTTGAGCTTGGTACAGTTGGATCTTCGTCATTGTCATCGATAGTCATTTGATTTAATTCATCAAAGGTGACGTTGATTGATTCTTCGATCATCATAGTTCGTTTGTTGAAGACTCTGTATCCTTTGCTCTTGGCCGCATAACCTAAAAATATACCTTCATCGGCCTTTTCGTCAAACTTTTCCAAATTGTCTTTTGTATTAAGAATAAAGCATTTACAACCAAATATTCTAAAATATGAAACTGATGGAATTCTATCAAACCATAACTCAAATGGAGTCTTCTTCGATTTGGGTCGAATTAGAACTCTATTGAGAACAAAACAAGCTGTATTGAGAGCTTCAGCCTAGAAGTATTTGGGTAGACTAAACTGGTTTAACAATACTCTGGCCATTTCGGATAGAGTTCTGTTCTTATGTTCCACAACTCCATTTTGTTGTGGAGTCCTAGGGCAGGAGAACTCGTGTAAAAAAACTGTGTGTGTCACAAAATTGCTCAAACTCTGCATTCTCGAATTTGCCAACATGATCGCTTCTAATACGAGTGATCATGTAACCTTTTTTATTCTGTACTTTCTTGCAAAAGGCGACAAATTCGGATAATGCATCATTCTTGCGTGTCAAGAAGTATACCCACGTGTATCTAGAGAAATCATCTACAATTACAAAAGCATAAAGTTTACCTCCGAGGCTAGCAACTCTGCTAGGACCAAATAAGTCCATATGAAGCAATTGTAGAGGTCTAGTAGTACATACTGCATTTACTGACTTGAATATGGATCTGGTAGCTTTGTTCTTTTCACATTGATTGCATACCGAATCCTTCTTGAATGTAATGTCCGGTAAACTGCATACTAGCTTCTTTGTAGATAATCTTGAGATTGTGTCTATATTTGCGTGACCGAGTCTCATATGCCACAGATGACTCTCATGGCTTTTAGCCATTAAGCATCTACCTGAAATGTTAGTTTCTTCCAACAAATAGAAAACATATATGTTTATGAAAGGTGTTCCACCTATAAAACAAATTTGCAGATGAAACTTTTGGTACCCATTTTTGTAGGGTCCTGAAATGTTAGCCTTTGGTATCCAAGTATAAATATTTAAATCAATAAGTTTTCTGATTCTACATGCAGATGAAATATGACCAATGAGGCCACAATAATGACATTGTGCATGTCGAGTGTTGAAAGCTGAGTGGTGTGCATGGTTGGTAGGTTTAGGTTTTCTAGTATAGAAGAAAGCATGCCTATAATCCTGTTTGGGCTTAACCTTTTGGGGTAAAGGTTTGATAGGGTTAGGTCAGACAGTGTTTGGTTTGGGAATGTTCTAATTTTTTGGTAAGTGACACGTGTTAGGGAAGGAAGCAGCAGTCTCAGGCTGTTTTCCTAACCTAATTTCCAATCTTTTGGAAGTATCATACAACTTAGTATAATCAGAAGTGAGTGTTTCCATTCTGATTTGTGCACTTTGAAGACTTTTCTTCTCTTTAGAAAGTTCTTCCTTGAGTTGGTCAATAACTTTGTTTTTCTCTTCAGATGACTTGGTAGTCTCGTGTAATAAGAGCTTAATAGAAGAAAGCTCACCAGACTCACTAACATTATTTCTAACCTCAGCTAGTAGGTCGGTAAGTCTACCTATTTCTCCTTTGTACTCTTTGAGTACCTTCTTAGAGGTCTGATATTTGCTATGCAGTTTCCTGTAATCACACATCAATTCACTGAAGGCATCTCCTAATTGCTCAAAGGTGAAGTCATTATAAGTATCAACTACAGGTTCAGTAGGTACCTGATCGGATGCCATAAAGCATACGTTTGTAGCGTCTTCTGATGTTCGTCTTCTGAGTCGCTGGCTTCACTTTCATGCCATATGCTGGTGTTGGCATACTTCCGTGATGTCGATCTCTTCAGGTTCCCTTTTTTATACCTGTTGCTCTTCTTGCTTGATGATGAGTTTGTAGGACAGTCCTTCTTCATGTGTCCCTTCTTTTCGCAGCCATAGCAGACAGTATCATCTTGATACCAGTTGTTACTGCTGTTGTTTTTTTTGGCTCTCTTCTCATATCTCATGAATCTTTTGAATTTCCTTGCTAGGAGTGCTTGATCTTCAGCATCAGATTCACTGCTGTCTGAATCACCTTCAGCAGCTTTTCTGTGCTGAGCCTTGAAAGCGATCGTCTTCTTCTTTGGTGTAGGCTTTTCAAAATCTTGTAGCTCCAGTTCATGAGAGAGTAGCTTACCCATGAGTACTTCGAGGGACATAGTGGTGAGGTCGTTCCCTTTAATAATTGCAGTAGCCTTTGGAATCCAGTTCTTTGTGAGTGCTCGCAGGAGTTTGCGAATCTTTTCATGGTTACTGTACTCTTTGCCTAGGGATGACAAATTTACAATATCCAAGAATCTTTCTAACATCTGAGTAACTGTTTCATTGGGCTTCATTTTGAACACCTCATACTCTTGAGTAAGTCTGCTGACTTTTGATCCTTTGACTTGAGTCGTGCCTTCATGTGTGACTTCAAGTAGCTTCCACACTTCATTAGCCGTTGTGCAGATAGACACCCTGTTAAATTCAGTTCTGTCTAAAGCACAAAATAGAGCGTTAATAGCACGTGCGTCAAGACTGGCCTTTTTCTTTCTTCCTCTGTATATCGGCTATGGAGTTTTTCAACTAAAACTCCTTCAACATTTATACGAGGTGGCTTTTGATAGCCATAAATGACAATAAACCATAAATCAAAGTCAAGTGATTTCAAGAAGAAACTCATCCGTGTTTTCCAATAGGTATAGTTCGTACCATCAAACAGTGGAGTCTGTTTGTGGCCTGGCCCTCACTTGTGAATTTTACAGTTGTTATGTGTTATGCTGTGATCTATATAACAATTAATTAAATGAATAAATAATTACAACGTTAACTTGCTTTACCTGTAACACCCGCTCTGATACCAATTGTAGGAACAAAATCGTAAAGCACAATACTCTAGAGGGGGGTGAATAGAGTTGGCAGCGAAATATTGCTAATTAAAATGTTATCAGCAAGATCACAGAATAATAATCTCAATTAAGTAATGTAAAGGCAGAGATAAGAAAGCAAACGCAAAGACAGCGATGTATACCGGTTTCCTTCTGTTGAGGACTAGTCCAGTCGGTAGAACTCTTGCTACCAGTTGAATCCACTATTGGCAAAACCGCAAGTTTTCTTATGAAGTCCTTGCAACTTCTACAACGTGAGCTTTGATAAGAAGAACTCATCCAACTTCAAATGTGAAGAGGTATTCTTCAATCAAGCCTTCTGATTACAATCTCTCAGAAACTTCTAGACCGTACCGCACTGGCAAATCGACTAGAGGATTGTAATTGGCTTGGGATCTGAAATTTAAAGCTCAAGAAAACTCTTTAGAAGATTGAAAGCTTTAGATAGAGAGAAGATTGAAAGTGAATGAGTGAGTTGAAATGATCGAAATCCTTCTCTATTTATAGGAGTTCCAAAGACAGAATTCTGGCAGAATTCGGACAGAACTCTATGAGGAAATCTCGGTCAAATTCGCAACTGCAGGAGGACCAAGTTCAGAAGAATTCAAAAATCAAACGGCCACCAACCGAACTCTGGCCGAACTCTTGCCGAACTCTTGTCGAGTTCTATCAGGGTTAGGTTAGGTTTAAAAATTAGTTTTTGATGATTTTTGAAAACCTTTTTGAAAACATTTTTGAAGCTTTTGTTTAAATAAATGTTTTTCAAAACAAAGAACATTTTAAAGGTATTTTGAAAATATTTTAGAATAGCCTAATTGCCAGTACGACTCGGTGTACAACGTATTACTAGACTCAATAAAATGAAAAATACATTGCTTGAATAAATACAGACTCGAACATGGAAACATAGCTTCGGTCTTGAACTGTGTAGATAGCTATTCTTGTTCATGTCCAAGAGTCCGATACATCTTGACTAGCTTCATATATCCAGACAGAGTTTGATCAATTATTAAAATCAGTTTGACCATATGACCAATGGGCCAACAGGTCCCTGGTTGTCTGGGGGCAACTTCAACTCTATTGTTCAGAGAGATGAATGGAGGGGTAGGAGGGCCCCCGACCTTACGACGATTCATGACTTCAACAACTTCCAGATCGAGGTAGGGACTATGGCGCTTCCCTTTTCGTGTTGCCCCTTTACCTGGTTTAATTCTCAGGAGGGGGTAGGAGACAATGGTCGCAGCTCGATAGAGCTTTGGTCAATCAACTTTGGCTTGATCAAGCGGCATCTTCCTCGGTAGAGCACCTCAACCGTGCGGAGTCAGACCATGCCTCTCTTCTGATTAATGTACGTACTGCTTCCTCCACGGTCGGCGGCAGATTCCACTTTCTTTCATTCAGGAAGACAAATTCGACCTTCTTGCCGACTGTAGAGACTGCATGGCCTTCA
>JANAVB010033636.1:0-242500 GCA_029216955.1 Iris pallida
CATACCAACATGGCCAAGCCAAAAATGGCTGCGCCTACTGCTAATATGGCTCTGCTGCTAAATAGCATTGCCAAAGAAGGCAATGCCAGTCTTGGCAATGCAATGTATGCCAACACTGCTGTCTACTCCTGCAGATGGCTATGTTATACTACCCACCTCTACTACTGCTGCTATTCCTGATACTCAAACCAAGTCATGGCCAAACCAAACCAAGGGATTACCTTCTACTGTGTACTGCTGCTGCAGTCTAAGCTACCTGATGCTGAGTGAGCGATAAGGCAAGCCCGTGCCAGATGCAAATGCTAATGCCATCTTCCTATCTGATTTCAAGCTCACAAATATTCAACTCTACTACAACCCCAAAATATCTAACAAATAGATATCGAAACCTAATATATCAACTAAATTCTAATTTGAATACCCACTAAATATATAACTCAGATTACTACCAGGTATCCTAATGTAAATGCCAATATAGGTTAATCCTCAACTCAAGTCATACTATTTCAATGGCCAACCTAAAACTCAAAAACCCAACTCACCTACATTAATGTGAGTAATTCCAATATCAACCAAAACTTTCATCAACAAACTCAGTTTTAATTAAAATATCAGGTTTTCTAAGTTCAGTATATGTATTAGTGAACATGGAGTTCACATGATTCAACTCAACACCAATTGAAACCAGGTAAATCTCACAGTGAAACACTCAAACCAAAGTCAAGCAACCCAGTTGAAACCAAATCTCAGTACATTCATTTCAATTCAAGTTCATTCATCCACAGTATCGTATCAGTGAACATCTTCATTCCCAAACCAAAATTTGAACACCAACAATGAAACTAAACAAACACGTGTAGAGTGTCTATCAGGATGTGTCATCCTAGGTGTGTCCACGTGTAAAAAATCTCATGCAACCAGTGTCAAAATCTCAAAATCAAAAGTATCAGTGACTGTGTGCACACAGGCTCGTGCAGCCATGTCGAGTCCTCGTGGACACGACAAAACCACGTAGAGCATGTGCTCATGTCTAGAGTTAGTATAAAAATAGGGCTATGTAACACCCATATTCTGAATGCGATTTTGTCAAGCTTGCATGTATTTCAGACCTGTATTTATTTTCTCAAATTTGGCATGTGCTTGTAATTGGCTTGACTTGCAGATTTTGGTTCTCGTAATTGGGTTTACATGACTTAGTTTTATTTTGTGGAGGAGAATGGTTTGATTTGGTTTGGTTTGGTTTAAAATGCATTGGAACACCTTTAGCCTATGCTACCCTCAACACAACACACCCACCTCCATTAAATCCCACCTAATTTTCTTTCACCTCTTATTTTTTCATTTACTTCTCCATCTCCTTCCTCTTCCTTCCTCTACAAACTCACCAACACCCATAGGCAAGTGCACCTTGCCACCACATGAAAACCACATTTTATTTGTTTATTAGCTAGATTAGGCCATGGGATCAACATTAAAACTGATATTTTATGATTTGGAGTCTCCATTGTTCTAGATCTAGGTTTTAACTATATTCGAATTTACATGGTTTTGATCTATTTTGGTTAGATTTTTGTGGGTTTTGATGCTTCCATGTGGAAAAGAATTCAATTTTACTCAAGTTAGAACTTTGAAAATCTAGATTTGGCTTTGATTTGACAAAGATATGAAAATTTGAATTCTTGGTATTCTTGGTGTTCTTCTCGGCCTGGAGCACAGCCTGCAGCCTGCGCTCTTTAGCACAGTGCTGGACGGCGCAGCCCCTCTCGGCCTGCACTCTTTAGCGCAGTGCCGACCGCACAGCTAGCCCTATGGTGAACTGCGCTCAGCCCCATGCGCCAACCATTCCTGCGCACTTCACCCTGCGCAGTTCACTCCTGCGCAGTCTGCTCATGCACAATCCATCCCTGCGCAATCAACCCTGCGTAGTTCACTCATGTGCAGTCTGCTCATGTGCAATCCACCCCTGTACAGTTCACTCCTGCGCAGTCTGCTCATGCGCAATCCACCCCTGCGCAGTTCACTCCTGCGCAGTCTGTTCATGCGCAATCTGACCCATGCGCCATCTGCCCTTGCGTCCTGTGCCCCTGCGTACTTGGCACCTACGCAGCTGACACCTGCACAATCCAACCCCCTGACCCCTTGCGCAATCCATTGGCTCTTAGAGTTTTGGTTTTATTTCTCTAAGCTTGGCTCTTCTATAGCCCTGTATATTGATATTTATTAGATATTTACACCCATTTTATATCCTTACGCCTTTTGTCATGAACTTGATTTTACTTAACATGTTTGGAATGACTATTGTACATGGCATGGTATGACAAAGAACTAGCATAACACGACAGTGACCCGTAGTGGTGCACTCTTGACATGACCAACCTGACATGATAGTGGCCCGTCGTGGCACACTCCTGACAAGTACCCTGACATGATTTACCTTGATAACTTGATAGTGGCCCGTGGCGGCGCACTCCTAACTTGACTTGTACTTGTAACTTGACTTGACTTGATGCTGTTGCGACAGCTAACTTGACTCGTATAATCCACTTGACACCGTGGGTGTTCCTGCTTGCTTGCTTGTGCAATCCACTTGTCTTGTCTTACATCATGTCTAGGACGTGACTCCTGGTTCCCACGGTCAGGGATTCATACTGAATATGGATTAGGCTAATGACTAGATCAAACTATAGTTCATAGAGAATTTTTAGTCACAGGCAATCTCGTTATCTGGGCGCTTAATTGGACTTGTAGCTTGCCGACGAGTAGAGCACATTTCCAGCGCACTGTCATGTGTTGCACCCTCTAAGTCACCTAAGGGTATATCATCTCCGGGGCGATGTACCCAACCATACTCTCAACCCGCGGAAGGATAACTGGATGGTCTGTAGGGCTTGGGACTGGAAAAATTCTCATTGCATCTTGTTAGTAATTAGGCTTGTGACTTTCCTAGTTAGTTAAAGTAGTAAGCCGTAGTAATTGCTTGGCCGCTTGTGAATGGATGATGTCTAGCCCTGTCTAAGTCTTGTCTAGTCCCTGTACCTGGTACTCTGAACATGATTGTTTTACTTGCTTTAACAATAATTGGGTAGAGACAAGGAGCTATTCAGGCAAAGGGTTACAACCCCGGTCCTTGTTTGGTTTACGGGTTGTAACCTGGTTCCCAGAATGGTTCCACGTCCCTAGTCGTTTTTGTCCTGACGTGCTCTTTATTACTTGTACTTTTCATTTTCTTATGTTCTGATATGCTGGTTTTTGTTCTTATTTCGTGGCCTCCTTTGTGGCACTTGCTCTTTCTGGGGTTTGACCCAGCTGGTTTTGTGTGGCCAGATTTCGGAGCAGCACCTGAGGATCTACCGAACCTCCAGCCCGATGGTGACGACTAGAAGGAACCCGAGCTACGAGTAGGTTTTCTTTTTTTCGCTCACTCTATTGTAAAGTTATTCTTTTGAGGCGTTTAGCCGACGAGCACCTGTTAGCTCGATGCACCTTTATTTACTGTCTGCCTACGGGCTGTAAACATGATTAACAAATCCTAGGGTTGATCATGTATGACTTAACTCTTGCTAGTCCTAGCATTTTGTACGACTAGCTTCATGATCAGCTGATATGTAATATTTGGGACGCCTTTTATTGTATATTGGTGGTCAAACATCTTGTGATTATATTATTTGCTTGAGATTGAGACAGTAGGCTTGACCTTAAGAGACTGTTGGCTTGTAGTAAACCCTCATATCTAGACAGCCGTGACCGTATAGCGAGATGGACTTTATTTCAATATACGTAGCTGGCTATGTTCGCCCCCGCTCTCCAGTATTCTGGTTCTGGGGCGTGACATGGTTTAAGTGGTGGCCCATGCAGGTCTTATCAATCAAGAAATGTGAGAGTTTACCTAATAGATGTCTCAATCAGTACTCGTCCTTGATCTCCGTTCATATCCTCTGAATCCCTGAGAATCTTGACCTCATCACATGCTTGTATCGTTGATCTGTCCTGGTCGTTCCTTATTGTTTTCCCTGTGTCGTCTTCTTTAGCGGCACTGTACCTGACCACGCCGATCAGCAAGGTGGAGCACCTCCGTGGACCAGCCGTAACCTGGAGATCAAGCCCAGCATTCCGGAGTTGCCTTCCGAGTTATACCTCCTGGAGGAGAGCCCCCAGTTCAGCCTGTTCAGCCTGCTGAGTCGGATGATGGCACCTTGGTAGGTCTCATCAGGGCCTTGATAACTTCTCAAGATCGCAGAGGAGACGCCTTGCACCAGACAGTGGCAGATGCTTTGACCAGAGGCGGTCACCCAGGGAACAGCGTGGCCAACAGCTTCAAGCGCTTGAACTCTCCTTTCTTCGACGGCAGCGAGGATGCGATTGTCGCGGATGCTTGGCTTCAGGATGCCGAGGTAGTTCTGGAAGCAGCTAGGACACCTGAGAATGAGAAGGTGGCGGTGGTACGTCTGCAGTTGCTGGACTTAGCTCGCAGTTGGTGGGCGACGCATGCCATGGGATTAATGGCACCCATTGCTTGGGCAGTGTTTAGAGAGAGATTCCAGACGAAGTATTTTGATGCTGTGGCTTGGTACGACCTGCGGACCAAATTTACCAATTTGAAGCAAGGAGGCAGAACAGTCGACAGTTATGCATCTGAGTTTTCTAGACTCAGTAGGTTTGCCCCCACCTTGGTGGCGACCGAGTTTGATAGGGCCCAGCGGTTCCAGCAGGGACTGTATTTGTAGATCTTGTTGGCAGTCGAGCAGTTCGAGCACCAGACGTTCGATGCAGTATTGAGGGCAGCTAGGAGGCATGAGTACACCTCCCAGAGGATCGTGGATAGGACCGGAGGTAGGAAGCGGTCCTACAGTCAGATGCACCAATCATCAACCCCGGCCCCGGCAGCTAGAAGTTTGACCATTAGAACTCCGAGGCGGGCGGCCTCAGTGACGTCGGTTCAATATTCGACCCTGACGTACCCGCAGCAGCAGAAGCAGAAGCAGACTTCCGCGATGGGATGTTCTCATTGTGGGAAGCCAGGCCATGTAGTGGCAGATTGTCGTAGGGCACAGGATTGTGCCTAGCTTGTGGAGCGGCAGATCACAAGATAGGAGCCTGCCGAATAGGGGTAGTTCTTCCTCTTCCAACCTAACCAGTCCATCGGTTAGGGGACCAGCACCTATACAGCAGCAGCAGTACCCGAGGCCATTGTTGCCTTAGGCCCAGGCATTTCATCAGCAGAACCAGCAGCAGTATACCCAAGCCCAAGTGCAGAGCAGGCAGAAAGGTTTCCAGCAGAGGGGACCCGCAGCTAGAGGGCAGGCCATGATGATGGCTACGGAAGAAGAAGTTGTACCAGGTGAGGTAGTGGTAGGTACTATTCTCGTCAACTCCTTTCCAGCTTCAGTATTATTTGATTCTGGTGCATCGCATTCATTCATGTCTGTACGATTCGCGACACGGATAGGATTGGAGCCTGAGTCATTATCAGTGAGGCTCAATATACTTACTGGTAATGGTCTTGTGGGGGTAGATCGAGTGTTTTCCTCGTGTCGGATCGTAGTTAGCGGTAGAGAGTTTTCCGCTAGATTTATAGAATTCCCTATGGTAGACTATGATGTAGTCTTAGGCATGGATTGGTTGAGGAACCAGTATGCTAGGATAGATTGCCATGTGGCAGAGTTGTTTTCAGCATTCCAGGAGAGCCAGAGTTTTTCTTTTCCAGAGGCACGGTGGAGCCATCCTCCCCAGTGTTGTGGATGGCAGTAGCAGCAGTGCAGTTGCCCCGGATAGTTGAAGAATTTCTAGATGTCTTTCCAGAGGAACTTCCAGGGATGCCGCCAGAGCGGGAGATCGAGTTCACTATAGACTTGATCCCCGGGACAGCACCAGTATCAGAGAGAGTCTACAGGATGGCACCTTCAGAGTTGGAGATTTTGTACAAGATGATTGAAGAACTCAGGACCAAGGGATTCATTCGTGCAAGTGGATCGCCTTGGAGAGCCCCGATGCTTCTTGTAAAAAAGAAGGATGGTACATCCAGGTTATGTGTAGATTATCGTACCTTGAACTCAGTGACAATCAAGAACAGATACCCTCTCCCGAGGATAGATGACTTGTTTAATCAACTCAAAGGGGCTTCAGTGTTCTCGAAGATAGACTTGCGGTTAGGATACCACCAGATCAGAGTCAGAGAGCAGGACATCCCGAAGACAGCATTTAGATCGAGGTATGGACATTGGGAGTTCCTTATTATGCCATTTGGAGCGACCAATGCGCCAGCCGTATTCATGGACCTCATGAATCGCATTTTTATGCCTTACCTGGATCAGTTCGTGATCGTGTTCCTAGATGATATCTTGGTCTATAGCAAGAGCGAAGCAGAGCACGAGCAGCATCTCAGAATCGTCCTTCAGACGCTTAGAGAGCACCAGTTGTACGCCAAGTTCAGTAAATACAAGTTCTGGCTCGATCGCATTTCGTACTTGGGTCACATCATTACCCGAGGAGGAGTATAAGTGGATCCCCAGAAGATTATGGCTATCGAGACTTGGCCAGCACCTAGTTCAGTGGCAGAGGTTCGCAGCTTCCTTGGATTGGCCGGCTACTATCGGCAATTTATTTCAGATTTTGCAAAGATTTCAGCGCTGATGACCCAGTTGACCCGTAAGGATGTGCAGTTTGCTTGGACAGCAGAGTGTCAGGAATCATTTGAGAAGTTGAAGTGAGGTTTGATAACGGCTCCCATTCTTACACTTCCAGATGGGACCGGAGGATTCACAGTTTATTGTGACGCTTCAGGCAGAGGATTGGGGTGTGTCTTGATGCAGCATAGGAAGGTAATATCTTATGCATCACGTCAACTTCGTGATCATGAGAAGAATTACCCGACCCACGACTTGGAGCTGGCAGTAGTAGTATTTGCACTTAAGTTGTGGAGGCACTACTTGTACGGAGATAGAGTGGAGATATTTACTGATCACAAGAGCCTGAATTATGTTTTCACCCAGAAGGATCTTAACATGCGGCAGAGAAGATGGCTCGAGCTACTGGTGGACTACGATGTGGATTTGCAGTTTCACCCAGGGAAGGCCAACGTTGTAGCAGATGCGTTGAGCAGGAGAGCCGGAGTTTATTTTCTGACGGCACAACCAGAGATATTGGCAGATTTTCAGAAGATGGGAGTTGAAGTAGTTCTTCCTACCAGCGTGGCATTGATGGCCAGTCTACAGGTTCAGTCCAGCATAGTTGAGAGGATCCGGATGGTGCAGTCTACAGATTCCAAGATTCAGCGGCTCAGAGCAGAGTGTGAGGCAGGAAGAAGGCCAGAGTTATGTATCCATGAAGATGGTACACTTCGGCACGACACTCGTCTTTGTGTACCTAATGGAGATATCAGACAGGAGGTTATGGCAGAAGCTCACAGTTCGCAGTATTCTATTCATTCCGGTGGCACGAAGATATACCGTGATATCCGTCAGCACTTCTGGTAGAATGACATGAAGAGGGAGATAGCCCGGTTTGTCTCTCGGTGTTTGGTTTGCCAGCAGGTTAAAGATGAACATCAGAGGCCCGCTGGACTTCTTCAGCCCTTGCCGATTCTAGAATGGAAGTGGGAGCATGTGACCATGGATTTTGTGACTGGATTGCCTAGATCCCCGGCTGGTCGAGATGCTATTTGGGTTATAGTTGACCGGCTCACGAAGGTGGCTCATTTTCTCCCATTCAGAGTTGGGCAGTCTACGGCTCAGTTGGCAGAGATGTACCTCAGGCAGATTGTCAGGCTTCACGGTGTGCCCGTCAGTATTACCTCGGATCGAGATTCAAGGTTTACGTCACACTTTTGGCGTAGCTTGCAAGAAAGTTTGGGAACTCGTCTCCAGTTCAGTTCGGCATATCATCCGCAGACAGATGGCCAGTCAGAGCGCACTATCCAGACTCTTGAAGACATGTTGAGGTCTTGTACCCTCGACTTTGGTGGTTCGTGGGAAGATCACCTACATCTTGTGGAATTCTCGTACAATAATAGTTTCCAGGCCAGTATCTAAATGGCTCCGTTCGAGGCTTTGTACGGTAGGAAGTGCAGATCCCCGCTAGCATGGGATGATGTTGGAGAGAGGCAGATGCTCGGTCCAGAAATGATTGCCCAGACAGTTGAAGTAGTCAGAAGGATCAGAGATCGTCTTCGAGTTACCCAAGATCGCCAGCGGCATTGGGCCGATGCTCATCGACGTCCCTTGGAGTTTGCTATCGACGACTATGTATTCCTTAGGATCTCGCCTAACCGTGGCGTCATTCGCTTTGGCGTGTGGGGAAAGCTTAGTCCTAGGTATATAGGGCCGTTCGACATTCTAGAGCGAGTAGGAGATGTATCCTATCGTCTTGCTCTTCCGCCGTCGTTAAGTGAGGTGCATGATGTATTCCATGTGTCCCAATTACGACGGTATATCCCGGACCCGAGCCATATCCTAGACCATTCGGAATTGGTTGTTGGTACCAACCTTTCGTATGAGGAGAGGCCCATGTCTATATTGGACCTGGGAGAGAAGATACTCAAGAACAAGACTATTAGTTTAGTCCGTGTTGCTTGGGGTCATCACTCTCTAGGTGAGTCAACGTGGGAGCGTGAGGATGATATCCGATCGTGATATCCCTACCTGTTTGACTCGTAAGGTATAATATCTTCCTTATGCCTTATGTTTTCCATCCATTGCTTGCATGCATGATTGTCTGATTGCTTGCCTGGTTATAGCTTGCCTATGATTAATATAGCTTGTCCTTGTCTCTCTAGCCTCTTAATTAAATTCCGAGGACGAAATTCTTTTAAGGTGGGTAGAGTTGTAACACCCATATTTTGAATACGTATTTTGTCAAGCTTGCATGTATTTCAGACCTGTATTTACTTTCTCGAATTTTGGCATGTGCTTGTAATTGGCTTGACTTGCAGATTTTGGTTCTCGTAATTGGGTTTTACATGACTTGGTTTTATTTTGTGGAGAAGAATTGGTTTGATTTGGTTTGGTTTGGTTTGGTTTAAAATGCATTGGAACACCTTAGCCTATGCTCCACCTTCAACACAACACACCCACCTCCATTAAATCCCACCTAACTTTTCTCTCTCCTCTTTATTTTTTATTTACTTCTCCATCTCCTTCTTCTTCCTTCCTCTACACAACTCACCAACACCCATAGGCAAGTGCACCTTGCCACCACATAAGAACCATATTTTATTTGTTCATTAGCTAGATTAGGCCATGGTGATCAACATTAGAACTTGACATTTTGTGATTTGGAGTCTCCATTGTTCTAGATCTAGGTTTTAACTATTTTTGGATTTACATGGTTTTGATCTATTATGGTTGGATTTTTGTGGGTTTTGATGCTTCTATGTGGAAGAGAATTCAATTTTACTCAAGTTAGAACTTTGAAAATCTAGATTTGGCTTTGATTTGAGAAAGATATAAAAATTTAAATTCTTGGTGTTCTTGGTGTTCTTCTCGGCCTGGAGCAGCAGCCTGCAGCCTGCGCTCTTTAGCGCAGTGCTGGACTGCGTAGCCCTTCTCGGCCTGCGCTCTTTAGTGCAGTGTCGACCGTGCAGCTTGCCCTATGGTGAACTGCGCTCAGCCCATGCGCCAACCATTCCTGCGCACTTTACCCTGCGCAGTTCACTCTTGCGCAGTCTGCCCATGCACAATCCATCCCTGCGCAATCCACCCCTGCACAGTTCACTCCTGCACAGTCTGCTCATGCGCAATCCACCCCTGCGCAGTTCACTCCTGCGCAGTCTGCTTATGCGCAATCCACCCCTGCGCAGTTCACTCCTGTGCAGTCTGTTCATGCGCAATCTGACCCATGCGCCATCTGCCCCTGCGCCCTGTGCCCTTGCGCACTTGGCACCCTACGCAGCTGACACCTGCGCAATCCAACCCCCTGACCCCTTGCGCAATCCATTGGCTCTTGGAGTTTTATTTTTATTTCTCTAAGCTTGGCTCTTCTATAGCCCTGTATATTGATATTTTATGCCCATTTTATATCCTTACGCCTTTTGTCATGAACTTGATTTTACTTAACATGTTTGAAATGACTATTGTACATGGCATGGTATGACAAAGAACTAGCATAACACGACAGTGACCCGTTGTGGTGCACTCCTGACATGACCAACCTGACATGGTAGTGGCCCGTCGGGGCACACTCCTGACAAGTACCCTGACATGATTTACCTTGATAACTTGATAGTGGCCCGTGGCGGCGCACTCCTGACTTGACTTGTACTTGTAACTTGACTTGACTTGATGCTGTTGCGACAGCTAACTTGACTCGTATAATCAACTTGACACCGTGGGTGTTCCTGCTTGCTTGCTTGTGCAATCCACTTGTCTTGTCTTGCATCATGTCTAGGACGTGACTCCCTGGTTCCCACGGTCAGGGATTCATACTGAATATGGATTAGGCTAATGACTAGATCAAACTATAGTTCATGGAGAATTTCCAGTCACAGGCAATCTCGTTATCTGGGCGCTCTTAATTGGACTTGTAGCTTGCCGACGAGTAGAGCACATTTCCAGCACACTGTCATGTGTTGCACCCTCTAAGTCACCTAAGGGTATATCATCTCCGGGGCGATGTACCCAACCATACTCTCAACCCGCGGAAGGATAACTGGATGGTCTGCAGGGCTTGGGACTTGGAAAATTCTCATTGCATCTTGTTAGTAATTAGGCTTGTGACAACCCTAGTTAGTTAAAGTAGTAAGCCGTAGTAATTGCTTGGCCACTTGTGAATGGATGATGTCTAGCCCTGTCTAAGTCTTGTCTAGTCCCTGTACCTGGTACTCCTGAACATGATTGTTTTACTTGCTTTAACAATAATTGGGTAGAGACAAGGAGCTATTCAGGCAAAGGGTTACAACCCCGGTCCTTGTTTGGTTTACAGGTTGTAACCTGGTTCCCAGAATGGTTCCACGTCCCTAGTCGTTTATTGTCCTGACGTGCTCTTTATTACTTGTACTTTTCTTTCATTTTCTTATGTTCTGATATGCTGGCTTTTGTTCTTATTTCGTGGCCTCCTTTATGGCACTTGCTCTTTCTGGGGTTTGACCCAGCTGGTTTTGTGTGGCCAAATTTTGGAGCAGCACCCGAGGATCTACCGAACCTCCAGCCCGATGGTGGCGACTAGAAGGAACCCGGGCTACGAGTGGGTTTTCTATTTTATTTTGCTCACTCTATTGTAAAGTTATTCTTTTGAGGCGTTTAGCCGACGAGCACCTGTTAGCTCGATGCACCTTTATTTACTGTCTGCCTACGGGCTGTAAACATGATTAACAAATCTTAGGGTTGATCATGTATGACTTAACTCTTGCTAGTCCTAGCATTTTGTACGACTAGCTTCATGATCAGCTGATATGTAATATTTGGGTTGCCTTTTATTGTATATTGGTGGTCAAACATCTTGTGATTATATTATTTGCTTGAGATTGAGACAGTAGGCTTGACCTTAAGAGACTGTTGGCTTATAGTAAACCCTCATATCTAGACAGCCGTGACCGTATAGCGAGATGGACTTCATTTCAATATACGTAGCTGGCTATGTTCGCCCCCGCTCTCCAGTATTCTGGTTCTGGGGTGTGACAGGCTAGGGTTTCGAGTCCCTGTACCGTGTCCACGTCGTGTCTACGTGGGACCCGAAGTACGTATCAGTGAGCTCTGTTCGTACGGGTACAGGCAGTGTAAGACCAGTACGGGAGGGTTTTTATGTCAGACACGATACACGAGTCCACGAAACTTGGGGGCACGTTCACAGACACTGCCCCCACGTGTCCACCAGGTTTCTTGGTGTCTCGAGCTGTGTCATGTTCACAATAAGTGTCAGGTAGCAGGACAGCGCATACACGTGTCGTACAGCGTGACCCGCCCATTTTCGACACAAAATCGATACGAATTCGTGCTCAGTCCTTAGGGGATTTAAAGCTGTTATGACCTGCACCCTGAGTAGGGGCACGAGTACGTGGGTACGTCCAGCCTATGCAACAGAATCGACGGTAGAATACTGTATAGGTCTACTAGAAAGTATAGCATCTAGACAAAATATAAATGTACCTATCATCTTTGGACGGAGGTATATAATCTCAACTCAATCACAAGACATCTAGGATAGGCACGAATATCATATATATATGATAGAAATAGAAATAAAAAAAAGATGCAAAGTCACAACATTGTAGAGAGTCGAAAACATAACACAAAGTCCCAAAACACAAATATAATATAAGTCTCAAAATCTAGCTGAATTACAGTCCAGACAAACCAAACTAGCAGATCTAAATAAGTGAAATATCATCTACATGGTTCAGGGATAACTGCTGGTCATAGTCTCCATCCTGGCCATACCCATAGAAGGTAGAGCAGCCGGCATCTAAGTCCGCTGTAAAGATCAACGATTATCCTGTCAGGAAAATGAACGAGCACAAACACCAACAACATTTCCATAGTATTGACAAATGCTATAAGTGACAATCATAATAGAATTCTAGATGAACATATCAAGATGGAAATATAACAGGATATGTGAAGCAAGAAATCATGTCAGGGTGTATCATACAGGAAAGTAGAACTGAGCGGGATATATCTGATGTAATAATAAATATAAAATGTGCCTCGAGTATTATAGCATTATGTGATCAGTTTGGGACATGATCAGGCTCTTCCATTTGACCGACTACTAGTACAGGACCTCAGGCCGGCCAGAATGGAAAGCTATGAGACAAGTAGTAGCACAGGCCAGGCTTTACCCTACGTGAGACGAGGGTATAGCTATGATACAAGTAGTAACATGAATGCAAGTAGGGGTATTGATCACATAACCTATAATAAATCCTCATCCCCGATTAGTATACGAATCCGGACATAGTATGTCATGATACGGGATTCCCTAAGAAGGTAGCTACTCCTCCTCAGGAATCGGTGTTAATATAGGTACAAGAATCAAGATCAAGCAAGTACCAGTATCCCAAAAAAATATAGGAATAACATCCCATGACATGAATCCGTTATATACAAGTCCGTGCACCATCGTGTCGAGAATCAAGTAATATACTATAAATGAATCGGTTACAGAAGATATCAAGACAAGGAACTACTATCAGAGAATGTACTCGCCTGCTGTCCTGAGCTGTCAAGTAGTGTCAATGCTCAAAATGATCTCACAGACCTAAAGATGAGATATTGTAAGTTAATTAGGGTTTAAACAGAGTTATGCATGATTTTCTAATGTATGATATAAAATCTAGGTCAATCTCAGTCAAATCAAACTAGGTCAAACTAGGTCACAGGAAGTCAAACCAATCAAACTAGGTCAAACTGGGTCAAAGGTTGACTTACAGTTGACTTTTAGTAAACTGGTCAACCCTGGTCAACTCTAGTCAACTCTAGGTCAACACTAGGTCAAACTAGGCTAATGTTGACCAACTATTGACTTTTGGTCAACTGGTCAACTTTGGTTGAGTTCTAGACCATTCTAGGCAAACCGTCGACTTGTGGTTGACTTTTGGTGCAAAATTCAACTTTGGGTCAACGGGGTCAAAACTAGCCTAGACATACCCTTTCTAACATTTACCTACCAAGACATCCTATTCCTAGGCCAATCTTGTATTCCGAACCCAATATCTTGATTATACCCCATTACCTTAACTTATCTCTAACAAATATATATAGAACTAACATACCTTCTAACTTATCCTCTAACCCACTAATTCTAACTCACTACTAGACACAAACACACACACACACACACACACAAACACATAGGCATATATAAAGGGGGTTAAATATGGATGTGTGGATGAATGTGAATATAAGTATGATTGAGTAAATGGAGTGAAATGAAATGAGTGGAGTGAAGTATGGATGGACTGTTATGAAGTGGTGAATTAGACTGATTTCATGGACTGAAATATATGTGAATAGGGACTGAAAATTTTGGGGTTGAAATGATATTGAATTTGGGACTGATGTATTGGACTGAAATAGGTGAAGTGAATGGATGATTGGAATGGGATGTAATGTGGACTATTTGAGGTGAAGTGTATGGACTGATTTAGACTGTATGGGACTGAATTGTATGTGATGATGGTAAAATGGAAAGGATGAAAATTGTACTGAATATATAACTGAAATGGTATGGACTGATATGCTATGAAATGGGACTGATATGGGGATGAATGAAGGCTGTGAATGAATGGACTATTGTGGGGGGGTCAATGGGGCATGAATGGGGGTACAAATGGCAGCAAAGGAGCTGCCATTGCTGCTGCTCGATGCTGCAGCACTGCAGCTGCTGCTGCTCCTTATGCCTGCAGCATAAGCTGTTGCTCCTAATGTGCTGCTGCCAAAGGCAGCAGCTCCCCTTTCTCCCCTTCACTCTCTCACACTCTCTACACTCCTTTCTATCCTATCATTTCCTTAATCTATCAATCTATCCCACTCTCAAGACACAAACATACTACTACATTAACACTCACACATACATAAAGACACACACTCTCAACAACCACTCACAACTCACATACAAAGACACAAATACTTCTACAAATGCTTTCCTCTACCAACATATACCCACTCAAATATATGGATCTAAACCACAACCAACTCCCACTACCACTACATATATATCTAAACATATATGCACACACACACACACACAACACTAATATACATCTACATGTATAAAATAATCCACTTATCAAATAGGCCTTAAAATGACATGTAGAGGCTAGAATGAATCATGTAGGCTCAACCACATGGATTCAACCATGGGCATACAAATGGAACTCACTCTAACCATCCTAACTAACATCAATCCACTTACTAACATGTCTAGAACTGAAATTAGAACACATTAAATCCTATTAGGAAATAAACCAAACACATGGTGTTACCCCCGTTTCTCGTTATACGTATTTTCAGGATACGTATAAGGATTTCTGACAATTGTCAGGTGGCCCGTATTTTTACTTATCTTGCTTAGCTTAGCCTTGGTTTAAATCTTGACTTGATTGGTTCAACTTGGTTCAACATGACCTGGCTTGGCTTGGTTTGGTTTATATTGGATTGAGATGAGAGGGGTTGCTATATAAGTCAACTTCTTCTCTCTCCTCCATTATTTGCATTTACTTCTTCGTCTTCTTCATTTACTCCTCCCACCTACAAAGCCTAGGCAAGTGCAACTTGCTTCATGATGGATCTCAAGTTTTATTGTTCCATTCCCTTCCTTACTTCATCCTAAGCCTCTTAAGAACTTGACATTTTGGATTTGATGGATGGATTCTTGTAGATCTAAGTTTATAACTTTTAGGTTTTTCTTAGTTTTGGTCTCTAAAACTTGGTTATTTTCGAAATCTAATGGTTCCATGTTGTAGGGAATTCAATTCTACCGAATTTTGGCTTTTGAATCGCTTGATTTTGACTTCGTATGAGAAAGTAATACCATTTTTGAGTTCATGGGTTCCCCATAACTTTTGGTGCTGTCGGGAGGATGAACAGTGCCGTGCATAGTGTCTTCGCTGTCGCGCGCCCACGTGCCGCGTCTACGCGCAACGTGCGCCGTGGGCGATTTTGCTTGCGCACTTCTCTACCGCGCGCCCGCGTACCGCGCTTGCGCGCAACGTGCGCCGTGGGCGATTTTGCCCGCGCGTAATGTGCAACTTGTACGCCGCGAGCCCGCGCACTTCTCTGTCGTGTGCCCGCGTGCCGCGCTTGAGCGTAACATGCGCCGCGGGAGATTTTGCTCAGGCACAGTGTGCAACTTGCGTGCCGCGCGCCCGTGCACTTCTCGGCCTCGCATCGTGCTTGCGCACAACGTGTACCGTGGGCGATTTTGCTCGTGCGCAGTGCGCAACTTGCGCGCCGTGCACCTGTGCCGTGCTTGAGCGCAACGTGCGCCGTGGACGATTTTACTCGCGTGCAGTACGCAACTTGTGCACCGTACGCTCGCGCACTTCTCTGCCGCGCGTTCGCGCGCCGCGCTTGTGCGCAACGTGCGCCGTGGGCAATTTTGCCCACGCACAATACGCAACTTGCGCGGCCGTGCGCCCGCACGCCCGTGCACTTCTCTGCCGCGCGCCCGCACGCCGCGCTTGTGCGCAACGTACGCCATGGGCGATTTTGCCCGCGCGCAATGTGCAACTTGCGCAGCCACGCGCCCGTGCAGTTTTCTGCCGTGCAATGTGTGCCGTGCTTGCATGCCACGTGCGCCGTGGGCGATTTTGCCCACGCAACTTGCGCGCAGGTCGCTCCAAATGACTGTTTTTGCCCGTTTGGGCTATTTTGTAGCTAAAATCTTAAAAAACTCAAAACATAAAAGTTATAGATCTTTTCCTTGGCTTCAACAATATGCTATTAGTTATTTTATGCAAGTTTCTCTCAATCATGATAATGTAAGGATAAAACATAATAGTGGCCTGTTAAGGCGCACTCTTAACTAGTATCAAGTAACATGATAATTCTTGATAGTGACCCGTCGTGGTGCACTCTTGACAAGTAACTTAACATGATAATTCTTGATGGTGTCCGTTGTGATGCATTCTGGACTTAACAAAGTAAACCTAACTTGATAATCTCGATATGCCTTGCTAAGTAAATCTTGTCTTGACACCGTGGGTGTTTGTGCTTGTATAAGCTACATGTCTCGTCTTGTATCATGTCTAGGATATGAATTTCTGATTTCTATAGTCAGGGATTCATACTGAATCTGACTAGGATAATGACTAGAGTGATCAAGTAGTTCATGAAAAGATTTCCCAGCTACAGGTAGTCCCGTTATCTGGCGCTTTTAATTGGACTTGTAGCCTGCCGTCGAGTAGGGCACATTTCTAGTACACTGTCATGTGTTGCACCTCTAAGTCACCTAATCCAACTCTCTCAACTTATGATCGGATAACCTAGATTAAGACTGCAGGGCTTGTGGCTGTTGGAACATCTCGATGCATCTTGTTAGTAACTAAGCTTGTGATAACCCTAGTTAGTTAAAGTATCAAGCCATACTCTTTGCTTGGCCGTGAATAATGGATGGAGTCCTATCTTGTCTAGTCTTGTCTAGATCCAGTACATGGCTATCTCAGGACTTGCTTGTTTATGCTTTATTTTATCGATAATTGGTTAGAGACTAAGTTCTGTTCAGGTGAAGGGTTACAAGATCGGTCCTTGTTTGGTTTACGGGTTGTAACTTGGTACCGAAATAGTACATTAGTATCTTATCGTTTATCACCCTGCTTTCTCTAACTCATGTCTTTCGTTATCCTTTATGTATCATGTGCTAATATGCTGGTTTTAGTTCTTAAGTGAAGCCTCCCTTGTGGCACTTGCTCTTTCTGGGGTCTGACCCAGCTGGTTTTGTATGGCCAAATTTTGGAGTAGCTCCCAAGGGTCTTCTTGCCTTCCAGCCATATGGTGACCACTAGGCGCAACCCTGGCAACGAGTGGGTTCTTATTTTGCTCCCCCACTCCCTTATAAAAATATTCTTTTAAGGCGTTTAGCCGTCGAGCAAGTGTTAGCTTCGTTGCAACTTTACTCACTGTCTGCCTGCTGGCTGTAACATGATTGACAAATCCTATGGTTGATCATGTATGACTGAAACTCTTGCTAGTCTTCACGTTTTGTATGACTAGCTTCATGATCATCTGAATATGTAATGTTTGGGATACCTTACTTTGTATGTCTGATGATCTAACATCTTATAACATTTACTTACTTGCTTGAGATTGAGACCCTAGGCTTGTTTATGACCATAAGAGACTGATGGCTTGTAGTAAACCCTCATTCATCTAGACAGCCGTGATCGTATTGCGAGGTAGGATTCACTTCAATGTACGTAGCTGGCTGTGTCTGTCCTTTGCTCTCCAGTATTATGGTTCTGGGGCGTGACACGGTTTAAGTGGTAGCCCATACAGGCCTTGTAAATTAAGATGTACGAGGGTTTCACTGAATAGATGTCTCAATCAGCACTCGCCCTTGATCTCTACTCGTGTCTTCTAATCTTTCTGAAATCGTGACTTGATCACATGTTTATATCCTCGATCTATTATGGTCCTTCCTTATTGTTCCTCATGTCGTTTCTTCAGTGGCATTGTTCCTGGTCCTACCGATCAGCAAGGTGGAGCACCTCCAGTGGACCAACAGCAACTTGGAGACCAAGCCCAGCACTCTGGAGCGGCCTCTCGAGTCATATATTCTGGGGATCCAGAGCCCCCAATTCAACCCGTCCAGCCTGCAGAGCCTGATAATAGAACCCTGGTGGGTCTTATCAGGGAATTACTTACATCTCAAGATCGTCAGGGAGATGTCCTGCACAAGAGAGTACAAGATGCCATGGACAGAGTTGGTTACCAAGGGAACAACGTGGCCAACAGCTTCAAGCGTCTGTACCCTTCCTTCTTTGATGGCACTGAAGATGCTATTGCTGCTGATGCATGGCTTCAGGATACAGAGGTTTTCCTAGAAGCAACTAGGATTCCTGAGAATGAGAAGGTGGCCGTTGTGCGCCTGCAGTTATTAGACTTAGCCCGCAGCTGGTGGGCGATGCTAGTAGTTGGATTACCGACGCCTGTCTCATGGGCGGTATTCAGCAATAAGTTTCAGACCACGTACTTGTTTTCCATAAATAAATTCACTTTATTTATTTTGTATCTGAGAAAATTACAACTGTAGGAATCTAATCTAGAAGACGATTACTTTATCCCTTGGACGATGCGATGAAGAAAACTCAAACTTTGAAGAACTTGGACAGCAACTGGGCAATCTTTCTGTTCTCTCTGAAATTGACTGTAGTGTCTGATGAAGATGAAGAAACTCTCTTTTATAGAGTTCAGAATAACTGTCCTTAAGCATACGCTCAGGTAGTTACTTGACGTGTGCATAACTTCAGGGACGCGTGGCAAATTCTGATGGAGACACATTAGCGTGCGGTTGAAAGTAGTAGAGCATATTCAGGAGAGATTGATGGCATGAATGCCACATTGCATAACTTCTGAAGAAGTGGATAACTGAGTGCAGGACACGTGAGAACGTGTGTTAACTGCTCGTTGAAAATTATTCTGGACACAACTGCTTTGATACGCTGCCTTAGAAGAAGAGTCATACGCTAGCTTTGAAGGCACATGTCTTGCATACGCTTACTTGGACAGCGTAGAACCATATAAAGCTGATACGCTCACATTATTGACAATGAGTCGTATGGAAACTATACGCTCACTTGTCAAGGAGTCGTATGGAATCCATACGCTCACTTGGTTGAGAAGGAGTCGTATAAGATCCATACGCTCACTTAGTTGGAAGGAGTCGTATGAGATCCATACGCTCACTTAGTTGGAAGGAGTCGTATGAGATCCATACGCTCACTTAGTTGGAAGGAGTCGTATGTTTGAATAAGTAGACACGTGGCATGTTTGAATAAGTAGACACGTGGCCATCATCAATCTTCTTTGATATACCATATCTTCCAATAACTGACAAAATCTTCTCGAGCGTCGTGACTGCGGATATGATGGCTGACAAACTGTTAAAACTGACAGTAATGATGGCTTTTACATTTATGAGAGATGTTGAGCTGTCTTCGTAAAAGACAAAACCGACTCTTCGAAAACCTATACGACGCCTCCATTGGACAGCTGCCTTTGCACGAAAGACGAAGTGTCAGATTCATCCTTTATTAAATACATGCTGTGCTGTCATCTCAAAAAATAATAAAATATTCACTGAGCGTATGGCCTTTAGATGAGCGTATGGCCTTGACTGAGCGTATGGCCTTGAGCGTATGACTTGGACTGAGCGTATGGATTTGAGCGTATGACTTGGACTGAGTCTCATGTCAGCGTGTCATAATTTTCACACCCTACAAGACCTCCTTCAAAGTTTTCGAACTTTATAAATTTCAAAAGTTCGAAATTACTTTGAACTTTAAAGTGAGAATAAGTCCTGACACGCTGGCATGAGTTTGTTATCTTCCTCAATATCAGTACAAATCTTTAGGGATTTTGTTTAAAGAATATCCGCCGTTTGAACTTCTTTCTTTCTTCTATAAATAGGTCTTCCAAAACCTATTTTATTTCTTTACCACAGCTTTTGCCTTCGAGAGAGAAAAGAGCTTTCAGAAACTCAAGATCTTTCTTCTTCTTCTTCTTCGTCTTCAACTCCATCTCCATTAATGGCACCCAAGGTTGATGCTGCTGCGAAGGGAAAGGGAAAAGCCCCTGAAGAGTCATCTCATCCTGCCGTCGACACTGCCACCACCAAGAAGACGGCCAGTCAGCGTGTTTCACGCAGTGAACGGCCATTGAAACCTCTTTATGGTGAGGACGAAGATGATGAACAAATAACTATTCCCTTTTTAGGGCTCTGGTTAGAACAAAACTCAGAAAACGTATCCCTCTTTAGGGTCAATACGTCAGCAAATACGCTTCCCTCTTTAGGGTTTAGTCGTATTCCATGTTTTTCGTTTTTACGAAAAATATGTTTGGAGCGTATATCTGTAAGATACGCGTATTTTTAATAGAGATACCAAAATACGCTATCTTAAAAGAATATGCTATGGCAATTTGTCTCATTGAGATACGCTAACTCCTGTGTTAGCATATTTTTGATGATAATCTTGTCAACCATACGCTGATATGCTCAAACTGATCATAAACTGAACTTTAAAAACCATTCACTTAAGATAAAATCTGTTATACGCTTAAAGAAAACTGAGCGTATACTGAACTTTGAGTCTGCCATACGCTTAAAGAAAATTGAGCGTATACTGAACCTTGAGTCTACCATACGCTTAAAGAAAATTGAGCGTATACTGAACCTTGAGTCTGCCATACGCTTAAAGAAAATTGAGCGTATGCTGAGCCTTGAGTCTGTCATACGCTTAGTAAAAACTGAGAGTAAGTTGAGCTATATGCTTAGTAAAATTGAGCGTATGTTGAGCTGTACGCTTAGTAAAAACTGAGCGTATGTTGAGCTGTACGCTTAGTAAAAACTGAGCGTATGTTTAAACTTTATCATCTCTTGACATTGAAGATTTTTAATACTTTATTCTTCATTTGCAGTGGATATTCTGGCTCAGGAAGCAGAATTTGAAAGAAGTATGGGAAATAATTATAGAAGTGATCTATCACATGTTCGTTTTCCCCAATTTGACGGACCTTCCACAAGAATAGCTCTGTGGACCAATCAGGAAGATGATACTTTGCTGAACCTGATGAGTGGACTGCCGTTACAGAGTGTAGATGGTGTTGCCCATTTGAAGCCAGCATTCCTTTTTGGAGATGCTATTGACATGAATTCCCAGCCTGCTCTGGACAAAGTATCATACAGTTACTATAGGGATGGTGATGTAAATCAGCCAATGTATTTGACTGGTTTGACAAAGAGTATCAACATAGCCCGTTTATTCCATTCGGGCCAGCAAAGACAGATGAAGTGGGATATTACTCCATCCCGACAAGCTAAGGCTGGGTGGATTAGATATCGTCAAGGAAGGTTCCGCAGTGGTACTGAACCACATGTCACATCTCTGCGAGGACTGTTACCTGCCACCATCCCTCCTGAGGACTCGGCACTGCTGAAGCCAGTCAGAGTCCCAATTTTTGTCAACGAATTTGCTCAATTAAAGAATGCCATCTACCGAAAACAGTCAATGAGGCTGACTGGTCTAGTAAATCCAGAGAACACTAGATGGACTGCTCTAGTGAGATGGATTTTGTAGAACTTCGGTGCACAGTTGAAGGCGATAGGTTTAATGATGCTATTAAGTGTACTGCTTATGGTTTCAAACCAAACCCGGATCTGTTTTTGGCATTAGCGGAGAGATATAACTATCGGACCGGCACCTTCATGACCCCAAAGGGCGAGATGGGATTCGCCCTTTATGAAATGGCATATATATCTCAGCTACCAACGGCAGATTTGCCATATGAAGAATATATCCCTTTTGTTGATGAAATAAATAAGATTTCTGCAGCCAACCCACTAATTCTTTATGTATTTGAAGAATTAATGTGTCATTACAGCATCTATAAAGCTTTTTATAAGGGACAAGGTGGAGAGGGGAACTCCAATTGCTATTCTTCGAAGTGGATGGCTTATTTGTTTCAAGGCCGCACTGACGAAGTTCAAAAGAAGAAAAAGACCGAGCAGTATGTCGGTAAATTCAAGCCCCTGAGTCAAGCCGAGATTAACAGATTAATCCGGAAGACTAATAATGATGACATTGTCGTCGAAGAAGACATCGACAGCTACAAGGCCGGTGATAGGTTAGAAACCTATATTAAGCTGGGTGGCCGAGAATTATCCGTTGAAGGTCATCTGGCCGGATTCATATCTCTTTGGCTGAGGAAATTCGTAGTTCCTGGCACCTGTTCGGCAGACAGGATGCACAGAGGAGTCGTCTTCGCAGCAGTCCATCTGGTTTTTGGGTATAAGATGGATCTATTAACGGCAATGACCTGCCGTCTAAATGCCGGATTAAGGGCATACACAGATAGGATGTTCGAATTGGCACGGAAGAGCCTAACGTCCTTTTCTCGGGTAGAAATGCCCTTTACATACTTATTTGGATGGCTGCTTCTGCATTTCGAATCTCTGATAAGTGCTGGGATGGCTAGGCCAGATGATACTTTCCTTGAAAGGTACAAGCACATACCGAAATGGAGATATGGCACTTTAACCGATTGCAGAACCATCTTGAACAGGGGAAAACTATGGAGCTTCACCTGTGTTTCTCCACCTATTGGTTATGAGACCATGCCCGGGAGATTGATTAACGGCATTGGTGCTAATGAGTTGGATGATGTCCAACATGAATGGCTAAAGAGAATCAGGCCATCTCATTTAATTTGCCGCCATGACAACATCACATATCTAGAGCCATATCTTTCGAGCAGATTTGCTCGTCAATTTGGTTACGATCAGTTGTATGTAGGCAATGCAACGACGTGTTTTGCTCATCAAGGCGGGTTGGTTGATGGTGCCAGAGCTTGGCTATATTACATTGCCAAAGGTACAGGGGCTACCTTTTCTATGCCAGATCCGGTCAACTATCGGAGAGGAGCTAAGATATTGGCGTCCTATGCCAGATTTTATGTATCAGCTAATACCTTTGATGAAAAATTTAGCATCTTAGGTAAAAGCTTTATTCATGTTGAAAAGAAATCAACCAAATCCGCCTTGCCTAGGGATTGTCACGACAAAGAAGATCCTCTGGCCACCGATGAAGTTGATGATGATGTTTTGGAAACTTTCTTCTCTGATGACCTTCATCAACCATTGCATGTGCCTATCGGGAGTGTTGAAGAGAGTATATCTGTTGATAATACACCGAAGAGGAAGAGGAGTAAAGGTGCTGCGGGTCCTGCCGCAAAAAGAGCTACTCGAGCAGAGACTCGAAGTCGCAGAGGAATTACTATTCCCGGGAATTCTCCTGTTTCTGAACGAGCCAGAGATGTTGATGAAGCAGGTAGTGATCCAATAGACAATTATCCTACTGTTCCTTTAACCAAAAGAATAGGAAGGAAAGTAATAGTTTCAAAAACTAAATCCGTAATTTATCTGGATGCAGAGAGTCCCACCGATCGTGCTATGCGATTGGCTGCAGAAAAGCAAGCTGCTTTTGATTTTTTCTATAAAGACAGAAGAAGAAGAGATTCCTGAAACTGCTGGGTCTTCTAGGCCTTCTGATATAGGCTCAGTTCCACCGATGGCCGATGATGCGCAGGAAATTAGTCAACCTGCGGTAGAGGCCGAGCATCAGACTGAAATGGCTAATGACTTACTGATTTCGGGAGAATCAGTGAAGGAAGCCACTCCTCTCAATCCAATTGTTGAAGCTTCAGAGAGCGAACAAGTTGACTATGAACCGTCGTCTCATTCTTCTGGAGAAGAAGACATGGAGATAGACGATGAATCACCGTCTAAAACACCAATCGATGCACTGAAGACCATTGGTCAACACTCAGGGTTGACACCAGAACCGGAGAGGCATCTGGAAATAGAAGTTCAAATTCCGAGTACTTCTGGGGCGGGAAGCAGTAAAATAAATCTCGTGTCAGAAAGTACCCTGAACAGACTAAGAGCCGGATTGAATGATCCGAAGGAGAATGAATATGAACCAACTCCAGGTAATATTTTATTCATCAAAGTTTTGTCTTGTCTTGGTTTTATTGTCTTTAAATTTCTGATCATGTTTCTTTGATTCCAACAGCTGTAGGAACTGCACCGGCTATGAGTTCTACTCAAGTCCCACTTATTCAAACTGAAGTGGGTAAGGGGAGTTCCCATCTGCCGAGTTCTCCAAAAGCACTAACTTCAGCTCCAAGAATAGAGGTTCCTCCTGCTCCTTCCCCTATTATTGCAGCGACTCCCAGTTTTGACACAGGGATAGCAAAAGTCATGGGGATGTATTCAGATATTATTTATACATATCTGGATACATATTCGAGGCGAATCATGAAAGATGAGACTATGCCCTTTTCGAGTCTTCGAGAGGCGACTAGTTTCCCACGTTCAGCCTTGAGACAATCTGGTTATGAGGCTCAATGTGTCTTCTTTGAACATCTCTTGAATGATTTAGAAGCCAACATCCAAAAATATTGGGAGATTAAAAAGGAAGATATTAATTCTCTAACTGCGGCTGAGATTGCTCAATTGGATAATGAAGCTCAAGCTCAGCACATTGCTCTGACAGAATTCCTCGCTCAGTCTTCCAAAGAGCTAATGGCGAAAGACGAAGAAATCATAAGTACTCGTCAGAATATGGAACGCCTAGAGCAAAATGAAGCGTCAAAAGCTGAAGAACTTAGAAAGCTGAGGGAAGAGCTAGCTCGTATTCAGGAGCAAATTGCCTCTGTGGAAACAGAACAATCAAAGATTGCTACTGATCGTAAAACTACAGCTGAACGCTGTCAAGTTTTACAGTAGGAGCGAGAATTGATGCAAACTAATCAGATTGAGGAGACCAATCGCCGTAGCTCTATTATTGTAGAATATGACCAACGGATGATTGGAGCAGAAACAGCAGAGCGAATCAAGAAAGCTCATGATGAAAAGATGAATAATGTAATCATTCGTATTCAGGAGATCATTACTCCTCCTAAATAGTTCTTTTACATTTTTATGTACTGAATTTTTGAAATCCAATTGTAATCAATATTTTGATTCTGATTAAAGAAATGAACATCTTGGCTTGATTTCAATTTTGTGGATGATATTTTTGTAGAAAACATGTTCAGAGGTAAATAATACATGACATATTTCAATAGAATAGAATATACAAATAAACTTTGCAACTCTATCATGATACTAAACCAAAGATAATTTAGTTTAATACTGATTAGAGAAAACAGAATTCAGATATAAAGATATCTTTAGATTCTATTTTCCATGATCTTTGGATTCGGAAATCAAAAGACGAGATATTATTTTCATAGAATAGAAAATATGATACATACTGAGATAGAAAATTCAGAGGTAATATGGACATGATTTTCTATACAAGATCTTTATTAAAACTACTGGGGATCTAATAAAACAAAATATCAAATTCTCTGGGAAGATGATACATGGTGGAATATCAGTTTCCTCTGGGGATAACGATATCGAAATAACTTTTGTAGAGAAGAATTTTATATTTGCTGGGGAATGATGAAAATATTATACATAATATTTCTTTAAGAATTTGCCATTGATAGGCATCATCATGACTTTCCCATCCATAGAGGCAAGCTGGTATGCTCCGTTAGAGAAGACTTTGTTCACTACGAATGGGCCTTCCCATTTCGCATCAAATTTGCCTTTGCTCATATGTGTCATGGTCATAGGACGTCTGACAGTAAGGACCAGTTCTCCCTTCTGATATGCTCTGACTTTGACTTTCCGGTTAAAAGCTTTTGAGATTAGGGCCTGATACAGCTCGATATTTTGTTGAGCATACAATCGTTTTTCATCTAGAGCTTCCAACTCTTGAAGTCGAAGATGATCATTGTTTTCTGTTGTAAGTTTATTGGAGATTACAATTCTGAGAGAAGGAATCTGGATCTCGAGAGGAAGAACAGCTTCACACCCATACACCAAAGAGAAAGGCGTACATCCGGTCGTATTGCGAACTGTGGTACGGTAGGCCCATAAACATTCACCAAGCTTCTCGCTCCAGTTGCGTTTGTTGGAAGAAACGAACTTTTTCAAGAGTTTGATGATTGTTTTATTGAAAGCTTCTGCCAATCCATTAGCTGCTGGATTATATGCTGTAGAAGCTAAATTATTAATCCGATGATCGTCGCAGAATCGAGTAAATTTCTGACTGACAAACTGCGGTCCGTTATCATGGATAATACGCCGAGGAACACCAAATCGATAGATGACATGATGTTTGACGAAATTGATAACACTAGAAGTTTTAACTTCAGATAACGGGATTGCTTCGGCCCATTTGGAAAAGTAATCGGTTATTGCTAGAATAAACCGATGTCCTCTTGATGATGGTGGGTTGATGGGACCAATGACGTCCATGCCCCAAGCTTCAAAGGGCCATGATGCCGCTGTTGGGTGTAAGAACTCTGACGGTTGATGAATAAAGTCTACATGAATTTGACAGGCTTTACATTTTCGAGCATATTGAATAGCGTCAGCCACCATTGTGGGCCAATAATAACCCATACGTCGAATACGATCTTGAAGTTTAGGACCTAGTTGATGAGCTCCACAAACACCATCATGTGCTTTACGGATTATATGTTGTGTTTCTTCACCAGCAATGCATCGGAGGAGAAGACCGTCGTAAGACCGACGATATAATGTCTTCGTCGTATGATTATAATAGAATCTGAGAGATCGACGTCGAATAGACGCTGCTTCACTCGGGTTATCAGGAAGTATATCATACAAAACAAAGTCTAGAAACGGGCGTCTCCAGTCTTCAGTTATGGCTTCTGTTTCATTAGAAAAGACATATTCCATAGTAGAATCAGAGGAAGACGAGGACATTTTGTCAAACTTTAATCCAGCATCAAGGTTGAGAGAATCTTTGTCTGGTTTGTGAGGAAAAGCCAAAGCCAAATTATTCTCAACATAGAATAGTTCTCGGTTATAAACCACTATCACTTGCTGACGTCGGATTGGTATGGCTAACACAGCGGCAAGATTAGCTAAAGCATCAGCTTTTGCATTATAGGCTCGTCGAACATGTTCAATAAATAAACCTTCAAAAGACGAGGCTATAGAGAGTGCTGCTCGATGATAAGGTATCAAATCCTGATGAAGAACTTCATACATTCCTCTGATCTGATTGACGATAAGCTTAGAGTCTCTATAAAGTTCTAAATATTGAATATCTAGATGTTTAGCAAGTTGAAGGCCGATGAGTAATGCATTGTATTCAGCTACATTGTTTGAACATGATTGATCTAGAGAATAAGCCCTCTGAATAGTTAGTCCTACTGGGGATACAAGAACAATCCCAACTCCGGCGACAATATCGCCGTTAGGACCTATTCTAGATGCTCCATCAAAGAATAGACGCCAGGTAGGAATTTCTTCAGAAATCAGATTTGAATCCAAGACTTCATCAGGAATCTCATCATATAATTTAGAATCTTCTGGAATTGCATGAGCAGCCAAAAAATCAGCAAGAGCCTGTCCTTTAACTGACTTCTGAGGAATATAATGCATATCGTATTGAGCTAACAAGATTCCCCAATTAGCTAGTCTGGAGTTGAGAATACCAGGTTTCTTCATCATAATCCTGATGGGATTCACTCTGGAAATAACGTGAATCGTTTGACCGATAATATAATGTCGCGTTTCCTGAACAGCAAACATTAATGCTAAGCATTCTTTCTCGATTAGAGAATAACGCGGTTCAGCACCCGTTATTGTGCGACTGAGATAATAAATAGCCTGTTCATGGCCATCTTTATTTTTCTGGGCAAGTAATGCACCAAGAGAATGATCCAGGCTCGAACATATAGAAGGAATGGTATTCCCGAGATGGGAGGTACCAAAACTGGAGGGTTCATGAGATACTGTTTAATATCGTCAAATGCTTTTTGACATTCTTCGTTCCAAACGAAAGATACACCTTTCTTCAGAAGTTTGTTGAATGGTCTGCAGCGTCCTGATAAGTTGGAAATAAATCTCCTGATATAAGCAATTCTTTCTTGAAATCCTCGTAGCTCTTTTAAGGTGCGTGGAGGATGCATCTCTTGAATGGCTTTGATCTTCTCGGGATCCACGTGTATACCTTTAGCGGTAATGACGAAGCCGAGAAATTTACCACTAGAGACGCCCAGGAAGGACTTAGTAGGGTTCATTTTAAGTTGATGCTGACGCATTAAATCAAAGATAGTCTTCAAATCTTGGATATGATCCTCCTTTCGTCGACTTTTGACCGCAATATCATCAACATAGCATTCAACTATTTTTCGGAGATGTTCGCAAAATATAGTGCTCATTGCTCGCTGATATGTTGCTCCTGCATTCTTGAGACCAAACGGCATCACTGTATAACAGTATGTACCGATCGACGTTCTGAAGGAAGTGTATTATTCATCATCTGGAAATATTTTGATCTGGTTGTATCCCGAATACCCATCCATGAATGACATTCGTTCGAAACCACATATATTGTTGATCATGACATCTGTAATTGGAAGAGGAAACTCGTCTTTAGGACAAGCTGCATTGAGATCGCGAAAGTCTATACAGACCCGGATCTTGCCAGTTTTTTTAAGGACAGGAACGATGTTAGCCACCCATTCAGGATGTTGTTTCTCTCGAATAAATCCAGAAGCCATAAGCTTGTTGACTTCAGCTTCAATTGCATCCATGATGTCTGGACGAAATCGTCGTTGTTGTTGTTTGACCGGTTTAGCATTTGTCATGATATTGAGTTTGTGTATTGCAATCTTTGGATCTAGTCCTGGCATATCCTCATAACTCCAGGCAAAGACATCGATATAATCACGAATAAGCTTAATCATTTCTTGCTTATCTGTTTTTGAAAGACTTTCACTGATAAATATTGGTTTAGGAGACCCTTCTTCACCAACATCAATTTGGATCAGTTTATCTTCAGTAGGAGGTTCCCTCTGCTCAAACCTGAATTCCCATTGATTATCTAATCTTTGAGCCCATTGTTCCGATTCGGGTGATATTTCAAAATCATCCTCATCTTCATCATTTTCTTGCGGGCCACCAACGGAGACCATATTGATGGATAGAATAGAACGATGGAGATCGCCAATACTCGTGTCAGAATCCCAAGAGAGGGAATCAGAAGACTCAGATCGTTCGTCTTCATCGGATTTTGAATCTTCATGGACTATGTTGATAAAGGAAGTAGGAGCAATGTAACCTAAACCACATTTTGTCCTTCCGTATTTTAATGGAGGAATTCGAACAGGCATTCTTCTTCCTTTTCCATTATTGAGACTGGTTCTAAAGTCATAACCCATATTCTTAATAATATTTTTGGATTGTTGACTGTAGCGACGCAGTTGTAATCTTCCAGTATCGTCGTTTATGTCATCTTCTTTCAAGTTAGGAGGATTCTGGGGTCCTTTATAAAAGAAGATTGGATTTTCTCCCTTCTTTCTAGCAGGGACCACGAAGTATGATTTTTGTATGGATTCCAATGATACGTCTGTATGAAGAGTTTGAACAACCCCTATAGTTAGTGACACTAAGCTATCTAGCAATTGTAAATAACTTTGTACATGATTACAGACATCAATATACTGCAAAGGAGATGTTTCATTAATATTAGATACTGTATTTACAACAGAAGGCTGAGCCTTATCAAACTTAGTCAAATTAATGACAGAAGGGGAAGAAGAAGAGCGATCAGAAGTTTTGTTTCGAATAAGATCGATAACAAAAGGCTCAGAAGAGGTGAGCTCCCTTGAAGAAGATCGTGGATAAGTAGTACGTCCACTGACTGGAATGACTAGAGTATCTGGTCTAGCCTGAGAAGATGGAGAGGGAGTGGTACGTCTACTGACAAGAATTATCAGTGAGCCTTGTGGAGCTTGGAAAGATGGTATAGTAGTACGTCCACTGACAGGAATTATCAGTGAGCCTTGTGGAGCCTGGGCAGGTGATGAAGTAGTACGTCCACTGACAGGAATTATCAGTGAACCTTCTTCAGATAATTTAACAGACTACGGAGGAGTGATACGCCCTTTTACAGGAATAACAAAAGTGCCAACTTTTGCTATCTCATCATCATTATCCATAGCTTGTAAGACTTTTGAGTATTCATCTTTGTACATGCGAGCGTCATTGAAGTAAGCTTCAACTCCTTTGAGTGGATAGAGATCTGCAACCTCCTTTTGAACTTCTCTATTATCATCAACATATTTGAAACACTGATGAAGAGTCGAAGGAACGACATTATGTTCATACAAGAATGGTCTTCCCAATAGAGCATTGTATGAGCAACCATGATTGTCGATGATGTAAAAAGTAACTTTAGTGCGAAGATCGCCTATTTGAAATTTGAGGCGAATCTTGCCCAAAGGCTCACTTTTTCCTTGATTGAATCTCAAGATAGTAGTGATAGTACTGGAAAGACTATGCACAGGTATCTTCAGTGCACCTAGCATAGCTTTTGGCATAATACTGAGAGCAGATCCTGGATCAATCAGGAGACAATCAACCTTCATAGAATCAATATATCCTGTATGATATAAAGGACGGTCATGTTGATTATCCTCTAGCAGCATATCGTCCTGCGTAAAGGTAATGTTTGGAATAAATTCCAATACATTATGGCAATGAGAAACAGATTCTGTTTCCAACTTCTTGAGAAGAGTTAGACAGGTTTCTGCTTGTAGCAGTGCTTCACTTAGAGTTTCTCGAGTCACTTTAGAGAGGCGTAAGAGCTCGAAGATTGATAATTTAGCTGGGGTATTGGCTAGTTGAGCCAATATATCAAAATTATAAGGCTTTTCAAGTCCTGTAGGAGATGACTTCTTCAATGGTTTGTCGAAGCGGACTTGTTGTTTGCCTTTGTCAGCTGCTGTTGGTTTAGAAGGAATTGTCTCAACAGGAACATTTAAAGGCTCTTCAGTAGAGACTGGTGTTGGAGCTGGAACCGGAGGGACATCAGAAGTTTCTTCAGGAATTTCAGCATAATCTTTCAGATATATTTTTCCTGACCGAGTTCCAGCATGAACTTCAACTTCAGATTCTGGTTCAGGGTCTATGGAAACCATGTTGCAATTCTTTATCTTGCTCTTGGTTCTTTTATGTTTGATGAGAGCTTCATTCCAGAAACCAAGGCCAACACGAGATTGATTATGCCTCATAGTGATGGCTAAAGGTGGTCGGAGTCCTTTGTCTGAGTTCAAACCAGGAGCAGTAGCTAGATCATAACCCATTTTCGCCATCAATTCACGAGATTGTGAACTGTATAGATGAAAAGCAGGCTTGTACCTATCTTCAAATTGAGGTACAGATTTTAGCTCCAAAGGGAGTAAATTTCCTGCTGAGATAAAAGTAGAGGTTAGATAAAAATCGAGTGTGAAACTAGAAGTCACATTGCATGACTTAGTCTTCCCGAGCTTCTTTTTAGATGAGGGAGTCTTCCGAGGAGAAGAGGAAGACGTCTCAAACTCCATCATTAAATCTGGGTGAATCCACATGATCTCTCCCTTCTTAGTTGTGATAGGAACAAGTCCGTCATTCTGTGCTGGTGGGATGTTTACAACTTCGAGAGTTGCTTTGGAGATAGGAATAATCCCACTTTCTACCATTAAGGGAGGGAAGTCACCGAACTGCATTGAAATTATATTTGCTGTGACTGTATTTTCTTTGGGTGTCAGTGTCACAGCTCCTGATTTAATCATCTCTTAGATCTTCCCTTTTAATACATAGCAAGACCGGATTGTATGACCCAGTATTCTATGATATGGACAGTATTTTGGATGATCTGTCTTATTGGCTTCATCAGGCTTTTTAATTTCTGGCAATTGAATCTTATTACCTTTGAGCAAGCATTCAAAGATACCCTGAACATCGTCATCGTCAAAAGAATATTCTTCCTTCGGCCGAGGAGGTCTCTGTTGTTGATTTGTTGGAGCTGGGGTAGCTTGAGTAGTCTTTACCTCTTGACTACTGCTTTGGAGATTGACTTCAAGAGCTTCTTTCCCTTTGCGATTGTTGGGTCGAGTACTATTGCTAGCACTCTGATTTGATTCCTTGGAAGCCATTTGTACCCCCAGACCCTTGAAGGTCTCAGCACTGACCTCGGCAGCCTTGGCACTGACGATAAATGAAGGCCAATCTTGGAACTGAGTGGAACCTGTCCACATGCTGATAATTGGTAAGAGATTCGACTTGCAAGTGTCGATGGTAATAGCATCGGGAGTTCCGAAAGGCATTTTGAGGGCTTCTCTTCTGAATCTTTCAATGAAGTCCTCGGTGGTTTCATTATTTTTCTGTTTAATTCTTATGAGGGCTGACATGGTCATGTCATTGAGCCCTTCATAGAATCGTTCAAGAAATATTTGCTTGAAACCAACAAATGAGGTAATGCACCCGTCAGGGAGACTTCTATACCATTCATAAGCCGTTCCTTTGAGACACCTAACAAACACCCGAGTAAGGAGGGCGTCACTTGGTTGCAGTTGATCAGTCATTACTTCAAAGTGATTAATAAACTGACTTGGGGAGGTTGTCCCATCAAAGAAAGAGATGGTCGGAGGTTTGTATTTTGGTGGATACGATACCTGCTTCCATTCTATTGGGTAAGGTTGCTTGATACCTAACCTTTGTAAACCATCCTTCTGTTTGAATGCCTCGAATTGAGTTCGGAGATTCCTTAACTCTTCAGTAACAATTCCAGAAGATTGGGGAGTTGTAACTTGTTGAGTGTAATTGGGAGGAAGGACTGCAGCATATGTACCACCCCCAGCTCCAGACTGACTTGGAGTGGGTTGTACAGGAACATTAGATTGTACCCCCGGAATAGTAGAGGGTTCCGGGTTTGGAACAACATGAGTATTTAATATAACTGGAGAAGCTGTCTGTTGGACTTGCTGAGTTTGATGCTGAGCTTGCATAAGAGTATGCATAGCATTCAGTGTATCTGCCATAGCTCGCAACTGTTGTTCTAAGGAAGAAATCCTTTGTTCATGAGCTTCGGTGCTAGTTGAAGGTTCATGATTGCCCTCTGTCATGTAAGTAGTAATCATTCGAGGAATAGATGATGAAACAGTCTGTTCTGAATCATCACTGTGTGAATCAGTATCTTTCCCGAGGCTATTTACGGGAGTCAATACTGGAAAGTTAGATTCTCCAAGGAAGTCTTCTGTGATCTCCGGATTACCACTTGGATGAGAAGAAGAAGAGGCTCTGGCCAAGGCTCCGGTCCTGGATCGGGTGCCGAGATAAACGCCATCTTCAGAGTCTGCTATAGCATCAGACCATATGCTACCCCTAATATTTCTGGAGGTCATGTTGACAGAAGCATAAAGAGGTTCATCTTCATCCAACATTGGTTCATTCTGAATCCGTTCGAAAACAGATTGTCTTTTTGGTGAACAACAACATTGAATTACAACTCGAGGTTGGAAGTTGCAACCATGCTTTTTATGGCAAATATGAGCAATATCATAGCCTGATGGAGTGTCAATTCTCCGTTTATTTTGCAAATACTCCCGAAGATCTGTAGGAACAGATTGGGAAGTACTTGAATATAGTTTCTGTGTAGAAACTTGTCTTTTGTTCTTCTGTCTTCTCGGTTCCTGAGTGTATAAAGACTGATTAATTTGAGCCACATAATTTTTGGCATATTCTGCATCAGGGTCTAATATACTTGTCTCAGTGGAACCGAGACGATTCTGATTAAGCTTGTTACGAAGATCCGTAGGAGATCTGACTTTGATATCAGTCTTGGATACTTGTAATTTGCCTTTCTCAGATCGAGAAATTTTGAGAGAGGGAAGATGAGTATTATTCCGACTGGGAGTCGGTAATAATCCATCTTTGGAGGAATTAGCCAAAAGGCGTTTTCCTTGTTTGATCTAGTAAGAGTACTAGTCAAATTAACTCCAGAGGTAAAGACCTTAGGAGTAGAGGAGTTGACTAAAGAGTCTTTCTCCTTGGTTGGCACAAGATGTGCAAGTTGAGGGGGAATCATTTGTATGTTCTGTGGAAGAGAACCCCTAGCTTGATTTTGAGAAACAGTCAAAGGACTGTATCTGTTAGCATACACTGACTTCAGTTTAGACTTCTGGTCATACGCTGCCTTTTTATTAGTATATGCTGGCTTTGGCTTAGCGTACGCTGCCTGATGTTAGCTTTTGTACGCTGCCTTTACCATACGCTGCCCTTTAGATGCCATACGCTCAGAGTCATCAATGGCTAAAGAGCCGACTGCTGTCATAAGAGTAGAGGGAGAAGGGACTTTGACATGTCCAGAGATGGTTTTCCTTGTACACGCTGACTTGGTTAATGAACCAACTTTGTCAGCGTGACTAGGAGAATCCACTGTTGCCGTGTTCAGAGAAGCCGAAGTATACTTAGTTGAAGTTGAAGACGTGTTCTTGTCAACGTGAGAAGTGACAGAAACGTCTCGGGCTGTTGAAGAAGACTTAGGGACATAGACAGAGCGTCCCTTCTTCTTGGCAGCAGGATGAGCGGAGGAAGCAGTACGGCCCTCCTTCGCCTTGAGCATTTCTTCATAAGCTGATTGGTCGAATTGTACAACCATCGTCTTCTTCGTCAAGCCGATCGACGAAGTATCGCAATGAGTTGTTGTTATCTCGTTGGAGGAGACAGCTTTCCCCAGCAGAGTCGCCAATTTGTTTTCCATAAATAAATTCACTTTATTTATTTTGTATCTGAGAAAATTACAACTGTAGGAATCTAATCTAGAAGACGATTACTTTATCCCTTGGACGATGCGATGAAGAAAACTCGAACTTTGAAGAACTTGGACAGCAACTGGGCAATCTTTCTGTTCTCTCTAAAATTGACTGTAGTGTCTGATGAAGATGAAGAAACTCTCTTTTATAGAGTTCAGAATAACTGTCCTTAAGCATACGCTCAGATAGTTACTTGACGTGTGCATAACTGCAGGGACGCGTGGCAAATTCTGATGGAGACACATTAGCGTGCGGTTGAAAGTAGTGGAGCATATTCAGGAGAGATTGATGGCATGAATGCCACGTTGCATAACTTCGGAAGAAGTGGATAACTGAGTGCAGGACACGTGAGAACGTGTGTTAACTGCTCGTTGAAAATCATTCTGGACACAACTGCTGTGATACGCTGCCTTAGAAGAAGAGTCATACGCTAGCTTTGAAGGCACATGTCTTGCATACGCTTACTTGGACAGCGTAGAACCATATAAAGCTGATACGCTCACATTATTGACAAGGAGTCGTATGGAAACTATACGCTCACTTGTCAAGGAGTCGTATGGAATCCATACGCTCACTTGGTTGAGAAGGAGTCGTATGAGATCCATACGCTCACTTAGTTGGAAGGACTCGTATGAGATCCATACACTCACTTAGTTGGAAGGAGTCGTATGAGATCCATACGCTCACTTAGTTGGAAGGAGTCGTATGTTTGAATAAGTAGACACGTGGCATGTTTGAATAAGTAGACACGTGGCCATCATCAATCTTCTTTGATACACCATATCTTCCAATAACTGACAAAATCTTCTCGAGCGTCGTGACTGCGGATATGATGGCTGACAGACTGTCAAAACTGACAGTAATGATGGCTTTTACATTTATGAGAGATGCTGAGCTGTCTTCGTAAAAGACAAAACCGACTCTTCGAAAACCTATACGACGGCTAGTCTCCATTGGACAGCTGTCTTTGCACGAAAGACGAAGTGTCAGATTCATCCTTTATTAAATACATGCTGTGCTGTCATTTCAAAAAATAATAAAATATTTACTGAGCGTATGGCCTTTAGATGAGCGTATGGCCTTGACTGAGCGTATGGCCTTGAGCGTATGACTTGGACTGAGCGTATGGCTTTGAGCGTATGACTTGGACTGAGTCTCATGTCAGCGTGTCATAATTTTCACACCCTACATACGCAGTAGCTCGGTATGATCTGCAGACGAGATTCACTAATCTCAAGCAGATGGGCAGGACGGTCGGTGGATATGTGGCCAAGTTTTCTAGACTCAGTCGATTTGCTCCTATCTTTGTGGCAACCGAATTAGATCGAGCCCAGCGATTCCAGCAGGGGCTCCACCTAGAGATTATCATATCAGTGGAGCAGTTTGAGCACCAGACGTTTGATGTCGTCCTGCGAGCAGCGAAGAGGCATGAGTTTACTTCGCAGAGGATTGTAGATAGAAGCAGAGGATGAAAGAGGTCTCATGGGCAGATGTCCCAGTCTTCAGCACCCGCCCCGACAGCTAGGGCCTTGACTATTGGAGCTCCTAGGAGGGTGACCACAGTTTCGTCGGTTCAGCACTCGACGCTGACGTATCCTCAACAACAGAAGCAGAAGCAGTCTTCCATAACAGGCTGCACTCATTGTGGGAAGCCAGGGCACGTAGTATCAGAGTGTCGTAGAGCACAAGGATTGTGCTTGGTTTATGGGGCACCGGATCACAAGATAGGGTGCTGTCCGAATAGAGCCAGTTCATCATCGTCAAACCTAACTAGTCCATCGGTTAGGGGTCTAGCGCCAGTGCAACAGCAGTACCAGCCTCCGAAGCTATTACCGCCTCAGGCTCAGCAGTATGCCCAGGATCAGATTCAAAATATGCAAAGAGGTCACCAGCAGAGGGGACCAGCACCAAGAGGACAAGGTCAGGCTATGGCTCTGACCGTAGCAGAAGAGTTAGCTTCAGGTGAGGTGGTGGCAGGAACCATTCACGTTAACTCTTTTCTAGCATCAGTATTATTTGATTCGGGTGCATCGCATTCATTTTTGTCTACACGATTCGCAACACGGATAGGACTGGAGTCCGAGTCATTATCAGTAAGGCTCAATATACTTACTGGTAATGGTCTTGTGGGGGTAGATAGAGTCTATTCCTCGTGTTGAATCGTAGTTAGCAGTAGAGAGTTTCCTGCTAGATTGATAGAATTTCCGATGGCCGACTATGATGTGGTCCTAGGAATGGATTGGTTGAAGGATGAATACGCATGAATAGATTGCCATATTGGCAGGATTATTTTTGGTATTCCAGGCGAACCAGAGTTTTCATTTCTAAAGGCGAAGTAGAACCTTCTCCACCAGTATTACGGATGGCAGTAGCAGAAGCAGTTCAATTTCCCAGAGTAGTAGAAGAGTTTTCTGATGTGTTTCTCGAAGAGCTTCTAGGTATGCCACCGGAGAGAGAGATAGAGTTCACTATCGACTTAATTTCAGGGACGGCACCAGTGTCAGAGAGAGTCTACAGGATGGCACCTTCAGAATTAGAGATCTTATACAAGATGATTGAAGAACTAAGAACCAAGGGATTTATTCGTGCTAGTGGATCGCCTTGGGGAGCCCCGATGCTTTTTATGAAGAAGAAGGATGGTACGTCAGGATTATGTGTTGATTATTGTACCTTGAATTATGTAACAATAAAGAACAGATATCCCCTACCAAGGATAGATGATTTATTTGATCAGCTCAGTGGGACAGCAGTATTCTCAAAGATTGACTTGCGGTCAGGGTACCATCAGATCAGAGTCAGAGAGCAAGACATCCCGAAGACAGCATTCAGATCAAGATATGGACATTGGGAGTTCCTTGTTATGCCATTTGGAGCGACCAATGCGCCAGTGGTATTCATGGATCTCATGAATCGTATCTTTATGCCTTATTTGGATCAGTTTGTGATAGTGTTTATAGACGACATCTTGGTCTATAGCAAGAATGAGGCAGAACATGAGCAGTATCTTCGTGTAGTTCTTCAGATTCTCAGAGAGCACCAGTTGTACGCGAAGTTCAGTAAGTGCAAATTTTGGCTTGATCGCATTTTGTACTTCGGTCACATCATCACTAGAGGTGGAGTGGAAGTTGACCCCCAGAAGATATTGGCCATAGAGACGTGGCCAGCACCTAGCACCGTCGTAGAAGTTCGGAGTTTTCTAGGATTGGCTGGCTATTACCGGCAATTTATGTCAGACTTTGCTCGAATTTCAGCACCACTGACGCAGTTGACCTGTAAGGATATACAGTTTGCTTGGACAGCAGATTGTCAGAGTTCATTTGAGAAGTTGAAGCGGAGATTGATGACGACTCCTATTCTCACGCTTCCAGATTGGACTGGAGGATTTTTAGTTTATTGTGATGCTTCCGGCAGGGGATTGGGATGCATCTTGATGCAGCATGGTAAGGTAGTAGCTTATGCATCACGTCAGCTTCGTGATCATGAGAGGAATTACCCAACCCATGACTTGGAATTAGCAATGGTAGTTTTCGCACTCAAGTTGTGGAGGCATTATTTGTATGGGGATCGGGTGAAGATTTCTACCGACCACAAGAGTCTTAAGTATGTGTTTACCTAGAAGGATCTTAACATGCGTCAGAGAAGATGGCTAGAGCTACTTGTGGAATATGACATCAACCTGCAGTATCATCCTGGAAAGGCCAATGTTGTTGCAGATGCATTGAGCAGAAGAGCCGGAGTCTATTTCTGAACAGCGCAACCAGAGTTATTAGCAGATCTTCAGAAGATGGGTATTGAGGTTGTTCTTTCCACCAATATGGCATTGATAGCCAATATGCAAGTTCAGTCCAGTATAGTTGAGAGGATTAAGTTAGCTCAGTCAGCAGATTCTAAGTTTCAGCGGCTTAGGGGAGAATGTGTAGCAGGACGGAGACCAGAGTTATGTATTTATGAGGATGGTACACTTCGACATGGGAGGCATCTTTGTGTACCCAGTGGTGATATAAGACAAGAGATTATGGCAGAGGCTCACAATTCTCAGTATTCAATTCATCCCGGTAGCACGAAGATGTACCGAGACATCCGTCAGCATTTCTGGTGGAATGGCATGAAGAAGGAGATAGCCGGTTTGTCTCTCGTTGTTTAGTTTTCTAACAAGTTAAAGCTGAACATCAGAGGCCAGCTGACTTCTACAACCTTTACCGATCCCAGAATGGAAATGGGAGCACATTACCCTGGATTTTGTAACTGGGTCACCTAAATCCCCAGCTGGAATAGATGCTATATGGGTTATAGTTGATCGTCTCACGAAGGTAGCTTATTTTCTCCCCTTCAGAGTTGGTCAGTCGACGGATCAGCTAGCAGAGATGTACCTCTGGCAGATAGTCAGGTTGTATGGAGTACCGATCAATATTATATCCGACAAAGATTCAAGATTTACATCGCACTTTTGGCAGAGTCTTCATGAGAGCTTGGGGACTCGACTCAAGTTCAGTTCAACTTATCATCCGCAGACAGATGGTCAGTCAGTACGCACGATCCAGACTCTTGAAGATATGTTACGGTCATGTACACTCGACTTCGGTGGTTCGTGGGAAGATCACCCGCATCTCGTAGAGTTCTCCTATAACAATAGTTTCCAGGCTAGTATCCAGATGGCACCCTTTTAAGCACTGTATGGCAGGAAGTACAGATCACCTTTAGCATAGGATGATGTCGGCGAGAGGCAGATGCTTGGTCCAGAGATGATTATACAGACAATCGAGGTGGTGAGATAAGTCAGAGATCATCTTCGAGTTGCACAAGATCGTCAGTGCCATTGGGCCGATTCTCATCGGTGCCCTCTTGAGTTTTCTATCGGCGACCATGTATTCCTTAGGATCTTGCCTACCCGTGTCGTCATTCGATTCGGCGTACGAGAAAAGCTTAGTCCTAGGTATATAGGGCCATTTGACATTCTCGAACGAGTAGGTGATGTGTCCTATCGTCTCGTACTTCCGTCGTCGTTACGTGAGGTACATGATGTTTTCCATATATCTCAATTACGACGATATATCCCGGATCCGAGCCATATCCTTGATCATTCGGAATTAGTTGTTGGTACCAACCTTTCGTATGAGGAAAGGCCCGTATCCATATTGGACCGAAGAGAGAAGGTACTCAAGAATAAGACTATTAGTTTAGTCCGTGTTGCTTGGGGCCATCACTCTTTAGGTGAGTCAATGTGGGAGCGTGAGGATGATATCCGATCGCAATATCCACACCTGTTTGACTCATAGGGTATAATGTCTTCCTTATATCTTATGCTTTTACTTCCTTGCTTGCATGAATGATTGCTTGGTTTACTCTAGTCGTAGATTGCCAGTATTAGTGTAGCTCGCCCCGACACATCTAGCCTATTGATTAAATTTCAAGGACAGAATTCTTTTAAGGTAGGTAGAGTTGTCACTCCCGTTTTCCGTTATACGTATTTTCAGGATACATATACGGATTTCTGACAATTGTCAGGTGGCCCGTATTTTTACTTATCTTGCTTAGCTTAGCCTTGGTTTAAATCTTGACTTGATTGGTTCAACTTGGTTCAACATGACTTGGCTTGGCTTGGTTTGGTTTATAATGGGTTGAGATGAGAGGGGTTGCTATATAAGTCAACTTCTTCTCTCTCCTCCATTATTTGCATTTACTTCTTCATCTTCTTCATTTACTCCTCCCACCTACAAAGCCTAGGCAAGTAAAACTTGCTTTATGATAGATCTCAAGTTTTATTGTTCCATTCCCTTCTTTACTTCATTCTAAGCCTCTTTAGAACTTAACATTTTTGGATTTGATGGATGTATTCTTGTAGATCTAAGTTTGTAACTTTTAGGTTTTTCTTGGTTTTGATCTCTAAAACTTGGTTATTTTCGAAATCTAATAGTTCCATGTTGTAGGGAATTCAATTCTGCTGAATTTTGGCTTTTGAACCGCTTGATTTCGACTTCGTATGAGAAAGTTATGCTATTTTTGAGTTCATGGGTTCCCCACACCTTTTGGTGCTGTCGGGACGATGAACAGTGCGTCGCGTAGTGTCTTCGCTGCCGCGCGCCGCGCTTGCGCGCAACGTGCGCCGTGGGCAATTTTTCCCTCGCTCTTCTCTGTCGCGAGCCCGCACGCCGCGCTTGCGCGCAACGTGAGCCGTGGGCGATTTTGCTAGCGCGCAATGCACAACTTGCACGTCGCGCGCCCGCACCCTTATCTGCCGCGCGCCCGCGCGTCGCGCTTGAGCGCAACATGCGCCGTGGACGATTTTGCTCGTGCACAGTGCGCAACTTGCGTGCCGCGCCCTCGCACACTTATCTGCCGTGCGCCGCACTTGCGCGCAACGTGCACCGTGGGCGATTTTGCTCGCGCACAGTGCTCAACTTGCGCGCCGCGCACCCGCGTACTTCTCTGCCGCGTGCCCGCGCCGCGCTTGAGCGCAACGTGCGTCGTGGGCGATTTTGCTCGCGCGCACCAAGCAACTTGTACGCCGCGCGCCCGTGCACTTTCTTCCCGTGCACCCGTGCACTTCTCTGCCGCGCGCCCGCCTGCCGCGCTTGTGCGCAACGTGCACCGTAGGCGATTTTGCCTGCGCGCAACGCGTAACTTGCGCGGCCGCGCGCCCGCGCGCTCGCGCACTTCTCTGCCGCGCTTCCGTGCGCCGCGCTTGCACGCAACGTGCGCCGTAGGCGATTTTGCTCGCGTGCAATGCGCAACTTGCGCGGCCGTGCGCCCGCACGGTTTTCTGCCGCGAAATGTGCGTCGTGCTTGCGCGCAACGTGCGCCGTGGGCGATTTTGCCCGCGCAACTTGTGCGTAGGTCACTCCAAATGACTGTTTTTGCCCGTTTGGGCTATTTTGTAGCTAAAATCTTGAAAAACTCAAAACATGAAAGTTGTAGATCTTTTTCTTGGCTTCAACAATATGTTATTAGTTATTTTATGCAAGTTTCTCTCAATCATGATAATGTAAGGATAGAACACGATAGTGGCCTGTTAAGGCGTACTCTTAACAAGTATCAAGTAACATGATAATTCTTGATAGTGACCCGTCGTGGTGCACTCTTTACAAGTAACTTGACATGATAATTCTTGATGGTGGTCCGTTGTGACGCATTCTTGACTTGACAAAGTAAACCTAACTTGATAATCTCGATATGCCTTGCTAAGTAAATCTTCTCTTAACACCGTGGGTGTTTTTGCTTATATAAGCTACATGTCTCGTCTTGCATCATGTCTAGGATATGAATTCCTGATTTCCACGGTCAAGGATTCATACTGAATCTGACTAGGATAATGACTAGAGTGATCAAGTAGTTCATGAAGAGATTTTCCAGCTATAGGCAGTCCCATTATCTGGGCGCTTTTAATTGGACTTGTAGCCTGCCGTCGAGTAGGGCACATTTTAAGCACACTGTCATGTGTTGCACCTCTAACTCACCTAATCCAACTCTCTCAACTTGTGACCGGATAACCTGGATTAAGACTGCAGGGCTTGTGGCTGTTGGAACATCTTGATGCATCTTGTTAGTAACTAAGCTTGTGATAACCCTATTTAGTTAAAGTAACAAGCCGTCCTCTTTGCTTGGCCGTGAATGATGGATGGAGTCTTATCTTGTCTAGTCTTGCCTAGATCCACTACATGGCTATCTCAGGACATGCTTGTTTATGCTTTACTTTATCGATAATTGGTTAGAGACTAAGTTCTGTTCAGGTGAAGGGTTACAACCTCGATCATTGTTTGGTTTATGGGTTATAACTTGGTTACCGGAATAGTCCGTTAGTCATCTTATCGTTTATCACCCTGCTTTCTCTAACTCATGTCTTTTCTTATCCTTTATGTATCATGTGCTAATATGTTGATTTTAGTTCTTAAGTGAAGCCTCCCTTGTGGCACTTGCTCTTTCTGGGGTCTGACCCAGCTTGTTTTGTATGGCCAGATTTCGGAGTAGCTCCCGATGATCTCCCTGCCTTCCAGCCAGATGGTGACCACTAGGCGCAACCCTGGCAACGAGTGGGTTCTTCTTTTGCTCTTCCACTCCCTTGTAAAAATATTCTTTTGAGGTATTTAGCCATCGAGCAAGTGTTAGCTCGTTTGCAACTTTACTTACTGTCTACCTACGGGATGTAACATGATTGACAAATCCTAGGGTTGATCATGTATGACTGAAACTCTTGCTAGTCTTCACGTTTTATAGGACTAGCTTCATGATCATCTGAATATGTAATGTTTGGGACGCCTTACTTTTTATGTCTGATGATCTAACATCTTGTAACATTTACTTACTTGTTTGAGATTGAGACACTAGGCTTGTTCATGACCATAAGAGAATGATGTCTTGTAGTAAACCCTCATGTATCTAGACAGCCGTGATCGTATTGCAATGTAGGATTCACTTCAATGTACATAGCTGGCTATGTCTGTCCCTCGCTCTCCAGTATTCTGGTTCTGGGGCGTGACACATGGGGTGTCCTAATTGGAGATTCAATAAGTAGGACACAAGGCAAAATCCTAACTTGTTCTAGAGGGCTCCAAATGGTCTCAAATTTTAATATAAAGGGGACACATGCATGAGGATGGATCCTACAGATTCAAAACTAATTTATATGCAAAGGAAATCGATTTAGAGGATGGGTTTTACCTATTGGGAGTGGAATCCTAAGGAAATCCTTTAGGACACGGCTCTGATACGAAGATCCTTCAAAGTGGACACTCCTCCTTGAACTTCTCTTCCAATCCTTGGTAGCACCCTTTCCTTGGAAAATGGGAATGATTGAGGGAAGATTTGGTGAAGGAATGATTTGATTTGGAGATCAAATCAAAGGGAAGGCTATCTAAAATTAGGGAAGAACAAAAGGAAAATAAAAGAGGCAAGATTGTAATGAATGAAATGAATCATTCTCCCTTAAAGGTGGCTGCCATAAAGAGTCCATTAGGGCTTATGCGAATTGTCCTTATTGCCCCTCGCTAGTCACATATGGTTTGATCTAATTAAGGTTCAAGTTTGGGATCAAAAGGGCTTAGTTTTGAGTCTCTAACTTAACCATTCTAACATGATAAAAATTAGTCTAACTAACTAACTTAAATGTTAGGTTTTGTGGGCCATGCTTAACTTAATATTGGGTCCCATCTAGAGTTTAAGCTACCCGGGTCACAATATAAGTCGGAACGAGACGAAACTCAAACCCGACTAAACAAATCCAATAAAAACAATATAAAAAATATAAAATTTCCAAGATATTAAAATATGAAAAATGACCAAAATACTCTTAGCCTAAAAAGTGGTAATTAGCTAATCTAACCTCATAGGTTAGGCCTCCATGGTCATGGTTAGTCTTAGACTAAACAGCTCTAAGGTTACATTAGCAAAAAGAACAAAATCACAAAACCCTAATTTAATAATATTAAAAATAATCAAAATTTACCAATAAATCAATAACATGATTTAAACCTATTAGTAAATGGCCAATTTACAAAAGTTTAAAATTACCCTCATTTTAGAAAAGTGGTGGTTACAAAAGCACACATATAGGGCTACACAATCATGAAATTAGTTTTGAAAAACAATAACAAAAAGTTCATTTAGGCATTTCAACAAACACCAAGACCTAGTGAATTATACGTGTCCGATACGGACACCAAACCAATTCTAATTCCAACCAAACTTTACCTACAGCTAGGGGACACCTAGATGGATGCATCTATGGAAAGAAATCAAGATTTAGAGGTAATTTGAAGAGTTTACCAATTGAGTGTCAAACTCAATAAAAAAAGCCCCAAAATGTGATGTCCTCTTCCTCAAGCAAAGTCCAAATGAGCTCCTCTTCTTGCAAGCTAGCCTCCTTCAACCTGTATTCCAGGTTTCAATCCAAATACAAAAGATTGGGATAAATTTGGTGGAGGAATGGGGAGATTTGATGAAACGGAAAAGAAATTAGGGTTTCCTACAAGGGGGTGTTCTAAAAGAGGCAAGTGGTCATAAAGAGGGATTATATAGGCTGAAATTAGGTCATTATTGGGCTGTGGTGGCTGTCCAAATGAAGAGCTAGGGTTAGGGTTTCACATGAATGGGCTTTGGGCCAAGATCATTAGCTAACTAGCTCAACTCCTTAGCCATAAGTCCAAATGAAAACTCTCATAATCCTTCCATGAAACTTAGCCATACTCAAGTCAATTAAGACCAACTTAAGTTAGATTAGGGTCCCACACCATTCTACTAAGTCACAAAATTCAAAGTCAAACTCTAGGCTATTCTCTAAAGTCACAACTAGCAAAAGTCAAAATCACAACACCAATGCAATAAATAATTCACAAAAATCAAAATGACCAAAATATCCTTGGGCAAAAATGTAGAAATAAATCACCCTAATCACATGGTTAGGTTCTCATGGTCATGGTTAGTCTCTAGGTCATGTAGTATCTTGGATTTTACTAGCAAAATACCAAAATCACAAATCATCCATTAAAATAGTTTTAAAAGAATTAAAAAATTATCAAAAATCATAACATGATTTAAATATCATTATTAAAAGACTAAAATTACAAAAGTTCAAAATTATCCTCATTTAGAAAAGTGGGTGTTACAAGTCTACCCTCCTTAAAAGAATTTCGTCTTCGAAGTTAAGATAGTCGTACTCCTTCCAGGTCAAACCCCCAGCAATTAAGGTCAAAGTTTTTACCTAGAAGCACACAAGGTCAATAAGTAAAATATGGGTAGTGGGCTTAAAATGGGTCATATCCCAAATTTGAGTCGGCAGGTTTGTGTCGAAAAGGTGTCCCCAATTCGAGTCGAAAATAAAAGCGACTCCGTAGGGTAAATCAAGATGAGGTCTTGTGTCAGGAAAGTCGTGTGATAATGATGAAGCACAATGCCTGTCCGAGTAGCACACGAAGGTCATGGGTGTAGTATGTCATGTATAGGTCATACATGTAAAGTTGGTTTTGAGAAAACAACTAATCTTGTGCTCCTAAATTAAAAGTCATGGCAATGTACATATGATAATCATAATTAAAGTGGGAATGGTCAAATGGCCTAAATTGGACCGAAAGTTGCGATACAAAAGTAGTACAAGGGAACAAGTTTGAGTGGGACATAATATATCAAAGTGAAGATAATATTGTTTATTACAAACTCATGAAGGAAGTTTCCAAAAATTTACATCTCTGGCGTTCCAGAAATCAAAGTCACAAAAAGAATATTCGTCTACCTAGAATACTCTTTCTAGGGTTCCCATCTCGCTATTCTAGTCATACTACAGCACAAAGCAATCACAAGGTATCAAAACATACAAGCAATATGGCGTGTATCAATTATCTCAAAAGACATGTTAAGGTCTATGCTGGAAATCTTGGTACTTCTGAGGCTCTAGGTGGAACTGGATACTGCTCCCTCAAGATCTCAGCCTGAACTCTCTGTGTCTCTAACACATCCCAGAGAAGTTCGAATATCTGAGCTCCATTAGGAAACAACCCTCCCGAGTATATGGTATGTGGTACCACTATAGGAGGCAGATGAAGACTCTCAGTCTCAGGCGAAACAACAACTACACTCAAGGTCAAGCTCTGGTCATAGGTGGCCTACTGGAAAGGATATGGAAAATAATAAATCGTCAAGGCTGTAAGGCAGACTAACATCCTATATGAAAACTGGTAGGTATTATAAATAACGGAGGAATCATCTACAACGGGTTACTATTCTAATACCAATGCTAACTATCATCTCTAGGGTACAGACACTCTACAAGTCATCATATCAATACACTATAAAAGAACTACATATGTATAAGCTCTATAAAAACTAAAATATCCCTACCCTTAAGTTATTTGATGATGGAATACAATTTTATAACAACAGAAGGGTACGATAGAGATGATATGTTTAAAAACCTTCTCAAGATACAATCTGATAATCATATTCGTTTGTCCAAAATCATGTTACTCAGAATCCTTGCCATACCAATAAGCAAGGCTACGATAAACGATAGATTCCATAACTGGGGTATGCACGTCTATAATCATGTCGTCTAGAATTCTTGCTATGTTGACTAGTATAGTTGTGAGAAATTCCAAATCTCATAACCAAGATATGTAAATCCGAAGTCATGTCTCTACGTTTCCGCCATGCCGGCTAATATAGCTGCGATAAACTCCAGCTTCCATAATAAAGCAGACGTTTTACCATCCCCATTATTCTGTCAACATATGTTATCAGAAACTATCGTAACTCAGGCCATAAAATTTATCTCGATAGGAAAATCAAAATCAACAACGATCCATCAAAAATCAAATTCAATAACAAGGAGTAAGGGTAAGCAAAATAAGCAAAGGATTTCAAATTGAAGTTTAAATAAGATTCTCAAGGGTCGTCCTAAGAATCTCTCAAAGATTTCTAACTGTGATTGAGTATCCTCTCATTCTAACACCTTACTTCCTATATTCTATCGCAGGCTCGTAGCAGTACAACTAAGTCGTTGTGCTACTACGATATCGAATAATACGACTCTCGACCTACACGGGCCACCACTAAAAACGTGTCACGACCCGCACCCAGAGTAGGGATACGAGAAGTGGGTACGTCCGGCCTACGTCGCAGTTTCAGCGGTAGAACGCTGTTCTAGGTCACTATCTAATCAACAACTTATGCAATTATATAATATACCTGTCATAATCTCAACTCCGAATTGAGGACAAGTATAAGCTATGATATAACTCAATCACAATCTAGGCACGATAGGATAACACAGAAGACTATACTAAACTCAAAGCAATAGCTTAAATAAACTTCTAAAATAATAATTTATCAAACAATCTTAAATACAACTCAAATCTCCACTTATTACAATACAAGTTCTAAAAGAGAAACTAAACCATAAACTAGTAATCTACTCTAAGCTTTACTGGTCCTCTAGGCTAGCTGTGAATCTTCAGGTTACCTGTAATATTTTCAACAGGTCCAGTCAGGACAGGAACAAACACATAATCTCAATAGTTCATATCAAGACAGGAATATAAGGTATGCAATAGAGTAAAATACATGAAACGCTGAAAGAAAGTACATGTAGTAAAAGAGAGAGAACTTGTAATATAAATAGCTACTATAAGTAGAGAACTGTCAGTGACTAGTGATGTAGAGTACAAGATAGACATGTGAACGGCTTGAATTTGAACATGATTACACTAAAGAGTTTTTACAATGACTACAATGGAAATGTTCACATGACTGCTTCTACTCTCCCGTACCCCAATCAATACAAAGGATCCAGACAAGTTATTTTATTATACAATATTTCACATGGGTCCCATAAATGGGTGCACATAAAAGTATACATGAGGGCTCTCTGAACATGAGAGTACATGAATCACAAGAGTGTACATGAATAATGAAAGCACAAGATGAAAGTAAAAAGCACATGACATGATGTATTGGATGCTCCCGAGGGAGATAATATCTCAATGTAAATATCCATATAGTACTAATCCGTTTTAACAATGTGACAGCATCAAGTAAAGTAATCTAGAGCAAGAATATAAATCCTAACAAGTTTAAAATGATCAGAGAATGTACTCGCCTGATACCCTGAACAACTGATGAGAAAGATGGCAAAACTGGAGTCACAGAGTCCTAGTTAAAGCAACATAGGTTATAAAGAGTTCAATTTATTTGACAATTGAAATTACAATGCAATCTAAATGTTTCTAAGTCATTCTTGGTCGAAGTTAACTCATGGTTAACTACGATCAACAATCTAGTCAATCTAGGTCAACTCTAGTCAAACTAGTCTAGGTTTAGCCAACAACATGCCTATGAGTCAACTGGCCTATCTAGCCAAATTCTAAGGTAACTTGCCTAACAAGTCTATAAGATATAAACACAATATATATGTATATATACAGTAACTAGTGTATATAGGGCAAGCCTATAGGATAAATCGTACACTAGGCCTCTATACAATACATAAATACATACATTACATGTATTCTTTCATATATGTATACTTGCATTCCTATATACATTCATGTACCTATACCTACATTCATTTATTCATGCATTACATACGTTCATATATGCATACTTGCCTATATTACCAATACATTAGATTACCTATATTCAAAGATTTCATACATACATACATACATACACTAATACATTTACATAGATATATACATGTATGCATATAAGGTAATATATATGAATATATATGGAGGAAAAATGAGGAGGTATCATATTATGAATATATGTATAGAGAAGGGGGAAAGGAAATCACAGCAACAACCTAAACCTCTGGAACCTGAACATAAACTCAGTAACCAACAGAGCCTAACTAAGTTATCTTGCCTAAATCCAATACATACCAACATGGCTAAGCCAAAAATGGCCTGCAGGCCTACTACTAATATGGCTCTGCTGCTAAATAGCATTGCCAAAGAAGGCAATGCCAAGTCTTGGCAATACAATGTATGCCAACACAGCTGTCTACTCCTGCAGATGGCTCTATTATACTACCCACCTCTACTGCTGTAGAAGCATGGAAAAGAATAAAGAAAGATCCATACGGCCAGGGATCCCCATGCGACTCAGAGAGTTCATGCGGCTCAAGGATCCATGCGGCTCAAGCATCTATGCGGCTCAAACAAGTTCTATGCGGCTCAGAGAGGAGCCACGTGGCCTGCAAACAGTTCTTCCGTTTGTCCTTTACTGCATTAAATGCCTTGACGGCTGACAGCTCTGACACATGACAGCCCTGACACAAAAATATAATTATGACTCCGTCATATTGGCAGACTCCTAGGGAAATGAAGGAAATCTCTGACACAATCTCCCGAAATCCAGAAACCTTCATAAGGACTTGACACGTGGACAGTCGCATGCGGCTCAAGTAGAGACCACCCCATGCGGCTCAAGCGGAGGCTGCCCCATGCGGCTCACGAAGACTATCCCCATGCGGCTCACGAAGACTATCCACATGCGGCTCACGAGGACTATCTTCCTGCGGTTCACGAAGAAGGCACCCATCATGCGGTCACCTACACTCATGCGGCTCAGATTATCACCATGCGGTCCAAATGTTCAGGGGACCACTCTCAAGCAGCCTTGACACGTGGCCATCCTTATGCGGCTCAATGAAGAGCAACCTTCCTGCGGCTCAGATTTCTACAGTAGCTCACGGTTAAAACATGTGGCATGATAGCGGGACACGTGGCATCAAATCCATCGAAATCCATCAACAAATCCTAATAAAATATTGGGATCAAATCAGATCATTTGTAATTAAGCAAATCAATGACGCGTGTCGGGAAATCCGAGGTTGGCATGACAAATCAGGAGGATTTATGTCAATCATCATTAATTACCCACAAAAGATTTGATACAATCACATTTATTGCTCAAATCTCTTATATTCAAGATGAACGGCCCAGATCCAGTGATCCTTAACCGCCGACTTTTAAGAATGGGCAATCATTGCAAACTCTAATGATGCTCCCCACTCTTATAAATAGCAAGGTGTCATTCCCTTGCGAAGGAGGAGATTCTCGGATAAAAAAGAGAGAGAGACATAGAGAGCCAGAGAACTAGAGAGAATATACAGAGATCAAAAAGAGAGCATTTCTTCATCAACGCCAAGCAGTTCTTCTACAGAGCCAAAGCTGCACCCGATCGTCCAAGGAGTAAGGCAGAGCAGCCGTCGCTTTTCCGAGCCTCTATCGTTACCCCCAAGAATCTAAAATAAACAATTGTACTTAGATTGCTATACCTAGGTTTTCGTCCCTAGGCTTTCTTTATACAAGCGAGTTTGTATCGTGAAGTAAAAGTCCAGTCCTCCGATAATTGTTCTGCTCTTTTATATTTTATGAAAAAAATGATGGCGACTCTGCTGGGGATAAACTTCTCCACGGCCGAGGAGTTGGTGATGCAATCGGATACAACCAAACTTGGCTCCACGCAACAGAAGATGGTCGTCCGCTTCGACCAACAGGCGTTTGAAGAAATGCTCTCTGAAGGAAATGCTGGGCCGGTCCAGAAGTAAACCCGCACAAAGAAAGCTCGCTGCGAGTGGAGGCCAAAATCATTTGCTCCTCCCCAAGCTCTAGACGGAGTACTCTCTGCTGCCCAAGACGGCAAAGGCGACTCTCGTACGGCCCCACTTCGAGCCATAGAGGACTCTGCTGTCCCCAAGTCCGGCAGAGGAAAATACTACGATGCTGGACTTGCAGGGACAAAGAGCGATTCTATGTGCTCCAGGAAGAAACCGAACAAGGGCACTAGCCGCAAGACAAAGACTCATGCGGCCAAGATTGCCAGCCGCATGAATGATGACCATGCGGCCGAGACTACTAGCCAAATGCATTATACTCATTCGGCCAGGATTTCCAGCCGCATGGAGAATACTCATGCGGCTAGGATTTTCGGCCGCATGGAGAAGACTTATGCGGCTACGCTTGTCAGCCGCATGAAGATTATTAATGCCAGCCACATGACGCCTACTCTACGCGGCTCTGTCTTCGACCGCCTCTCCTATGGTCCTGATCTCTTGTGCTCCCAAGAAGACATGTCTGACTCTCTCCAGCACCACTTAGACTCTTCCTACTATGTGCCCTCACGCACTAGAGTGAAGAAGTCTAAGGCAGCACGAGCTTGGCAAGTTCGGTCCGCTGATCAGACCTCTGACCATCCGAGCATCCCGCTTACTGTTATGCGGGCCTCAGATGGGAAGTTGTACAGGACCACTCGAGTCCAGCCCCCGACGGTAAACGGACAGAGAGGTTCGCAAAAGTCTCTCGAAATCTAGGGAGAAAACATGGTCGATCCAGACCCATCTTACTTGCGTGAGGCCATCCTCCACAAACGCAAGGAAAGAGAAGGTGCATCGGGGTGCAAAGAGTCCTCTCACGGACGTCACTGCACCCAAGTCATCGTCAACTGCTGTTGCAATAACGCGATGGTACGAAAAGACTGACAGTCCGTCTTTCAAAGACTGCAATAGCCGTCTTCAGAAGACGAGGTACTTTCCGTCGTCTTCTGCAACTCTGCTCAGAAAATCCCCGCCGATGGGAAAGGAAAGAAGACAAATGTTCCTAGCCCAAAGATTTCAACCACCATGACTAAGAACTTGTCGTCTAAACGGGTGCCCACCTCCGGAGTTTTTCAAGGTACCCGTTCAAAGACGAAATCTGCTACAGCGGAAGATTCATCGTCCACACCACTAGGGGTTGCTGGGACTGGGGGTAGCACTCCTCAGAACATCTACGATAATCCGATGTTCCAAGAAGATGAGCCCGAAGAAACAACTCTCCCATCAGATACAGCAAGGGCAGACGTCCCCGAGGACGTCCACGACTCCCAAGATGAAGTAAACTCTGAAGCTGGGGGTACTATCCCTTCTGAGTCTGAACCAGAGGAGAACATTCCCACATACCCCGATGACTTCTCGCTACAGGGGTATGATTCGGAGGGCATGTCCTCCACCGTTCCGTCTATCTCTCCTCATACAAAGACGGTGTTCTTGACAGACAGCAACCAAGGTGGTTCCAGTGATCGCCAACGCATCGACACTCTGGAGGCCATACTGTATGCCTTGGTCAAGTCTGTGGACGAGATCAAAATGGCCCTTCCAACTCTCCAAGGAGGGATGCCTGGCCAAACAAGAGCGGGTCCCGCAATCAATGCGGACTCGAACTCAGCGGCACCGAACCCGGGCAACAATCCTCCTGAAATGACGACCCCCACCGCTGTGGATGAGGCCTGGGAAGCAAAAAGAGAGGTCCAGGAGCTCTGAGCCATGTTTCACGCTCGAAAAACCTCTCAAGACCTTAGAATACGGCAACTATACCCTGCAGCATGGAGGGATGTCCCCTTCCCACCAAGATATAAGTCGTTCAATATCAATCCTTATGATGGCAAGACCTCCGCAAGTTGGTATATCACTTACTTCGAGGTCACCACCGACCATTTGCCCCATGACGATGCCATCCTTACATGATTATTCATCGGGGCATTGGAAGGAGTCGCCTTCGACTGGCATCGCAACCTGCCAGACAACTGCATCCACTCCTTCGCCAGCTTCAAGCACATGTTCTTGGAGAGGTTCTACGAAGTAGGATAGGACGTCACGATGTCCACCCTCATGGACGTCGTTCAAGGGAAGAAAGAGCTGACAAGGAACTATATTGAGCGATTTCGCCAAACCGCAATGAAGCTGCCCTCTGGAAACTCGGATTCCTTCTTAATTGAAATTTTCCAAAAGAGACTGCTTCCAATCAGCCTCTGGATGAGCAAAAGTTAATTCAAGGACTGGAAGACGTTTATCATCAGTGCCACAAGCGCCGAAGAACGATTGAAGAAGGCTCGCCAACTGGGATTGTACATCTCAGAGGGAGAGGACAAGGATAGGCATCCCAACGCCAACACCAACAATGGGGGTAGCTCCACCAACAATCGGGACAACAAAGGCAAGCAGGCTATGGTGGCCGACACAGCACAGAAACCAGAGCCAAAACCGACAGACAAGCAATGGCCACAAATGACCTACTCCTTCGAAGACGGCCACGTCAAGCCTATCTTGGATATGCTCATACAAGGAGACATAATTTAGCTTTCTCTACCAAGACGGGAACCTCGGCCGGCAGAAATGGAGAACCCAAAGTACTGCTATTACCACTGCTACGTCCACCATGCTACACACGACTGCTACCAACTAAAACGATACATCCAAAATCTCATCGATTCGAACGCTCTGGCCATCGATTTCGAAGAGGTAACTGTGGCAGCCAATATGGTGTCAGTACAATTTGGCAGCTTTCCTCCAACAGAAACTCAAGACGGTATGGTCCCCATCCCTCTGGCGACAATAGAGATTGCTAATCTTCCACCTTCCCGAGATCAGGCTGTTGGTCTAGTGCCCCTCACCACATCACGAGGAGAGGTCATATGGGTCCATCCAGACTTGGTATCAGAGGTGACTCAGCCCACACCATCTTCGATTTGCAAGAAGAAGAGTAGAAAAGTCAGGTCCTGCCGTACAATCTCGACAGATATCGAAGAAGCTACAACCGTCGTCACTCAGTCTGCGGCACAATCCCAATCCGTGGCTGATAACTCGGCTGAAGATCATCAGTCTGCTACAACTGATGCTCCGGCAGCTTCTCAACCTCCGACGACCGACAAGCCTAGGCCGAAAGAGACTCGCTTTGACAAATACCTCCAAAAAGAGGCACCGTAGGGGCTGGAGAAGCCCTACAACTTTGACATCTTGTCACAATTGGCCAACACACCGGCCAAGTTATCATTATACGAGCTTATGAGACTCTCAAAGAATGTTCGTGCGGCTTTGAGCGATGCACTCCAAAATGCCGACGCATACCTGGCTCAGGTCAACCTCACGGGAGAGAACCCGTCTGCAGATCTCCAAGACAGCGCTTGCACGGGAGCGATGCCCAACATTGTCTTCACCCCGTAGGACATGCTCATCAAAACCAACCTACACGATCGCCCGTTATACTACACTGGATACATCGGCGACGTAAAGGTGGATCGGATGCACATTGATCCTGGCTCTTCCATAAGCATTATCCCGAATGGTCTATTATATCATCTCTGTATCCCTATGCATCGCATGACGCCTACAAGCACCGCCATCAGCGGTTTCAATTTGGGCAGGAGCTACCCAATTGGAAAGATTCGTCTGAAGTATCAAATTGGCGATCTCCAATCGGAAGTCACCTGTTACGTCATAGATGCAGACACTTCTTACAATATCCTCCTGGGGCATCTTTGGATACACGATTATATGATCATGTCTTCCACACTGTACCAATGCTTCAAGTATGTTGACAAACACGGCTTCGTGAGGACAGAATTAGCCGACATCGATCCCTTCAAAGGGGTCGAATCTTACTACTCAGACTCCTACCTGTACGAAAAGTCAAAGAGGCACCTTGGTGAAAGAGATGTACAAACTTGTATCGAGACAGCCACAGGATCAGAAGAACCTCTGACGATCCACCTTCAAGCTCGCAAACCTGGCAAGTCCGCACCCCTTACCGCCACTCTGCGTAAGGACGCAATCAGCCTCTTGGCATAAAAAGAGCAAATGGTAATCCGGCTGCCAAGGTCCGCCCAAGTGCCAAGACCCACAACGGAGCCATTGACAACCAGGCTGCCGAGAGTCGGCCATCCACAAACGGAGAAGCTCAATCCCTCCGACAAGCCAATGACGATATGCCTTCCAAAGAAGAGTCGTCACCCCGATGCAAGGTCTGGGACTTCTAGCGAACCAACCACTCCCCGCCCAGTATCGAGTACCAAACTGGGGGTCGCTAGTCTGCCAACAACTCTACGTTCTGCTCCACCAGCTGAACCCCTGACGATTAAGCTGCCCAGGTCATCCTCTCAGTCTTCGTTTATACAGGAAGTAGCCGAAGAGGAATCGGAGCTAGCCAAGTATGTGGCTGCCCACACTGATGTTCCCTTCGCAGATGATGTAATCCCTCTAGAAAAGATACCTTACTTCATCAATAAAGGGCTATCTTTGAACTACCTCGAGCTTAATAAGCTTTGTACAATGTATGCTATGGAACACGGTATAGACACTCACCTACACACACAGGTGACGAATGTTTACACCGTAAACCAGCTTACCCCTGTGGAAGACGCTTACCGCATAATCGAGGGAGGAGACCATCCAATCATCTTCTACCGGAAGGACGATCCGCAGCCCTTCACCATAGAAGAAGTTGACTTTGAATCAGATGCTGGGAGACTACCTCTGTATCTTTATAGCCTCCAATCCAAATATCTCATGCAAAAACAAGGGTATGATCTTGCAACTACGCCAGGCTTGAACTACTGCACTGGGCGACGATTACCTCTAAAGCCACCAGTCCCGGCTGGCAAACCACGTGACTACTATAGCAAGACTCGATATGGATTAGGGTATGTTACACCCATAATGACCCCTAAAAGTTCAGATGAAGAATGTGACTGGAATTCACATTCAACCGGGTCACTAACTTCTGACTCGGATACCAGCATCGGAGACGTATTTAGACAAGTCCTGTCAGTCAACATGGCATTCGCCGACGCTTACGAAGAAGATGAAGACATTCCTGAAATCCTCGAACTAGAGCCGTGGGCCCAACAGTTGGATGCATAATGGGAAAAGCAGTTCGAACAGAGAGAACCTCCTACTGAAGATGAGGTTATACATGTCGACCTCGGCAGCGAATCTTCTCCAAAACCAATCTTCGTCAGTAAAAGCCTAACAGACGAAGAGCGAGAATCGCTACTAGAACTTGTCAAATAATATATTGATGTATTCGCCTGAAGCTACGAAGACATGCCAGGACTAAACCCTGAGGTTGCCCTGCACAAGCTCAACATTCGGCCAGATGCAAAGCTGGTCAAACAACAACAGCGACGCTTTCGCCCGGGCATCATGGATGCGATCAAAGTTGAAGTCAACAAACTAATAGCCAACGGCTTCATTTGTGAGGAACAACATCCTGACTGGGTCGCCAACATAGTACCAGTCCTCAAGAAGAATGGAAAGATTCGAATCTGCATCGACTTCCGCAATTTGATCGAGGCATGTCCCAAAGATGAATTCCCCCTCCCTATCACAGACATCATGATTGACAACACATGCGGCTTCGAACGTATGTCATTCATGGATGGCTTCTCGGGGTACAACCAAATTAAGATGTCTCCTGACGACGAGAAGCATACATCATTCCGAACACCGATTGGCACATACTGCTACACAGTCATGCCTTTCAGTTTAAAGAATATTGGCGCCACATATCAAAGAGCCATGAGTATCATCTTCAGAGAACACTTGTGTAAGACTGTGGAGTGCTATGTTGATGACATTGCCGTCAAGAGCCGCTATAAGGGAGACCACCTGCATGATCTGAGAACAGTGTTCGACCTGATACGAGAACACAACCTGAAGATGAATCCCACAAAATCCTTCATGGGCATATCCAGCAAAAAATTCTTGGGTTTTATTATTACTATACAGGGAATTCATGTAGACCCAGAGAAGATGAAGGCAATCATGGAAATGGGTCCCCCGAGAAATCTCTGCGAACTCAGAGGCCTTCAAGGGAGGCTAGCTTACATCAGGAGGTTCATTTCTAATCTCTCCGAGCGATGTCGACCATTCACCCATCTCATAAAGAAAGGTGTCTCATTCGTATGGGACGAAGAATATCAGCGTGCCTTCGACAACATCACAGAATATTTGTCGAACCCTCCAGTCCTGGTGGCCCCGGTTGCTGGAAAACCATTCCTGCTCTATGTACGTGCAATAGAGCATTCCCTTGGTGCCCTGCTAGCACAAAACAACGATGCAGGTCATGAACAAGCCATATATTACCTCAGTCGAATGATGATTGGGCCAGAGCACCGATACACCGCCATAGAAAAGGAATGCCTCGCCCTGGTGTTCGCCATTCAGAAGACGCGGCACTATGTCACTGGACAAACCATACATGTGATCTCACGAGTCAACCCTCTCAGGGTCCTCATGACTAAACCAGGGGCACTCAGCTCTCGCCTCGCTACATGGGCAATATTGCTGTCCCCTTATCATATGATCTTCGTCCCACAAAAGGCTGTTAAAGGTCAAGCCCTGGCAGACTTTTTGGCAGCCCACCCGGGCTCGGAGTCGTCCAGAATATATGAAGAAATCCCAGATAAGGTCGTCGACTCGTATGCAACCTCTCACGATGATATATGGCGAATGTTCTTCGACGGTGCTTCGAGAACTGGACCCAAAGGCAACATCTTCGTTGGAGTCGGGGTAGTATTGATCTCTCCTTCCGGATTAGTGATCAATCGCGCTTACTCCCTTACGGAACCCTGCTCTAACAATGTGGCCGAGTACAATGCTTTGGTCTGTTTGCCATGAAATATAAAAGAACAGAACAATTATCGGAGGACTGGACTTTTACTTCACAATACAAACTCGCTTGTGCAAAGAAAGCTTAGGGACGAAAACCTAGGTACAACAATCTAAGTACAATTATTTATTTTAGATTCTGGAGGATGACGATAGAGGCTCGGGAAAGCAACGGCAGCTCTGCCTTACTCCTTGGACGATTGGGTGCAGCTTTTTGACTCTGTAGAAGAACTGACGGGCGCCGATGAAAAAATGCTCTCTCTTCAGGCTCTCTGGCTCTCAATGTCTCTATGTGCGTCGATCTCTGTCTGCCTCTGTCTCTCTCTATCTCTGTGTGTGTTTGCAGGGGAATGGCACCCTGCTATTTATAAGAGTGGAGGGCTTCATTAGGGTTTATAATGATTGCCCATTCTTGAAAGTCGGCGGCTAAGGATTATTAAATCTGGGCCGTTCATCAAGATTTGAGCAATAAATATGATTGTATCAAATCTTTTATGGGTAATCAATGTTTATTAACATAAATCCTCCCAATTTGCCATGCCAACCTCGGATTTCTTGACACGTATCATCAATTTGCTTATTTGCAAATGATCTGATTTGATCCCAATATTTTATTGGGATTTGTTGAGAGATTTCGATCAATCTGATGCCACGTGCCCCGCTATCAAAAACAACAGAAATCTGAGCCGCAGGAAAGGTGGGCCGCATAAGGCTGGCCACGTGTCAAGGCTGCCTAAGAGTGGCCCCCCTGAACATTTGGACCGCATGATAATAATTTGAGCCGCATGAGTGTGGATGACCGCATGAGTGAACCGCATGGAGTTAATCTTCATGAGCCGCATGGAACTAATCTTCGTGAACCGCATGGGGGTGGTCTTTGTGAGCCGCATGGAGCTGGTCTTTGTGAGCCGCATGGGGTTAGTCTTCGTGAGCCGCATGAGGATGGTCATCGTGAGGCGCATGGAGGAGTCTCCGTTTGGGCCGCATACAACTGTCCACGTGTCAAGGCCGCATGGCAGTTTCTGAATCTCGGGAGATTGTGTCAGAGATTTTCTTCGCTTCCCAAGGAGTCCGTCATTATGAGGGAGTCATAATGATATCTTTGTGTCAGAACTGTCACTTCGTCAAGGCTGTCAGTCGTCAAGGCATTTAATGCAAAATGAGAGAGCTATTTGTAGGCCACGTGGCTTCTCTTTGAACCGTATGAGACTTGTTTGAGCCGCATAGACGCTCGAGCCGCATGGATACTTGAGCCGCATGAGTTCTCTGAGCCACAGGGGGCTCTCTGGCCGTATGGATCCTTCTTTATTCTTTTCTATGCTTCTACAAGACCCCCTTCAAAGTTTTTAATTTAAAAAATTGAAATACTTTGAATAAGAAGCATGGCCATGTATTCTTCTGGCCGCATATGATGTCTCGGCCGCATGGATGTTTCGGTCGCATAGATGCCTCGGCCGCATGGATGACTAGGCCGCAGGGGTTTTCGGGCTGCATAAGTGTCTCAGCCGCAGGGACTTTCTGCCACGTCATCTTGCCACGTATGGAGATCTTTTGCATTAAATGCTGTTGATTTGCTGTCAGTTTGAGGTCACTTTTCGGGGCGGGATCCTAGGAGTCTGGCCTTCATTTTAGGCGGCTCGCCTCGATAACCGAAGAGTTGGTTTTCATTCTGTACGAGAATCAAAGCGCCTTGGTTTTGTTTATAAATATGGATGAGTTCAGTCAGGGGGATTTCTTTACTTTCTCCTTCGTCTCCAACTGTTGCTGTCTTTTCTTTCTTTTCCTATTTCTATTCTTCGACTGTCAAAAATGGCCCCCAAATCTTCCAAGGTCGTCTCCACTACCGAAAAAGGCAAGAAGGTGGTTTCCTCGTCGACCGCCGTGCCCGAAGTGCATCCTGATGTTCGCCCCGCTTTCAAGGGTAAGAAATGGATTTGAATACTTTGAACCCTAAGAACCCATGGCTCTGTTGCATGATTTATGCACAAGCCTTCATCGTTTGGATGGCTCAAGCTCGATCATGATGGAGCCGCATGCGTTGTATGGGCCGCATGACCTCTCGCATCCGAGCCGCATAAGACATTCCCTATGTATGAGCTGCATGAGAAGGATTTTGAGTCACAAGATTACCTCTGGATATGAATCGCATAAAGTCTCCTTTGACCGGAGCCGCATATGTTCTTGACAACCTGGCCCGTATAGAATTTTGCTGAGTCGCACCGCATAAACTCCTCTGCGAGATAGAACGGCATAAGTTTTAATCCGAGCCGCATAAGCTATCGAATCAGTGTCACATGGAACTCCTAACTGAATTGGGTCGCATGAAGCTGTGCAGACCTGAGCCGCATAGGCTCTGTTGAAGCTGTGCCGCATGAAACTCAGCTGAACTGGGCCGCATAAGGCTTCGTCAATCCAAGCCGCATAGGCTCATAGAAACTTCTTTTTGAGAAACTCTAAGTGGTTTCGTTTTAACCTATTTTTAATCCTGTTTCTTTTGTCCTTTTCCAGTGAACCTCCCAACCAACCCGGCCGGAGAGCTTCTAGTGGGTTCGGCTCAGTTTGCCATGGGTGTGCGGCTTGACGATCTAATTCGACATATGATAGATCAACTTCCCTCTAATGAGCCTTTGGAGAGGGTGGCTGCCATCAACAACCAGCCTTTCCATTTTCTTTGTACTATGATGAATTCGGGAAAACTGGATGAAAAATATCTGAAACTAGCTTTTCTCTTTGGAGATGCTTTCTCCGTAAAGAACTCCCGAATGCTGGACGTTTCTGAGAACTGGGACTTCACTGTAGACGGGGTGGATATCCATGTTCCCGAGATGGAGCGGTATTTTCCCCTCTCGTGGTTTAATATGGTGCCGTTGGGCAGGAAAATGGCAGGTTCTCTGACTCCAACCCAACAGGTGATGTTCGTAGGCAACATCCACTACAATATGAGTATTAGGTCAGCATGTGCAAGTAGGGAGTCAGTCAGCCGGACTGTGATAGGGCTAATTCCTGATACTTTTATCAATGTGTCTGGTCCTAACTTTACTTTTACCCGAGCTGACACCTTTCTGAACCAACTCGCTCGTAAGGGGTCCTATCTCGTGGGTAGGTTGTCACTGCTGAATTGGATAAACCCCATTCCCACATGGGCCAATCTTTCTTCATGGGTCCTGAGGAACTACAAGGAACTCCTTCGGGAGATTGACCTTTACTACGTCATTCGGGGCACCTGTTACGGATTGCCCATTAACAAGCCACTGTTCATGGCCCTTTTGGAGATGTATAGCCTGCGTACGGGGACTTTCTTTGTGCCCGGGGGAGAGTTAGGACTTGCTCTCCATGAGATGCATGCTGTTTCTAAGCTGCCGTGGGGAGGCGAGGCCTTTGAAGTATATACCCCGACGAACGAGGAATTCGACGACCTGGATCGACGATTTCCTGGTTTCGTCGTTGTGTACCGAGAACTGTTGTGACACCATAGCATCTGCCACCAGACTGCTATCAAGAAAGAAAATAGCTCAGAAGGGAACGCCCCTCATACCACGGCCTGTGTCGCGTATCTTTTCAAATTACGTCCTTCCGGTCGGGTTTCGTCTCGAGGTCCTCAAACCCCGGAGGAGGTGAAGGACATGATGTTTAAGGCCAAAAGGTCGAGGTCCACCCGTGACAGGTTTGGGAGCCGTACTGACTGTTGACACAAAGTCACAGTCAACCAAATATTGACTACATTGACTAAATAATATTTGTATTAATTCAATACGACACACGACGACTGTATTCAGTTCAAGACAGATGACAGCTCAGTCTCCGGCTCTCAGTGTGTTCTGGAGTCTGTATTTTATAATTTCATTGAGTCTAGACTTGTGTACTCTGAGTCATGCTGAGCTCTTGGAACTTAGTCTATAACCTACCCAAAATCCCTAGCTCCACTGAACCAAACACTGCCCAAAAAGCCCCTTTGAACCACTCTGTGCTCTGGAGACAGAGTTCGGGCCGAACTCTGTCCCCTAGAAATCAGGAACCCTAATTTTAGGGTTAGCTGGTTGCTAGTTGTCCAACGGCCAAATTTTTGAATTTTCCTACCCGAATTCTGGCCGAATTCTGCCTATAAAAACACTATAAATAGGGCATGAATTATCTCATTTCAATTCATCCAATCTTCTCTTCTCTTCTCTCTTATAAGCTCAATAAGCCATACCCTTCCCATCTACTAGCCACAAGCCTCCTAAGTCTCGAGTGCTCAGCATCTCTCAGTTAGGATTCTTGTGCAAGAGTCGAAGAAGTCGCTTGGACAATTCCAAGCAAATCGCCACTGCGATCCTCTGTTAGAAGTTGACGTGCTCTTCTGAAGAAAAGGTACGGGTTGTAAACTACTATTTCACAAATAGTGGATTTAATCCTGAGCTAGAGTTCTCAGGCCTGGACTAGTCCTCCACGAGGGAAACCAGGTTAAAATTGTTGTGTTTGCGTATGCTCTTCTGCTCTTCATTTATTTTCCGCACTTTACTCTGATTATTTATTGTTGGTGAAAGAGTTATTTTTAATTGGGTATTTTTCTATATAAACTCTATTCACCCCCCTCTAGAGTTGCCAAACTGTTCTTCAATTGGTATCAGAGCTCTGTTCTCTTTACAAGGACTAACATCCTAAGAGCTGATCCATGGCAACCACACAATCCTTGATTTCCAATCATGGTGAAGGTCAGTCCACTCATAGGCCTCCCCTATTTGATGGGACTAACTACACATATTAGAAAACAAGGATGAGCTTCTATCTTAAGTCTCTAGACTTTGACCTATGGACTGTCGACACTGACGGTTACAAAAAGCCCGCCAGAATAGTTGTCGATGGTGACCTCATTGAGAAACCATACGACAAATATTCTGTCGAGGAGAAGAAACAGGCAAGTCTAGATGCTAGGGCTATTAATGCTTTATTCTGTGCCATAGACAGGAATGAGTTCAACAGGGTCTCTACATGCACCACTGCTCATGAAGTATGGAGACTTCTAGAAGTGACGCATGAAGGAACCACACAGGTCAAGGAATCCAAAATAAGCCGTCTCACTCAAGAATACGAAGCTTTCAAGATGAAGCCAAGTGAGACAATCACTCAAATGTTCACAAGATTCCTCGACATCATCAATCCTCTATCCTCGCTTGGAAAGCAGTACTCAAACCACGAGAAGATTCGTAAGCTGCTCAGAGGGCTACCAAAGATTTGGAACCCTAAGGTGACAGCCATCATAGAAGGAAACGATCTCACAACAATATCAATGGAGACCTTGATGGGTAAGCTTATGACTCACGAGCTTGACATCAAGGACTTCGAAGAGCCTGCTCCGAAGACCAGGGAGATCGCACTCAAAGCTCATCAATGAAGAGCTAATCATGATGAGACCGAAGAAGATAATTCGGATGATGAAGACCAAGCTCTCATGGTTCGCAACTTCAGGAAATTCCTTCGCTTCAATCGAAGGAAGAAGGAATCTCAAGAAGACGATGAAGAAGAACCAACTTGTTATGGTTGCAAGAAAACTGGACATGTCCGAAAAGACTGCCCATTCCTGAAGAAGAGCAACCGCTATGAGAAGCCATACAAAAGGAACTCATCAAAGAAATATGCCAACACAGGCATTTGGCATGAAAGTGAAGCGAGTGACTCTGAGGAAGAAAATGACTCTCCTCAAGATACAGCAAATGTGTGCCTGATGGCAACTTCCAACAAGGTATCTAACGAAACTCTGGATGACTTCTCTTTTGATGAACTTGGCGATGCTTTCACTGATTTACTCGATGATCATAAAAAGGTCATCGGTAAATATAAACATGCCAAGGACAAAATCAAAAGTCTAGAAGATGAGATACAAAGAATTTCTTTACTTCTTGATAATGTTAGAAACACATCACCCACTAATGACACTGATGAAGTATCCAAGCTTAAATTAAGCTTACATGATGCTGAAGCACGTATTGAGCAACAAACTCAAGAAATCACTACTCTCAACACGTTGCTTGCTGAAGAAAAGAGTAGACACAAGATTTCCATGACTAAGATTTATGGCTTAAATATTAAGGTTGATGAACTGCAAGCTGTTTCTAAAAGATTAGAAACCAAATTGGGTAAACAGGTTGTTCAACCTCAAACCCAATCACATGGGCACAACACCACTCATGCTAGTCAACCACGTCATTCTCATGCAGCACATAACCATACATTTATATACACAAACTTTCACAAACCACGTGCACGTAAGAACAATTCTCACTCAGTACACACTCATCATGCACAAAGACACAATCAACATCACTCCACACATAAAAATCATCATGCCATGCCATATAGACAAAATCATCATGCAATGCCATATAGACAAGGTCCTCATATACCATATAGACAAAATCATCATGTCATGCAATATAGACAAAATCATCATGCCATGCCATCTAGACAATATCAGCATGTCACACATAATAGACAATACCATCATTCTATGCCTCATAGACACCATCAACATGCCACTTATTCTATGCATAATCATCTTCACCATGCTAACTCTTCACATCAGGTCCATCCTCATCCTGTTGCTTACAGATATTATTCTCATGCTCCTAGTATAAATAAGAATGCTATCTGTACTTATTGTGGATCACATGGACACATCTCACCACAATACAGAGTTAGAAGACTTGTAGATAAAAAGATATATGCTTGGTTTCCAAAGACTAACTTTTCAGGACCCTCAAGAACTCGGGTACCAAAGGTCACATCTACTCTTGATGTAGGTGGACCTTCCCTTCTCAACTGAAAGTAAGTGGATTCTCGATAGTGGATGCTCGCGACATATGACGGGAGACGCAAATCTTTTTGCATCACTATCGATGAAGAGAGAAGGATACGTATCCTTCGGTAACAATCTCAAAGGGCACATTATAGGTAATGGTGTCATTGGTCATCCTCCTTCTCCTGTAATAAAGGATGTCTGCCTAGTGACCGAGTTAAAGCATAACCTGCTCAGCATTAGTCATCTTGCTGATCATGGATATGATATTAACTTTGGACAAAATAGTTGCTATATCTATGATAGGTCAACAGGAGACATTGCTTTTGAAGGAAAAAGAGAGGACAACATCTATATTTTCTATATTTCTATAAATACTAACAATGCAGGTAGATGTCTATATGCCCACAAAGACGAACGACTACTTTGGCACCAGCGTCCTGGTCATGCCAACATGGATGCTATATCCAGGCTTTCTACCAAGAAGCTAGTGAGAGGATTGCCTGACATCACATTCAAAAAGGACACGGTATGTGCCGAATATGAACTAAATAAGGCAACTAAATCCTCGTTTCATTCCATCAACTCTGTAAGTACTACTAGACCCTTACAATTACTTCATATTGATTTATTTGGTCCTAGTAGAATAGCTAGCCTTGGTGGCAAACTTTATGCATTTGTTATTGTTGATGATTTTTCGAGATTTACTTGGGTTTTCTTTCTCGCTAATAAGAGCGATGCTATTTCTGCTTTCAAAATTTTTGTAAAGAAAGTTCAAAACGAAAAAGGCTACATGATTACTCGAATTCGAAGTGATCATGGAGGCAAATTCGTAAATTATGATTTTGAAAGTTTTTGTAATGCAAATGATTTTGATCATGAATTTTCTTGTCCTAGAACTCCTCAACAAAATGGTGTTGTGGAGCGGAAGAATAGAACTCTCGGCGATATGGCCAGAGTCATGTTGAATAAATTTTCACTTTCGAAATATTTTTGGGCAGAAGCTGTTAGTACAGCATGCCACATTTTGAATAGGGTGCTGATTCGTCCCATTACGAAGAAAACACCCTATGAGCTTTGGTTTGGGAGAACCCCCAATGTTTCTTATTTTAAAGTTTTTGGTTGTAGATGTTTTATCCTTAACACCAAAGACAACTTAGGCAAATTTGATGCCAAAGCTGACGATGGTATCTTTCTTGGTTATGCCGCCAAGAGTAAGGGATATAGAGTTTTTAATAAACGCTCACTTATTGTGGAAGAGTCAACAAATATGACATTTGATGAAGACAACAGTGCAGCAAGTACTCTTGATGATGACGTTGAGCCATCAACTTCTACTCCAATGAATACTTCAACCGAAACTAATTCTCTGGAGGGTTTGCCTAAGAAATTCTCTTTCAAATCTTCTCATCCAGAAAATTTAGTTATAGGAGAAGTTTCACGTGGAGTAACTACTAGATCACCACTAAGAGACTCCGTTGCTAGCACTGCCTTCATTTCACAAGTAGAGCCTAAAAACATTTCTGAAGCTTTTAATGATGAATTTTGGATTTCTGCTATGCAAGAAGAACTCAACCAATTCGAGAGAAGCCAAGTATGGGAACTCGTTCCAAGACCGGTTAATCACTCGATAATTGGTACTAAATGGGTTTTTAGAAACAAAGTAAATGAAGATGGTTCAGTCATACGTAACAAAGCTCGTCTAGTAGCTCAAGGATACAACCAAGAGGAAGGTATCGACTACGATGAGACGTATGCTCCTGTTGCTAGACTAGAATCCATTCGGATGCTTTGTGCTTTTGCTAATTTTCAAAACTTTAAATTATTTCAAATGGATGTAAAAAGTGCTTTCCTGAATGGTTTTATTAAGGAGAAAGTTTATGTGAAACAACCTCCTAGCTTTGAAAATCATAAATTTCCTAACCACGTGTTCAAGCTAAAGAAAGCACTTTATGGCCTCAAACAAGCTCCCAGAGCTTGGTATGAAAGGCTAAGTAGCTTCTTACTTGAGAAAGGTTTTTCAAAAGGAAAAATTGACACTACACTGTTTATAAAATCTTTTAAAGACACTATTCTGTTGATTCAAATTTATGTTGATGATATCATTTTTGGTTCTACTGATGAAACCCTCTGTCAAGAATTTGCCAAGTGTATGCAGACAGAATTTGAGATGAGCATGATGGGAGAGCTCAACTATTTTCTTGGTCTGCAAGTGAAACAAATGGCTAATGGAACTTTCATCTGTCAATCGAAGTATACCAAGGATATACTGAAGAAGTTCGATCTTGACAACATCAAACCAATCAGCACTCCAATGGCTACTTCAACCAAACTCGAGCCAGATGAGAGCGGCAAACCCGCTGATCAACGTAAGTATCGAGGTATGATAGGCAGCTTACTTTATTTAACTGCTAGTCGCCCCGATATCATGTTTAGTGTTTGCCTATGTGCTAGATATCAAGCAAATCCTAAGGAATCTCACATGACCGCGGTTAAGCGTATCTTTCGATACCTTAAGGGTACGGTTACAGTGGGCCTATGGTATCCCAAGTCAACATCATATGACCTCATCGGTTACTCTGATGCTGACTTTGCTGGATGCAAGGTCGACCGTAAAAGTACGGGCGGCACGTGTCATTTATTAGGAAAGGCTTTAGTCTCATGGTTTAGCAAGAAGCAGAACTCTGTCGCACTATCCACAACAGAAGCTGAATACATAGCAGCTGGGCGTTGTTGTGCACAAATTCTGTGGATGAAGCAAACCCTTGAAGACTATAAGTTATCTTTCATGCATATTCCTATATTCTGTGACAATACTAGTGCCATCAATTTCACTAAGAACCCTGTCTGCCACTCACGCACTAAACACATTGAGATCAGACACCACTTTTTGCGTGATCATCATCAAAATGGCACGATTAACTTAGAATTTATTGACACTGATCATCAGCTAGCAGATTTCTTTACTAAGCCATTATCCGAAGAGCGCTTCAATTATCTTTGTCGTGAACTCGGAATTTTGGATGAAGCAGTTATAAGTTGAGACTTACTTGCGTAAATGTCGAGTATATTTTGATTCTTTTATGACAAATTTATTATGGGTACAAGCCGAAAGGGTCCTTCTGACAAAAAGGCGTAAAAGCCTAAGCGACACGGTGCACTAGTCCTCAGGACTACCGCTAGCTGGGATCCGGCCCCTGCAGCTAACCCATGGCAAATTTGAAATACTGAATTACAATATATTTCCTTGTTTATTATATGGTTTGTTCCGATTTATTATTGCCTAATTGATCTTTCCTAAAGTTCATTCTGACCTTTGTGTACCTCTCTATGTACTTCATTGTTTTCATCAAACTTTTATCCTCAAAATCTCTTTTGTTCAACACTTAATCAATTTTTCTATCTTCTCTCAATATGATTCTTTATTTCATGACCTCTGCTTTGATGAGCTTGTCACTACCACTTCTGCTATCTATCGTCATGCTGTCCAAATGTTCTACTGCAACATGACCTTTGATGATCTCCATATTTATTCACGAGTTGCAGGTATAAATATATCTTTTGATGACTTTGACTTAGCCGAATATCTTGATCTTCAAGAGCCCAATTCTTGGGAAAAGCTAGTTGACGCTCGCTCGTTCCGTTTTCCCGACGGAATTTCCCTTGAGAGCTTCAAGGACGATTTGTGTACTCCATACACACGTCCTCGCAAGCTCACGGCTAAATATCTCAACCCATATTTTTCTGATCTTCATTGGATTATTTCTAACACCATTCTACCCAAAACAGGTTCCCATGATGACATCACTTATCGTGAAATATCTGCTCTTTATCATCTTCACTTTGGAATTTCTTTCAATCTTCCACGTACTATGATGGACTGGATGATTCACTGTAGGAAGAAACCATGAGCTATGGTTTATCCTCTGTACCTTTCTATGATCTTTCGTGCATTTAACATACCACTTGATATCTGTCCATTCTTGCCTGCTCCTGCTTTCCTGTCCAAGGCACGTCTTACTCAGGCAGTTGTCGCCTCTCCTGAGGCCTCTGAGCATTCTGATGATGAGGAGCCTGACGCCCCTCCTTTCGGTCAGAATGCACCACCTCCACCTGCCACTCATGACTCCATCCAGACCATGCTCCAGGATCGTTTCTACTTAGAGGCTGATCGGTGGGCTCAGATGGATTACCGCACTACCTTGCAGTTGAGTGCACTCAGCAACTCGCTGCATGATATTCGGTACTCCATGTCCCATCATCCTACTATGCCCATTCCCATGCAGCGGGATCCCGATCGTGAGGGATATCGCATTGATGATCCATGGGTCTTGCGTTACCTGGATCCGAGTGCTGCTCTTGTGGATCCCAGACGTTCCAACTCTCCTGGACCTTCTCGTGCTCCGTGATGGAGATTGGCTCGATCTGCTGCTGCTACTGCTGATGATCTTAGTTATTTTTTGCTTTTAGTTATTTAGTTTATTATGGTTTTATGTAGCTGGTTTTATGTACTCTGTTTATGAGTTGGCCACTTGGTTTGGTGGATGACATTATCTGTCCTTTATCATAGTTTTACTTTATGTCAGTGACTTATTTTGCTTAGTATTTCACTGTTTCTTCTCTGCTTGGTGTGGTTGCATTACTATTCGTTGCTTCTTTATATTGCTAACTGCCAAAAAGGGGGAGAAATATGTATATTTTTATAGTTTTGTGCTTGTTTTGCTTTTGGAAGATATTATCTATCAGGCCACAGGTTCTATGCATTCGTATATCTGTGTATATCTGTGCTTGTTCTTGCTCTGGGAAAATATTATCTATCAGGTCACAGGTTCTATGCATTTTGTACGGGGGAGAGCTATAGCTTCTAGCTCGACACCGTTCATGGTTTACGGGGGAGCTATCTTCTTTTAGCTCAGGCATCGTTTATGGGGGAGCTATGTTACAATCAACTGTGTCCAGGTATGAATATTAAAATATATATATATAATTTTGTCAATTATCAATATGGGGGAGATTGTTGACACAAAGTCACAGTCAACCAAATATTGACTACATTGACTAAATAATATTTGTATTAATTCAATACGACACACGACGACTGTATTCAGTTCAAGACAGATGACAGCTCAGTCTCCGGCTCTCAGTGTGTTCTGGAGTCTGTATTTTATAATTTTATTGAGTCTAGACTTGTGTACTCTGAGTCATGCTGAGCTCTTGGAACTTAGTCTATAACCTACCCAAAATCCCTAGCTCCACTGAACCAAACACTGCCCAAAAAGCCCCTTTGAACCACTCTGTACTCTGGAGACAGAGTTCGGGCTGAACTCTGCCTCCACACAGAGTTCGGGCCGAACTCTGTCCCCTAGAAATCAGGAACCCTAATTTTAGGGTTAGCTGGTTGCTAGTCGTCCAACGGCCAAATTTTTGAATTTTCCTACCCGAATTCTGGCCGAATTCTGCCTATAAAAACACTCTAAATAGGGCATGAATTCTCTCATTTTAATTCATCCAATCTTCTCTTCTCTTCTCTCTTATAAGCTCAATAAGCCATACCCTTCCCATGTACTAGCCACAAGCCTCCTAAGTCTCGAGTGCTCAGCATCTCTCAGTTAGGATTCTTGTGCAAGAGTCGAAGAAGTCGCTTGGACAATTCCAAGCAAATCGCCACTGCGATCCTCTGTTAGAAGTTGACGTGCTCTTCTGAAGAAAAGGCACGGGTTGTAAACTACTATTTCACAAATAGTGGATTTAATCCTGAGCTAGAGTTCTCAGGCCTGGACTAGTCCTCCACGAGGGAAACCAGGTTAAAATCGCTGTGTTTGCGTATGCTCTTCTGCTCTTCATTTATTTTCCGTACTTTACTCTGATTATTTATTGTTGGTGAAAGAGTTATTTTTAATTGGCTATTTTTCTATATAAACTCTATTCACCCCCCTCTAGAGTTGCCAAACTGTTCTTCACTGACTTCTTCAGTTATTTCCACTACGGTACCCGACAACTGTCCAATAAAGCAATCTTGGCCGAGTTCTTGATGGTATGGCTACGAAATTGCGTAGTCTCGGGAGGGGCGGGTTCTACTGAAAGGATCAGCCGCCATTTTATTCTCCCGGCTGTGAAGCTGGTCTTCAAAGTAAGACTGGCCCTTCTTCCGGCTATGGTGTGTGGCATACACCACGGCCTCCGTGCCTTTACATCTAAAGTTATTGCTCGTGAGACGACGTTGGACTTCGAGCGGATAGAGCTACCATACCACTATCTCATGGGGTGGTTATTAATGCATTACCGGTCATTGATGAGGGCCAGGACAGAGGATGATGTCACCGCTGATGATGCCTTCCTCTTCCGATACCGCCATCAATCTTGGAAGTATGACACTATGCCTGCTTGTCGGAGGGCGTTGGCAAGAATTGACGGGCCCGACTTCTTTGTGTCTCTTCCTCAATTTACCCCTAGAGAAGTGAGGAGGGTACACGTTGATGGCATTGAACCTCCCCAGCTCTTATCTGAGAAGATGCTTCTATGACTGCGCAACATTCGCCCTGCGCATCTAGTATATCGTTACCAAAATAACGTATACTTGGAGCCTTATTTGCCTAGTAGCTTTTCTCGTCAATTCGGGTATAGTCAGCTGTTCCTTGACTGCCCCAGTGCTTGCCTGGGCTTCGAGGACAGTGTCCTTGATGGCATCCGGGTGTGGCATTATTACAATGCTGTTCATACCCGGGCTAGCTTCTCAGTCCCTGACACTAATATGTAAGGGGATATTCTGTACTTGGCGGCTCTTTATCACGTTGCGGCGAGCAAATCTCCCGTGAACTTTGACATGAACACCAGCTTTATTATCGGGACCGGCTTGGCAGAAAAGCCAGAGGGTTCCAGGAAGAGAAAGAGAGGGGCGAATAGGGTTCCCGTGCCAAACTCGGAGTCCACTGCGGCGGACGAAGAGGATGACGAGCAGGCCGTCGATGACTCGTCGTATTCTTCGGACGCAGAGGTGGGGAACTAGCCTCCTACTGTGCCGGACGAAGAGGTGGAGGATCATCCACCTGTTGTGCCTGGTGCTTCGTGCCCATGATGCAGGCGTTTGTCTACTGACGATGGCAGGACCTACTCCACAAAGCGGGCTGCGGTAAGACGTCGCAGGCTCTTTATTGATGTTGACGCTATTTCTGAGGTGATTGGAATTTCAGCCGCCTTTTCCTTCTTTTTCTAAATTATGGCCTAATCATTTTTTGCTCTTTGTAGGCGTCCGGGGAGTCTACTTCTCGAGACTCGACTACTGAAGTCGATCCAGCCTTGTCCACTTTGATCAATGATATGTGCACTGCCATCACTTCCGCTGGGGCTCTTTCGGAGGCGGCTGGGGGGTCTCATCTTGCTGAGACCTCAACTCATGGGGATGGGGGCTCTATTGCCCCTGTCCCTAAGACAGCTAAATTCCAACAGGATGACGTTGACCCGGCTGACTCCCCTTTAGGGGTGGATGGGGCAGAGAAGCCGGTTGAATTTGAGTTGGGAGCTACGGGTGGGGAGTCCATGCTAGCTTCGAACGAGCTGCAGCCTCCGAGCTCTTCCCCTGGTAAGATAAACCAGCTTTTTAACTTGTGAGGAGGCCTATTTGCTCTATCACCCTGTCCTTCAGGGATTAATGATTGCTTTGGATGTGCAGGTCCCACCCCTTTATTACCGGTGATGGACATTGCCAGGGTGGACTCTACCGGGGGGAATCTGATGGAAGCACGTGTGCCTCCTTTTTTTCCAACCCATACTAAGGGGCTTCCAGCTGGGTCAAGTCCGGGAGCCTTGGTGATAGCACAGCTGGAGTAAGGGACGACGCTTTCCGTACCATCCTCTGCGAATAGGGTTTCGGGAGTTAACCTTTCCGATCTCCCAAGTATCCAGGCTCTTCGGGCGACGGAAGAGGAGCTAGCTGCCATCCATGCCTCTTTTTGCACAGGATTCGTTTCCCTGGTGACAGGGACGGCCAGTTCTGAGGCTACTCCTTCGGTACTGCCTGCCACACTCCCTTTAACACCGTCCTCTACGGAAGTTTTGGACGAAGTGTTCCAGGATGTGGTCGACAGTTTCTACCGTCACCTGAAGAGGGGGATGAGGCAGCTGTGGAGAGGGGGACTCCCTTTTCTATGGCCCGCCAATGTGTCGGTGGCCAGATTAATATCCTTAGAACACTCCCCGGTGGAGCGGGACTGGCTGCGCTTCTGGTGCCTAAGCTGTTAGAGGCTGATCGTCTTGTGGGCCAGTTTCGCGTGCTGCAGCAAGCTGATTTACCCGCGGTAATAAACCAATAGCACAATTTCCTTATGACCACGGTGGAGAAGGTTAGGCTTGCTCGGGAATCGATCAAGCCAACTATATTGAAGGACCGCCAGGATCTGACTCAGTTGTATGATCAATGGAATCGTCGGACTGAAGATTGTGCGGCTCGGGAAGCGGCGGCCTCCAGCGGGGTAGCTGACACTAGGGAGCAAATCCTCGAGCTTCCGAGAAAGCTGGCTTTCTTGGAGTCCAAGCTCGAAGCTGCTCGTGCTGAGAAAGGGATTGCCATTCAGGAGGCTGACAAGTTTAGTAGGGCTTCTGCCAATCTAGAACTTGCCCTAAAGAAGATGGAGAACGACTGGCAGGCATATATGTATCTGAATGATGCAGAGCAGTTGTCCCAGGAGGCCGAGCGTCGAGTGAAACAGAGGCTTGAGCGGGGGACTGTCTTGGTGAGAAACCGCCTCTTGGAGTTGTGTAATGCCGAACTGTAGTCGGCCTTTTTCTGGTTCTGTTCCTGTTTTGTTTTTCTTTTCTTTTTGAGAGGGACGTGGTCCCAAAACATGTAATGCTTTTTTGTCCTTCAAATAAAGAATACTTTCCTATCTACCCTTTATTTGCATTGCTTGTTGTACTTGTGGTATTATGGTGATGTTTGCCCCGCATGAGGGACTTGTTTGTGGACCTGTTACCCCTGGCATACCTTAGTTTTATGTACGGATAACAAGTTTGATTGGGGATACCTAGAACGGCTCCACCGTAATGTTGTTGTGGACGTTCCAAGTATCGGAAGATAGAATGCCATGGAGCAGCTGGGCTCTCGGGGCATGGTAGTGGGCCTGTACTAAGGAACATAGATAAGGACATTTATGGGCCTATTATCCTTGGCGTACCCCGACTTAGGATACAGATAATAGGATGGAGAGGAACCAACACACTTACTCCGAGGTAATGAGGATATGGCAAGTATGAAGGTTTTAAACGTAGAGTCTTCCTACTCAGAGGTAATGAGGACATGGCAGGAGTGGACTCAACGGAAGACATTTGTGGTCAACAGAGGATATTTGTGGGCCTATTACCCTTGGCGTACCCTGGTTCAGGGTTCGGATAATAAGACGAGAGAGGACCAACATACTTACTCAGAGGTAATGAGGACATGGTAAGTACAGAGGTTTAACCGTGGAGTCTTCCTGCTTAGAGGTAATGAGGACATGGCCGGGGCAGACTCAGCAGAGAATATTTGTGGACCTATTATCCTTGGCGTACTCCGGTTGTGGGTACAGATAATAAGTCGAAAGGGAATCATCATACTTACTCAGAGGTAATGAGGACATGGCAAGCATAAAGGTTTCTTCGACGGAGCCTTCCCATTCAGAGGTAATGAGGACATGACAGGAGTGGGCTCAATGAAGGAGGGTATATGGAAGGACTCAGAGGTAATGAGGACATGGAAGTTCTATGTAAAGGGGTGATTTGTTTTTGGCAGAAGTGAAACGACTCAGAGGTAATGAGGACATGACCGTTTTGGAAATTTGTGGATCTGTTACCCTTTTTGTGCACTAGGAGTGCAGGTAGTGGATCAGAAGGGAGGATCTCTTTCAGGAAGAAAATTCAGAGGTATGGTCATACATGACTTACTATCTGAAGGAGTGACCGGAATGTGAGTTCAGAGGCACCTGCGGGTACATAACTCGATAATCTGGAATTTAGAAATGTGAGTTCAGCGGCACCAGCGGGTACATGACTCGATAATCTAGAATGTTGTGGATGTGAATTCAACGGCACCAGTGGGTACATGACTCAATGATCTAGAAAATATTGTGGATGTGAGTTCAGCGGCACCAGTGGGTACATGACTCAATAATCTGGAAAATGTTGTGGATGTGAGTTCAGCGGCACCAGGGGGTACATGACTCAATGATCGGGAAAATGTCATTTAGACATAATATTTCTTCAGGAACTTGCCGTTGACGGACAACATTAGCAAGTCTCCATTTTATTTTGCGAGGCGATAAGCACCGTTGGAGAATACAGCCTCGATGTTTAATGGACCTTCCCATTTTGGCTGGAACTTACCGGCGGTCTTGTGAGTCATGACCATCGGCCTCCGGACTGCCAGAACGAGATCGCCCACCGGGAATGTTCTGATTTTAACCTTCTTGTTGAAGGCTCCAGAGATGCGCGCTTGGTATAGCTCGATTCTTTGTTGAGCCAGGAGGCACTTTTCATCTAAGGCCTCTTGCAGTCGGCGTCGGTAGTTATCATCCGTCGTCAATTGATAAGTGAGGGAGACGCGGAGTGAGGGTATTTGAGTCTCCAATAGGAGAACTGCCTCACTCCCATACACCAGAAAGAATGGTGTATTCTCTGTGGCCGTTCGGACCGTGGTACGGTACATCCATAAGCATTCACCAAGCTTCTCGTTCCAGTCACGTTTGTTGGACGATACGAACTTCTTGAGTAACTTGATGATGGTTTTGTTGAATGCTTCTGCTAATCCATTCGCTGCTGGATTGTCTGGCGTCGAAGCAATATTCTGGATGCGGTGCTTGTCGCAGAACCGATAGAAGGCGTGGCTTGCAAACTGCAGACCATTATCGTGGATGATCCTTCAGAGCAGTCCAAAGCGATAGATGACGTGATGCTTAAGGAAGCTGATCATGTTTGAAGTTTTTACTTCTGCGAGCGGGACAACTTCCGCCCATTTGGAGAAGTAATATGTGATTGCGAGTATGAAGCGATGTCCTCGGGAGGAAGGTGGAGTGATTGGACCAATGATATCCATCCCCCATGCTTCGAATGGCCAGGACGCCACTGTCGGATGTAGAAATTTGGATGGTTGGTGGATGAAGTCCGCGTGGACTTGGCAGGCTTTGTACTTTCTAGCATAGTCTATCGCATCTGCTACCATCGTGGGCCAGTAGTAGCCCATTCGGCGAAGACGGTCTTGCAATTTAGGGCCGGGCCGATGGGCCCCGCAGACACCGTCATGAGCCGTTCTTACGGCTTCTTTGGCTTCTGCGTTTGACAGACACCGAAGCAATAATCCATCATAGGATCACCGATACAACATTTTTGTCTCTGTATCGTAGAAGAATCTGAGAGAACGCCGTCTGATGGAGGTGGCTTCCTTCGGGTTCTCAGGCAGGATGTCGTAGACGACGAAGTCAATGAATGGTTGTCTCCAATCCGGGACATCATCGATCGTCTGAACGAAATAACTCGCCACGAATTGAACGTTGTTCTTGGGGCAGACCAGTTCGTGGCCTATCACATCTACCGATTGATGAGTATGATTTGGCACTGCTAGGGAAGCAGCCAGGCCGGCTAAGGCATCGGCTTCGATATTTCGGAGTCTGGGAACATGCTCGATGAAGAACCCTTCGAACGATGAGATGATGTCGATCGCTATTTGGTGATAAGGGATCATGTCTTCGTGGCGGACTTCGTATGAGCCCCGGATCTGATTGACGATTAACTGAGAATCTCCGTATGCTTCAAGATATTCTACCCCCAACTCTCTTACAAGTTGGAGGCCAATGACCAAAGCGTTATACTCGGCCACATTGTTAGAGCAGGGCTCTGTAAGAGAATAAGCACGGTTAATCACCAATCTGGAAGGGGAGACCAGCACCACCCCGACTTCGACGATGATATTGCCCTTGGGTCCAGTTCTTGAAGCACCGTCGAAGAACATTCGCCATATATCATCGTGAGAGATTACATGCGAGTCGGCGACCTCATCTGGGATCTCTTCATATATTTTGGATGACTCCGAACCCGGGTGGGCTGCCAAAAAGTTTGCCAGGGCATGACCTTTGACAGCCTTTTACGGGACGAAGATCATATGATAAAGGGACAGCGATATTGTCCATGTAGCGAGGCAAGAGCTGAGTGCCCCTGGTTTAGTCATGAGACCCTGAGAGGGTTGACTCGTGAGATCACATATATTGTTTGTCCAGTGACATAGTGCCGCATCTTCTGAATGGCGAACACCAGGACAAGGCATTCCTTCTCCACAGCGGTGTATCGGTGCTCTGGCCCAATCATCATTCGACCGAGGTAATATATGGCTTGCTCATAGCCTGTATCGTTGTTTTGTGCCAGCAGAGCTCCGAGGGAATGCTCCATTGCTCATACGTAGAGCAGGAATGGTTTTCCAGCAACCGGGGCCACCAGGACTGGAGGGTTCGACAAATATTCTTTGATGCTGTCGAAGGCCCGCTGACATTCTTCGTCCTATACGAACGAGACGCCTTTCTTCATGAGATGGATGAATGGTCGACATCGCCCGGAGAGGTTAGAAATGAACCTCCTGATGTAAGCTAGCCTCCCTTGGAGGCCTCTGAGTTCGCAGAGATTTCTCGGGGGACCCATCTCCATAATTGTCTTTGTCTTCTCAGGGTCTACATGGATACCCTGGTCGGTGATGATGAAGCCCAAGAACTTCTCGCTGGATACGCCCAGGAAGGATTTCGTTGGGTTCATTTTCAAATTGTGCACTCATATCAGGTCGAATACCGTCCTCAGATCCTGCAGATGGTCTCCCTTACAGCGACTCTTGACGGTGATGTCATCAACATAGAACTCTACCGTCTTGCGTAAGTGGTCTCTGAAGATAATGCTCATGGCTCTTTGATATGTGGTGCCGGCATTCTTCAAACCGATAGGCATGACTGTGTAGCAATATGTGCCAATTGGTGTTTGGAATGACGTATGCTTTTCGTCGTTTGGAGCCATCTTGATTTGGTTGTACCCCGAGAAACCATCCATGAATGACATACGTTCGAAGCCGCAGGTGTTGTCAATCATGATGTCTGTGATAGGGAGGGGGAATTCGTCTTTGGGACATGCCTCGTTCAGATTGCAGAAGTCGATACAGATTCGAATCTTCTAATTCTTCTTGAGGACGGGTACTATGTTGGCGACCCAGTCAGGATGTTGCTCCTCACGAATGAAGCCACTGGCTATCAGTTTGTTGACTTCGGCTTCGATCGCGTCCATGATGCCTGGGCGGAAGCGTCGTTGTTGTTGCTTGACTGGCTTTGCATCCGACCGAATATTGAGTTTATGGAGAGCAATATCGGGGTTTAATCCGGGCATGTCTTGATAGCTCCAGGCGAACACATCAATATATTCTTTGACAAGTTCCAGCAGTGATTCTTGCTCTTCGTCTGTTAGACTTTTACTGACGAAGATCGGTTTTGGAGTAGATTCGCTGCCGAGATCCACTTGTATGACCTCATCTTCAGTAGGAGGTTCTCTCTGTTCGAACTGCTTTTCCCATTGTGCATCCAGCTATTGGGCCCACGGTTCTAGCTCGAGGATGTCCGGAATGTCTTTATCTTCTTCATAAGCGTCGGCAAATGCCATGTTGACCGACAGGACTTGCCTAAATATATCTTCGATGCTGGTATCCGAATCAGAAGTTGGTGATCCGGTTGAATGTGAATGCCAGTCACATTCTTCATCTGAACTCTCAAGGGTCGTTGTGGGTGTAACATACCCTAACCCACATCGAGTCTTAATATAATAGTCCCGTGGTTTGCCAGCCGGGACCGGTGGCTTCAAAGGTAGTCGTCGTCCAGTACCGTAGTTCAAGCCTGGCGTCGTCTCCAGATCATACCCCTGTTTCTGCATGAGATACTTGGATTGGGGGCTGTAAAGATACAGAGGCAGTCTCCCGGCATCTGACCCGAGGTCGACTTCTTCTATGGTGAAGGGATACGGATCGTCCTTCCGGCCAAAGATGATTGGATGGTCCCCTCCCTCGATTATGCGGTAAGCATCTTCCACTGGAGTAAGCTGGATTACGGTGTACACATTTATCACCTGTGTGTGTAGGTGAGTGCCTATACCATGCTCCATAGCATATATTGTACAAAGCTTATTAAGCGCGAGGTAGTTCAAAGATAGCCATTTATTGATGAAGTAAGGTATCTTTTCTAGCAGGATTACATCATCTGTGGAGGAAACATCAGTGTGGGCAGCCATATAATTGGCTAGCTCCGGTTCCTCTTCGGCTACCCCCTGTATAAATGAAGACTGAGAGGACGTCCTGGGCAGCTTGATCGTCAAGGATTCAGCTGGTGGAGCAGAGCGTGGAGTTTTTGGCGGACTAGCGACCCCTAGTCTGGAGCTCGATGCTGGGCAGGGAGTGGTTGGTTTGCTAGAAGTTTCAGGCCTTGCATCAGGGTGACGACCCTTCTTGGGAAGGCGTATCGTCATTGGCTTGTCGGAGGGATTGTGCTTCTCTGTTTGCGGCTGACCGACTCTCGGCAGCCTGATTGTCAGTGGCTCCGTTGTGGGTCTTGGCACTTGGCCAGACCTTGGCAGCCGGATTATCATTTGCTCTTCTTATGCCGAGAGGCTGATTGTGTCCTTACGCAGAGTGGCTGTAAGGGGTGCGGACTTGCCAGGTTTGCGAGCTTGGAGGTGGATCGTCAGAGGTTCTTCTGATCCTGTGGCTGTCTCGGTACGAGCTTGCACATCTCCTTCATCAAGGTGCCTCTTTGACTTTTCGTATAGGCAGGAGTCTGAGTAGTAGGATTCGACCCCTTTGAAGGGATCGATATCAGCAAATTCTGTCCTCACGAAGCCGTGTTTGTCGACATATTTGAAGCACTGGTGTAGCGTGGACGGCACGATCATATAATCGTGTTTCTACGGGCGCCCCAACAGGATGTTGTAAGAAGTGTCTGCATCTATGACGTAGCACGTGACTTCTGATTGGAGATCGCCAATCTGACACTTCAGACGAATCTTTCCAATTGGGTAGATCCTGCCCAAATTGAAACCGCTGATGGCGGTGCTTGTAGGCGTCAGACGATGCATTGGGATACGGAGATGATGTAGCAGACCCTTCGGGATAATGCTTATGGAAGAGCCAGGATTGATGTGCATCCGATCCACCTTTACGTCGCCAATTTATCCAGTGTAGTATAGCGGACGATCGTGCATGTTGGTTTTGATGAGCATGTCCTGCGGAGTGAAGATAATGTTGGGCATTGCTCCCGTGCAAGCGCTGTCTTGGAGATCTGCAGGCGGGCTCTCTCCTGTGAGGTTTACCTGAGCCAAGTATGCATCGGCATTTTGGAGTGCATCGCTCAAAGCCGCACGAACATCCTTTAAGAGTACCAGAAGCTCGTATAATGACAACTTGGCCGGTGTGTTGGCTAATTGTGCCAAGATGTCGAAGTTGTAGGGCTTCTCCAGCCCCTGCGGTACCTCTTTTCGGAGGGATTTGTCAAAGCGAGTCTCCTTCGACCTAGGCTTGTCGGTCGTCGGAGGCTGAGCCCATCCCGGAGCGTTAGTTGTAGCGGGCTGATGATCTTCAGTCGAGTTGTCAGCCATATGTCGGGATTGTGCCCCAGATCGTGTGACGACGGCTGTAGCTTCTTCGATATCTGCCGAGATTGTGCGGCAGGACCTGACTTTTCCACTCTTCTTCTTGCAAATAAAAGATGGTGTGGGCTGAGTCACTTCCGATACCAAGTCTAGATGGACCCACATGACCTCTCATCACGATGTGGTGAGAGGTACTAGACCAGCAGCCTGATCTCGGGGAGGTGGAAGATTAGCAATCTCCATTGTCGCCAGAGGGATGGGGACCACACCGTCTTGAGTTTTCGTCGGAGGGAAGCTGCCGAATTATACTGACACCAAGTTGGCTGCCACGGCTACCTCTTCGAAATCGATAGCCAGAGCGTTCGAATCGATGAGATTTTGGATGTACCGTTTTAGCTGGTAGCAGTCATGTGTAGCATGGTGGACGTAGCGGTGGTAATGGCAGTACTTTGGGTTCTCCATGTCTGCCGGTCGAGGTTCCCATCTTGGTGGAGGAAGCTGAATTCTATCTCCTTGTATGAGCATGTCCAAGATGGGCTTGACGTGACCGTCTTCGAAGGAGTAAGTGATTTGCGGCCATTCTTTGTCTGCCGGCTTTGGCTCAGGTTTCTGTGCTGTGTCGGCCACCATAGCCTGCTTACCCCTGCTGTCCCGATTATTGGAGGGACTACCCCCATTATCGTTGTTGGTGTTAGGACGCTTGCCCTTGCTCTCTCCGTCCGAGAGGTGCAATCCCAATTGGCGAGCCTTCTTCAATCGTTCTTCGGCGCTTGTGGCACTGATGATGAACGTCTTCCAGTCCTTGAATTGACTTTTGCCCATCCAGAGACTGATTGTTGGGAGCAATCTCTTTTGGCAGATTTCAATCAAAGAGGAATCCGGATTTCCAGACGGCAACTTCATTGCGGTTTGGCAGAACCGCTCAATATAGTTCTTTGTCAGCTCTTTCTCCCCTTGGACGACGTCCATGAGGGTGGACATTGTGATGTCCTGCCCTACTTCGTAGAATCTCTCCAAGAACATGCGCTTGAAGCCGGTGAAGGAGTGGATGCAGTTGTCTGGCAGGTTGCGGTACCAGTCGAAGGCAACCCCTTCCAATGCCCCGATGAATAATCGTGTGAGAATGGCATCGTCATGGGGCAGATGGTCGATGGTGACCTCGAAGTAAGTGATGTACCGACTTGCTGAGGTCTTGCTATCATAAGGTTTGATATTGAACGGCTTATATCTTGGTGGGAATGGAACATCCCTCCAGGCAGTAGGGTATGGTTGCAGTATTCTGAGGTCTTGAGAGTTTTCTCGAGCGTGAAACATGGCTCGGAGCTCCTGGACCACTCTTCTTGCTTCTCGGGCCTCATCCACGGCGGTGGGGGCCGTCACTTCAGGAGGATTGTTGCCCGGATTCGGTGCCACTGAATTCGAGTCAGTATTGACCGTGGGACCTGTGCTTGTTTGGCCAGGCATCCCTCCTTGCAGATTTGGAAGGGCCGCTTTGATCTCGTCCACAGACTTGACCAAAGCAAGCAATATGGCTTCGAGAGTGTCGATGCGTTGGTGATCACTGGAACCACCTTGGATGCATTCTATCATGAATACCGTCTTTATATGAGGAGAGATGGACGGAGCGGTGGAGGAAGCACCCTCCTAAGCATACCCCTGTAGTGAGAAGTCATCGGGGTATGTGGGGATGTTCTTCACTAGTTCAGACTTAGAAGGAATTGTACCCCTAGTCTCCGAGTTCGCCTCGTCTTGGGAGTTGTGGACGTCCTCGGGGACGTCGGGGTTTGCTGCATCTGAAGGGAGAATTGTTTCCCCCGGTTTGTCTTCTTGGAACATCGGATTGTCGTGGAGGTCCGGAGGAGTGCTACCCCCAGTCCCAGCAACCTCCGGTGGTGTGGACGACGAATCTCCCACTGTAGCAGATTTCGTCTTAGAACGGGTACCTTGGAAAACTCCGGTGGTGGGCACCCGCTTAGAGGACAGTCTCTTGGTCAAAGTGGTTAAAATCTTTGGGCTGGGAACATTTGTCTTCTTCCCTCTCCCATCGACAGGGACTTTCTGAGCAGAGTTGCAGGAGACGATGGAAAGTGCCTCGTCTTCTGAAGATGGCTGTGGCAGTCTTTAAAAGACGGACTGCCGATCTTTTCGTACCGTCGCGTTATTGCAGCAGCAGTTGACGATGACTTGGGTGCAGTGACATCCGTGGGAGGACTCTTTGTACCTAGATGCATCTTCTCTTTCCTTGCGTTTGTGGAGGATGGCCTCACGCATGTCAGATGAGTCTGGATCGACCATGTTCGCTCCCTGGATTTTGGAAGACTTTTGCGAACCTCTCTGTCCGTTTGCCGCCGGGGGCTGGACTCGAGAGGTTCTGTACAACTTCCCATATGAGGCCCATATAATGGTATACGGGATGCTCGGATGGTCAGAGACTGGATCAACGGAACGAGTTTGCCAAGCTCGCGCTGCCCTAGACTTCTTCGCTGTAGTGCGTAAGGGCACATAATAGGAAGAGTCCAGGTGATGCTGGAGAGAGTCAGACATATCTTCTTGGGAGCACAAGAGATCAGGACCAAAAGATAGGCGGTCTAAGACAGGGCCATGCGGGGTAGGCATTATGCGGCTGTCATCAACAATCTTCATACGATTGGCAGACGTAGCCGCATAGGCTTTCTTCATGCGGCTGGATGATCTGGCCTCATAGACCTTCTTCATGCGGCTGGCAGATTCACCCGCGTGAACCTCCTGCATGTGGTTGGCAGATTTGGCCACAGGAGTGTTCGGCTTCTTCTTGGGGCGCATAGAGTCGCTCTTTGTCCCTGTAAGTCCAGCATCGTAGTGCTTTCCTCTGCCGGACTTGGGGACAGCAGAGTCCTCTACGGCTCGAAGTGGAGCCGTATGAGATTCGCCTTTGCCGTCTTTGGTAGCAGAGAGTACCCCGTCCAGAGCTTGTGGAGGAGCAAATAATTTTGGCCTCCACTCGCAGCGAGCTTTCTTTGTGCGGGTTCGCTTTTGGACCGGGCCAGCACTTCCTTCTGAGAGCATTTCTTTAAACGCCTGTTGGTCGAAGCGGACGACCATCTTCTGTTGCGTGGATCCAAGTTTGGCTGCATCCGATTGCGTCACCAACTCCTCAGCCGTGGAGAAGTTTGTCTCCAGCAGAGTCGCCATTGTGTTTGCCATGAAATATAAAAGAACAAAATATTTATCGGAGGACTGAACTTTTACTTCACAATACAAACTCGCTTGTACAAAGAAAGCCTAGGGACGAAAACCTAGGTACAGCAATCTAAGTACAATTGTTTATTTTAGAATCTGGAGGGTGACGATAGAGGCTCGGGAAAGCGACAGCCGCTCTGCCTTACTCCTTGGACGATCGGGTGCAGCTTTTTGACTCTGTAGAAGAACTGACGGGCGCCGATGAAGAAATGCTCTCTCTTCAGGCTCTCTGGCTCTCAATGTCTCTATGTGCGTCGATCTCTGTCTCCCTCTGTCTCTCTCTATCTCTGGTGTTTGCAGGGGAATGACACCCTGCTATTTATAAGAGTGGGTGGCTTCATTAGGGTTTACAATGATTGCCCATTCTCGAAAGTCGGCGGCTAGGGATCATTAAATCTGGACCGTTCATCGAGATTTGAGCAATAAATGTGATTGCATCAAATCTTTTGTGGGTAATCAATGCTGATTGACATAAATCCTCCTGATTTGCCATGCCAACCTCGGATTTCTTGACACGTGTTATCAATTTGCTTATTTGCAAATGATCTGATTTGATTCCAATATTTTATTGGGATTTGAGAGATTTCGATCAATCTGATGCTACGTGCCCTGCTATCAAAAATAGCAGAAATCTGAGCCGAAGGAAAGGTAGGCCGCATAAGGCTGGCCATGTGTCAAGGCTGCCTAAGAGTGCCCCCCCTGAACATTTGGACCGCATGGTAATGATTTGAGCCGCATGAGTGTGGATGACCGCATGAGTGAACCGCATGGAGTTAATCTTCATGAGCCGCATGGAACTAATCTTCGTGAACCGCATGGGGGTGGCCTTTGTGAGCCACATGGAGCTGGTCTTTATGAGCCGCATGGGGCTAGTCTTCGTGAGCCTCATGAGGATGGTCATCGTGAGCCGCATGGAGGAGTCTCCGCTTGGGCCGCATACAACTGTCCACGTATCAAGGCCGCATGGCAGTTTCTGAATCTCGGGAGATTGTGTCAAAGATTTTCTTTGCTTCCTAAGGAGTCCGTCACTATGAGGGAGTCATAATGATATCTTTGTGTCAGAACTGTCATTTCGTCAAAGCTGTCAGTCGTCAAGGCATTTAATGCAAAATAAGAGAGCTATTTGTAGGCCACGTGGCTTCTCTTTGAACCGCATGAGACTTGTTTGAGCCGCATAGACGCTCGAGCCGCATGGATACTTGAGCTGCATGAGCTCTGTGAGCTGCAGGGGGCTCTCTGGCCGCATGGATCCTTCTTTATTCTTTTCTATGCTTCTACATGGTCATTGGCCTCCAACTTGCAAGAGAGCTGGGAGTAGAATATCTTGAAACATACGGCGATTCGTAATTAATCGTCAATCAGATCCAGGGCTCATATGAAGTCCGCCACGAAGACATGATCCTCTATCACCAAATATAGATCGACATTATCTCATCATTCGAGGGGTTCTTCATCGAACATGTTCCCAGACTACGAAATATCGAAGCCGATGACTTAGCAGGCCTGGCCACTTCCCTAGCAATGCCAAATTATACTCATCAATCGGTAGATGTGATAGGCCACGAACTGGTCTGCCCCAAGAACAACGTTCAATTTGTGGCGAGTTATTCCGCTCAGACGATCGACGAAGTCCCAGATTGGAGACAACCATTCAATGACTTCGTAGTCTACGACATCCTGCCCGAGAACCCAAAAGAGGCCACCTCTATTAGAAAGCGTTCTCTCAGATTCTTCTACGATATAGAGACGAAAATACTGTATCGCCGATCCTACGATGGATTATTGCTTCGATGTATGTCAAACGCAGAAGCCAAAGAAGTCGTACGTGAAGCTCACGATGGTGTCTGCGGGGCCCATCAGCCTGGCCCTAAATTGCAAGATCGTCTTCGCCGAATGGGCTACTACTGGCCCACGATGGTAGCAGATGCGATAGACTATGCTAGAAAGTACAAAGCTTGCCAAGTCCATGCGGACTTCATCCACCAACCATCCGAATATCTACATCCGACAGTAGCGTCCTGGCCGTTCGAAGCATGGAAAATGGATATCATCGGTCCAATTACTCCACCTTCCTTCCGAGGACATCGTTTTATACTCGCAATCATAGATTACTTCTCTAAATGGGCGGAAGCTGTCCCGCTTGCAGAAGTAAAGACTTCAAACGTGATCAGCTTCCTTAAGCATCACGTTATCTATCACTTTGGACTGCCCCGAAGGATCATCCACAATAATGGTCCGCAGTTTGCAAGCCACGCCTTCTATCGGTTCTGCGACAAGCACCGCATCCAGAATATTGCTTCAACACCATACAATCCAGCAGCGAATGGGTTAGAAGAAGCATTCAACAAAACAATCATCAAACTTCTCAAAAAGTTCATATCGTCCAACAAACGCGACTGGAACGAGAAGCTTAGTGAATGCCTATGGGCGTACCGTACCACAGTTCGAACGGCCACAGGGAATACACCATTCTCCCTGGTGTACGAGAGTGAGGCAGTTCTTCCATTGGAGACCCAAATACCCTCGCTCCATGTCGCGCTCACTTATCAATTAACGATGGATGAAAACTACCGTCGCCGACTACAAGAGTTAGAGGCCTTAGATGAAAAGCGCCTTCTGGCTCAGCAACGGATCGAGCTATACCAAGCATGCATCTTCGGAGCCTTCGACAAGAAGGTTAAAATCAGAATATTCCAAGTGGGCGATCTCGTTCTGGCAGTCCGGAGGCCGATGGTCATGACTCACAAGACCGCCGGCAAGTTCCAACCAAAATGGGAAGGTCCATTTATCATCGAGGCTGTATTCTCCAACGGTGCTTACCGCCTCGTAAAACAAAATGGAGACTTGCTCATGTTGCCCGTCAACGACAAGTTCCTGAAGAAATATTATGTCTAAATGACACATTCTAGATCATTGAGTTATGTACCCGCTGGTGCCGCTGAACTCACATCCACAACACTCCAGATCATTGAGTTATGTACCCGCTGAACTCACATCCACAATATTCTAGATCATTGAGTTATGTACCCGCTGGTGCCGCTGAACTCACATCCATAACATTCCAGATTATTGAGTCATGTACCCTTCCGTACCGCTGAACTCACAATCTTCCAGATTATCGAGTCATGTACCTGCAGGTACCTCTGAACTCACATTCCGGTCACTCTTTCAGATATTAAGTCATGTATGACCATACCTCTGAACTTTCTTCCTGAAAGAAATCCTCCCTCATGATCTACTACCCGCTCTCCAAGTGCACAAAAAGGATAACAGATCCACAAATTTCCAAAACGGCCATGTCCTCATTACCTCTGAGTCGTTTCACTTCCGCCAAAAACAAATCACCCTATTACATAGAACTTCCATGTCCCCATTACCTCTGAGTCGTTCTATGTACCCTTCTTCATTGAGCCCACTCCTGCCATGTCTCCATCACCTCTGAGTGGGAAGGCTCCGTCGAAGAAACCTTCATGCTTGCCATATCTTCATTACCTCTGAGTAAGTATGATGATTCCCTTTCGACTTATTATCCGTACCCACAACCGGGGTACGCCAAGGATAATAGGTCCACAAATATTCCCCGCTGAGTCCACTCCTGCCATGTCCTCATTACCTCTGAGTAGGAAGACTCCACGGTAAAACCTCCGTACTTACCATGTCCTCATTACCTCTGAGTAAGTATGTTGGTTCTCTCTCGTCTTATTATCCGTACCCTGAACCAGGGTACGTCAAGGGTAATAGGCCCACAAATGTCCTCTGTTGACCACAAATATCCTTCGTTGAGTCCACTCCGGCCATGTCCTCATTACTTCTGAGTCGGAAGACTCCACGTTAAAACCCTCATACTAGCCATGTCCTCATTACCTCTGAGTAAGTATGTTGGTTCCCCTTCATCCTATTATCCGTATCCTAAGTCGGGGTACGCCAAGGATAATAGGCCCACAAATGTCCTTTGCTAAGTCTCTTAGTACAGGCCCACCATTCCTCATCATGCCCCGAGAGCCCAGCTGCCCCATGGTATTCTATCTCCCGATACCCCGAACACCCACGACCACCTTACTGTGGAACTGTTGTAGGTATCCCCAATCAAACTTGTTATCCGTACCTAAAACCAAGGTATGTCAGGGGTAACAGGTCCACAAACAAGTCCTCCATGCGGGGCAAACATTGCCTAGCACCACAAGCACAACAAGCAGTACAGATAAAGGATGGAATAAAACATACTTTTTTATTTGAAAGCCAAAAGAAGCATTACATGTTTTGGGACCACATCCCTCTCAAAAAGAAAAGAAAAAGAAAACAGAAACAAAAGAAGAAAAAGGCGACTATAGTTCGGCATTACACAACTCCAAGAGGCGGTTTCTTACCAAGGCAGTACCCCGCTCAAGCCTCTGTCTAGCTCGGCGCTCAGCCTCCTGGGACAACCGCTCCCCATAATCAAGGTCCATGAGTGCCCGCCAGTCGTCGTCCAACTTCTTCAGAGCCATTTCCAGGTCAGCCGAAGCTTGATTGACTTTGTCAGCCTCCTGGATAATTAGCCCCCTGTCGATCCGGGCAGCCTCAATCTCAGACTCAAAGAAAGTTAACTTCCTCTGAAGCTCAAGGATCTGTTCCTGCATGTCAGTAATCCCACGGGAGGCAGTCGCTTTCCGAGCCGTAATATCTTCACTCTCATGGCTCAATTGATCATATCGATCAGACAGAGTGCGGAGATCCCTAAGTATGGCTGGCCTGGTTTTATCCTGAGCGGCCCTCGCCTTCTCTATAGCAGTTGTGAGGGAGCCGCGCTCCTGATCTATAGCAGCAGACAGATCAACCTGTCGCAATACCTGAAGCTGGGCCACCAGCTGATCAGTCTCCAGTAATTTTGCCTCCAGAAGTGCAGCCACCCCTTTCCCACCAGGAAGGGCCTTAAGGATATCAATTTGACCCTGGGCGCATTGCCGGGCCAAGACGAAAGAGGTCCCTCTCTCCACAACAGCTTCTATCCTCCTTTTTAAGTGACGATAAAAGCTGTCGACCACGTCCTGTAATGCTTCGTCCAGGACTTCTGTAGAGGACGGCGTCAGAGGAAGCGTGGCCGACAGCATCGAAGGAGTTGTGCTAGAAATTGCCACCAGGAGGGCAACTTCTGAGCAGAACGATGCACGGATAGCGGCTAACTCTTCCTCTGCCTCCCGAAGAGCCTGAACACTTGGCAGGGCGGAGAGGTCGACTCTCGGGGCCGTTCGAGCAGAGGAAGACACAAGGACCATCGTCCCCTGCCCCGGTTGTCCCATCACCGGACTTGCCGAACTCGAGCCCGCAGGAGGCCCATCAAGACGAGCCGGAAGGGGAGGGGGTACGCTCCTCTCCGCCAGTACCCCTTCGGAAGAGTCTGTCACAACAATGTCCATCCTCGGCACTGGAGAGGCAGGACCTGCATGTCCATGATAATGATCAATCGACGTGACCCGAAGGATGTGATGATAGAGCAGATAGGCCTCATCGTAAGTTAAGATTTGGCTTATCTTACCAGGAGAGGAGCATGGAGGTTGTAGCTCGTTCGCAGCTGGCATGGTCTCCTCACCCGCGATCTCCAAGTTAAATTTGTCGGCTCCTCTGACCCAGCCACCTCGGAGGAAGAGGCAACTCGATCAGCATCATCTTGATGGAATTCAGCAATTTCAGGGGCAGGCTCACCGGAGCCCCCGTCATCCCAAGTCACGACCTCGGCAACTTGAGAGTCCTCTTCTTCTGACGCCTACAAGAGGGAAGGAAGATGATTAAAATCAAAGCTAGAAGAAAGGAAGAACCGGTAGTAACTTATTTCCCTCTGATTCGGGGTCAACTTCTTCGCCTCTTTCCTTTATAGTTAGCCCGCGGTGTCTGGTCACAGCCAGTTTCCGAGTGCGAGGAATGCCACCGACAGTAGAAATTTGCCTGCTACGCTTTCGTACAGGGCCGGGTACAATGGATGGCTGATCTACCACCATCTTATCTGGCAAAATAGGCGGCTGATCTGCCCCTACATCTGCCACCGGAAGGGAGGAGTCATCTCCATCATGCTCGCCGCCTTCGTCATCTGCAGTAGCGGAGTCCGAATCCGGCACTTCGACTCTGTTCTTCCTCTTCCTTGTCTTGGCCCCCTGGGAACCCTCATCATGGCCGGTACCAACAATAAAACTGGCACCCGGGTTAAAACCGACAGGGGCTTATTCGCCATAACATGATACGGAGCCGCCATATACAAGATCTCTACTGAGGCCTTAATAGCAGGGACTAAGAAAATGGTACGAGTATGGAATTTATTATAGTAGTGCCAGGCCCTGATGCCGTCAAGAAGGCTACCTTCGAAACCCAGACAAGAGCTGGGACTGTCTAGAAAAAGCTGACTATATCTAAATTACCGGGCAAACCTGCTAGGCAGATAAGGCTCCAGAAAGACAGTATTACGGTTGCGATACACCAGATGAGCGGGGCGGATGTTACGCAGCCACAAAAGCATCTGGCCGTCCAGAAATTGAGAGGGCCCAATACCGTCGAGATGGACAGCCGCTATTTCCTCATCAGTAAAACGAGGGACAGATACAAAAATGTTGTACATGTCTGCCCTCGTCAGTACCATCCGGCAAGCACGCATGGTCTCGTATTCCCAAGACTCATTACGATAGCGGAAGATAAAAGCTTCGTCATCAGTTACGCCGTCTTCAGAGCCCGGTCTCATCAAAGACGGATAATGCATCAACAACCACCCCATCAGATAATGATAGGGCAGTTCAGTCCGTTCAAAATCTTTCGTCATATCGCGGGCAATGACCTTGGATGTGAAAGTGCGAAGGCCACGTTGTATGCTGCACACCATGGCTGGGAGGAGAGCTTGCCTTACTCGCAAAACCAACTTCAGAGCTGGAAGGATGAGGTTACGACTGATCCTCTCGATAGAACCAGCTCCCCCCGAGACTATACAATTTCACAGCCATATCATCAAGAATCCTGCCAGGAGTGCCTTCTCTGACAGTTCTTGGGTATCCTGATAAAAATAACCAAAGGAGTCGGTTTTACTCCCAAATCTGTCACTAGTGGTGGCCACCCTCTTAGCCGACGACACTAAGGCTTTAACCGCCTCCCGGGATTGAGGACGTCGGGAAGTAACTTGACCTGAGGCGTCCGTCGTGAAGAGATAGCACACCCAGTCCTTAGAATGAGGGGCATTCCCTTCCGAGCTGCTATCCTTTTTGGCTATTTGATGACATGTGCTATAATGGCACAATATCTCTTGATAAAGAGCCACGAAGCCTGGATACCATCTTTCCAACTCTTCGAACTCCTCATTCGTGGGAGTATACACCTCAAAAGCTTCGTCCCCCCAAGGAAGCTTGGAGACCGCATGCATTTCATGGAGCGCAAGCCCCATTTTCCCTACGGGTGTATAGAAGGTTCCCGTACGGCGGTTATACATCTCCAGCAGAGATATAAATAATCTCTTGTTTATAGGCAATCCATGGCTGGTGCCCCGAATAGCATGGTAAAGACCAATCTCACGCAAAAAGGCCTCATACTTTCGCAAAATCCACATAGACAGATTGGTCCACGAGGGAATGGGATGTATCCAGCTAGGGAGCATCAACCGACCAATGGGATAGGAGCCCTTCCGAGCAAGTTGGTTCATAAAAGTGTCGGCTGTAGAAAACGTGAAATTGGGACCCGGTATATTCAAGAAAGTACCCGAGGCTAATCCCATTACAGAACGGCTAGTGTGCACCTTGCCCGCACACACTGACTTCAGACTGTTGTTATAATGGATGTCTCCCACAAACATCCCACTTCGGGTAGGAGTTAAAGACTCTTCCATCTTCCGGTCCAGTGGGAGCATATTGAACCAAAATAGTGGGAAGTGACGCTCCATTTGCGGAATACGGATCGCCATCCCATTAGAAACAAAACTCCAGTTCTCTGATACCTCCAAAACCTGACTGTTCTTTACAGTCAAGGCGTCTCAAAAGAAGAACGCAGGCTTCAAGTATTCCCCTTCTAACTTTCCCGAGTTTATCATAGCGTTAAGAAAATAGAAAGGCTGGTTCTTGAGGGCATTCAATCTCGCCGGAGGCTCGTCACTCAGAAACTGGTCCACCACATGCCTAACTATATGGTCGTACCTATAACCCAGAGCAGCTTGGGCAGGGCCTACCAGCAGTTCTCCAGCAGCATTAACCGGTAAATTTACTGAGAAAAAGACAGAAAAAGATAAGTTAAAAAAGATGGACAAAAAGAACCAGTGGGTGTTTTCGAGTTTATGCGGCTCCAACTTAACGAAGCCTCATGCGGCTCGAGAGAACACTTATGCGGCCCCAACTTAATGAAGCCTCATGCGGCTCAAGCTCAGAAGAACATTTATACGGCTCCATTCTGTGAAGGTTCATGCGGCAGTGCTTTTATAGGGCCCTCAGGGATCGGATAAGTTCGTACGGACCACGTGACAGACAAATATGTGCGAATCTATGCGGCTCAGCGTAGCTTATGCAGCTTCGTTGGCGAAGCGCGTATGCAGCCACAGTGGCTATTCTTATGCGGCTCGCGGCTCGGCCATTGGACGAACATGCGGCTCACATGAAAATAAAGGCTCGTGCATAAAGCATGCGACGTAGCCATAGCAGTTAGGGTTCTTTAAACCCACATAAAGTCCTTACCAGCAATAGGTGGATGGACGTCTGGGTGAGCTGCGGGCACGTCGGCCGGCGGAGGAACGACCACAGTCGAAGTAGAGGCAGTCTTCTTGACCTTCGCCGCCGCAGACGACGAAGACGCCGCCTCCTTGCCCTTCGCCGCAACGGTCTTCTTGGGAGCCATTGGTGATTGAAGAAGAGGATGACAATCGGGGTAGGGAAGGTTCGAAGTAAAAAAGAAAGTAAAGAAGTTTTCTCTCTTAAACTCCTCTTATTTATAGGAGGACAAGAGAGGGGGGACATGTAGACTAATAACCGCCTCGGAAAAGACGAAACCGACTCCTCGGATTTCGTCCCCTCTCTCATAAAGGAGATTCACCCAGGACATAAAATCTAAAGATTTAATGAGCCGACCCTTAGGATTTCCCCTAAAGGCGGCACTAAAACGAATTTGAGGCAATTAAAGACACGCACACGTGGCAAGGAGCTATGCGGTCCAAAAGTCCATGCAGTTGACACATCCATGCGGCCGAGACATCCATGCGGCCGAGACATCCATACGGCCAGGACATCATATGCGGCCAGAAGAATTTATACATGGCTATGCTTCTTATTCAAAGTATTTCAATTTTGCAAATTGAAAACTTTGAAGGGGGTCTTGTAGAAGCTTGGAAAAGAATAAAGAAAGATCCATGCGGCCAGGGAGCCCCATGCGGCTGAGAGAGTTCATGCGGCTCAAGGATCCATGCGGCTCAAGCGTCTATGCGGCTCAAACAAGTTCGATGCGGCTCAGAGAGGAGCCACGTGGCCTGCAAACAGTTCTTCCGTTTGTCCTTTACTGCATTAAATCCCTTGACGGCTGACAGCTCTGACACATGACAGCCTGACACAAAAATACAATTATGACTCTGTCATAATGGCAGACTCCTAGAAAAATGAAGGAAATCTCTGACACAATCTCCCGAAATCTAGAAACCTTCATAAGGACTTGACACGTGGACAGTCGTATACGGCTCAAGTAGAGACCACCCCATGCGGCTCAAGCGGAGGCTGCCCCATGCGGCTCACGAAGACTATTCCCATGCGGCTCACGAAGACTATCCCCATGCGGCTCACGAGGACTACCTCCCTGCGGTTCACGAAGAAGGCACCCATCATGCGGTCACCTACACTCATGCGGCTCAGATCATCACCATGCGGTCCAAATGTTCAGGGGGCCACTCTCAAGCAGCCTTGACACGTGGCCAGCCTTATGCGGCTCAATGAGGAGCAACCTTCCTGCTGCTCAGATTTCTGCAGTGGCTCGCGGTTAAAACACGTGGCATGATAGCGGGACACGTGGCATCAAATCGATCGAAATCCATCAACAAATCCCAATAAAATATTGGGATCAAATCAGATCATTTGCAATCAAGAAAATCAATGACACGTGTCGGGAAATCCGAGGTTTTTAATTAGTAGATAATACATATTAATTTAAATCAATCGTTAGTCTAATCTAAATCTTTTAAATGATCTCAATAATAATTTTAAATTAATACGTAATATTTATCAAATACTATAGATTCTAATGGATAAAACTTTGCATAAATTTAATTAAGTTAAATAGAATTCAAACACAAATTGAACCAATCACAATACTATAAACGATTGTAATAATTTAAATATATTATCAAATAATTTAAATCGCGTGAATTTAAATCCTAATCAAATAAAAAATCAATATAATACTTTTTAAAGTAACATTTTAACGTTATCAAATGATTTAATCATATAAATTCAAATCTTAAATAATTACTTATCATAACTTAAGATAATTTCTATCAAATTATTTTAAAGCATATTAGTACAAATCAAATCATAGTTTTCAAAATCATGGTAGTTTAAACATAACGATACCCTCAAAATAATTTTAAAGTATATTTTTATTAATTAAAATCTCATACAAATATTTATGCTTTTTAAACTACTTTCGAGACCAATATTTTGAAGGTCCAAAAGTTCATTACAACATCTTTTGAAATCCATAATAAAATTTAGGAATAAATATTTTTATAAAACTAAATTGTATTTACAAACCATTACCTTTCGAAATACAAAAAATAAAATGATATCATATATCCTATACAAGGTTTAAAAGAGAATTTTTTTTTCAAACAAAGTATTTGAAATAAAATAATTAAATAAAAATAAATTTTTTTTGAAAATATGGGAAGAGAGGTTACAAAAGCTACCCGATCTACTTTTAAGTCCAAAAATGCTGTAAGTACAACTAGACCTCTACAATTACTGTATATAAATTTATTTGGGCCTAGTAGAATTGATATCCCAGGTGGTAAGTTATATGCATTTGTAATAGTATATGACTTCTCTAGATACATGTGGGTGTACTTTCTCACACGCAAGAATGATGCATTTTCTGAATTTGTCACATTTTGCAAGAAAGTCCAAAATGAGAAAGTATTCATGATCACTCGTATTCGAAGTGATCATGGCGGCGAATTCGAGAATGCAGAATTTATGCAATTATTGACACACACGGACATTTGCACAAGTTCTCATGCCCTAGGACTCCATAACAAAATTGAGTTACGGAACGTAAGAACAGAACTCTATCTAAAATGGCTAGAATAATGTTAAACCAGTTTAGTCTACCTAAATATTTCTGGGCAGAAGCTGTCAATACAGCTTGTTATATTCTTAATAGGGTTCTAATCCGACCTAAATCGAAGAAGGGTCCCTATGAGTTATGGTTTGATAGAACACCTACTTTTTCTTATTTCAAAATATTTAGTTGTAAATATTTTATTCTTAATACTAAAGATGATCTGGGTAAATTTAACGAATAGGTCGATGAAGGTATCTTTTTAGGTTATACGACCAAATGTAAAGTGTTCCGAGTCTTCAACAAATGGACAATGATCATTAAAGAGTCAATGAATATTACTTTCGATGAACTAAATCAACAGACGATCAATGATGATGATGATGAAGACATTAGTACACCAAGCAAGATGCCTACAGAACCAGAAACTGGAACCAGCTACCTTGAGAGTCTGCCAAAAAGGATAAAGTTTATGGCTGACCACCCTAAGGACTTGGTAATAGGTGAGGTCACCAAGGGCGTAAGTACTCATTACTCTAACAGATATATAGCTTCTTGTATTGCATTTATTTCACAGCTAGAACCTAAGACTATTAGGGAAGTATGTAGCGATAACTATTGGTTAGATGCTATTGAAGTGGAATCAAACCAATTTGAACGGAAACAAGTTTGGGTACTTGTTCCCAAGCCCATTGATCGTCCGATCGTTGGCACCTGCTGAGTATTCCAAAATAAATAAAATAAGAATGGTTTAGTCACTCGTAACAAGGCTCGACTCGTAGCTCAAGGATACAGCCAAGAGGAAGGTATCGACTACGATGAGACCTATGCCCTAGTTGTGAGATTATAATCCATTCACATGTTATGTACATTTGCATATTTTCATCATTTTAAACTTTTTCAAATGGATGTAAAGAGCGCATTTCTTAATGGTTTTATAAAAGAAGAATTTTATGTAGCTCAACCTCCATGTTTCACTAATTTTAAAAATCTTGATTATGTATTCAATTTAAGAAAGCCTTTTACGGCTTGAAACAAGCCCCTCGTGCTTGGTACGATCGTCTAAGCTCTTTACTTGATAATGGTTTTTCAAAAGGCAAGGTTGACACTACACTTTAAAAAGTCTTTTAATAGAAATCTACTTTTAATTCAAATTTATGTTGATGATATTATATTTGGATCTACTGATGAATCTCTCTATCAAGAATTCTCCAAGTGTATACAGAATGAGTTTGATATGAGCATGATGAGAGAACACAAATTCTTTCTTGGATTGCAAATCAAATAAACCAACAATGAGACATTTATCAATCAAGCTAAGCACACAAAATATTTACTAAAGAAGTTCGATCTGGAGTTCGTCATACCTAATGGCACTCCAATGGCAACTTCAACCAAGCTCGATATAGATGAACAAGGCAAACCTGTCAACATAAGTAAGTATCGAGGTATGATTGGTAGTTTACTTTATTTAATTGCTAGTCGCCCTTATATAATGTTTAGTGTTTACATGTGTACAAGATTTCAAGCTAACCCTAAGGAATCACACATATGTGCAGTTAAGCGTATCTTTCTATTGCTAATTTTGCTGGATGCTTATGTATCCCAAAACCACATTATTTGACCTAATCGGTTACTCGGATGCTGATTTTGCTGGATGCAAGTGGATAGAAAGAGTACTAGCGGCATGTGTCATTTCTTAAATAAGGCTCTAGTCTCTTGGTTTAGCAAAAAGCAAAATTATATCGTATTATCGACTACTAGGCTGAGTATATCGCCATAAGACATTGTTGTGCACAAATGTTGTGGATAAAGTGAACCTTAGAAGACTTTGGCTTACATTACACATACATACCTATTTTTTGTGACAACACTAGCACTATCAACTTGACTAAGATCCTGTATGTCACTCTCGCACTAAGCATATTGAGATTCGACATCATCTTCTTAGAGACCATCAAGCAAATAAGACAAATCTAGAATACATAGACACAGAGAAACAATTAGCTGACATCTTTACAAAACCTTTAGCGGAAGATCGATTCAATTATTTACGTCAAGAATTAGAAATTTTAGATGTCAATAATATTAATTAATTTTATCTTATGAATTATTTTTCAATACTCAAAAAATATTTTTGAGACAAGTCTACAAAGGGTCTGTCTGTCACCACGGCTATGTCTAAAGCGAAACGATACTTAAGCGTTCTCCTGTGAACCTCCGTTAGCTGAGACAGTCCTCCTACAACTAATATGAGACAGTTGCTGCATAACAAAATTTAATTCGTAACATAATTATAATTATATTAATTAAAATTTAAAATTATTAAACTTCAAATTAAATAATTGAAAAGGAATGATGAATATAAAAGTGACATTTTTGTGTGCAAAATACCTCAGCAGAACTCCAGACGAACTCGACATGAATTCGGCCCAAGTTTGGCTCGAGTTCAGCCCGAATTCGGCTGACATCGGGTATTTTAAAATAGAAACTGAATAGTCCACTTTTATTTTCATCTTCCTCCTCCTCCAAACAGAACTAGCAACCACGTGAAAAGCACCAAAACCCTAGTTCTTCAATCTTTGATTTCTTTCTATCTCTTAAAATTTTGCTTCCAAATTTGGATTCGAACGTAGAATCTTTCTCTACCGCATACTTGATTTTGAGAAGATATAATCTCTTCCCTCTTTCCTTTTATCAATTTAAAATTTTCATAAAATTTTCATATTTTCATTAGAAATCATGCCTAGAATCCATAATCCCTTCAAATGAAAGAAGACGGCTAATGAAGAAGTCTCATCTTCAAATCCTATCGAAGGATCTCTCTTTTCTAAAATAGGGGTATTTTTGTCATTTCACAATTGGTGTATATTTTTTTCTTTTAATAAGATGGTTGTATTTATTAGTAGGTTAGCTTATTCATTAGTCATGGTAGACCCCACTTAATGTGACTTGACCAATTAGTTGAATCATTAGACTCTAGTCATGACCAAGTTGGATACAAGCCTTAATTAGGGCCAATCCACTTAGCCCACTAAAGGACCTACTTAATACTAAGTGTAACGAAGAGATTAGGGTTTATCTAGTACCTATTTAACCCCTATTTACCCCCAAATGGCAGACACCATTTATTTAGAGTTTCCACCCATTTCTTCATTCCAACCTTTTCCAAATTATCTCATCTTCCTTCCCTTTGTTGTGCAAAAGCTTAGAGGAGCTCAAGGAGGTATGGTGGAGGCTCTAGCAAGGATTGGAGAGCTCATTCTTCAACCATCTTCACAAAATTTTTGTACTACCAAAATACATTACTTTAGCGACGGATATTTAGCGACGGATGTATTCCGTCGCTAATAGCGACGAACTACTGACGAAACAGCAATGGTCTTACGTCGAATTTTAACCAATTATTTTTTAATTTTAAGGGTAAATCTCGGTCGAAAATTTATCGCTATATCGTCGGACATATAGCGATGGACAAATAACACGTCACTATGTCATCGTCTAGTTGTCAATATTTTGCAAAAAAAATGTTAGAAAAAATTGGCACAAAATTTTGCGACCACATAGCGACAGATTATCCGTCGCTAATTCGTCGCTAAATACAGTGCCCTAACATAAAACGAACCGACGGGGGAAATTTTTCATTCCCCCTAAAATTTTCTCTCACCTCTCTCTCTCTCTCGCGTGCTCTCTCTCTTATACTCAGGTATGTCTCTCTCCCTCTCTTTCTCTCTTGGTGGTCGGGAGGGAGGGGGGTGCACCCCGCGGGGGGAATCGTGGCTGCGGGGTTGGGGCGGTTTAGGGGAGCGGAGGGAGGGAGCCGGAGGGAGGGGGTCGGCGGGTGGGGAGGTCGAGGGGGCGGGGGAGGGTAGGGTAACGGAGGGAAGGGACCGAGGGGGAAGGAGGGGGTTTAGGGTGGGGCGGCGGGTGGGAAGGTCGCGGCGCCGGAGGGAGGAGGGTCGGAGGGAGGGTGGCCGGAGGGAGGGGGGTCGGAAGGTGGGAAGGTCGCGGCGGGGGAGGGGGGTAGGGGACGAAAGGAGGGGCTAGGGGGCGTTGGTGGTCAGGGGGGAGGAGGGGGGTTTAGGGTGGGGCGGCGGGTGGGGATGTTGCGGGGTTGGGGGGTCTTGGCGGTCGGGGGGGAGAGAGGGGGGATAGGGGCCTTACCAGGAGGGTTTAGGGTGGGGGTCGACTGGTGGGTAGGTCGCGGGAGGAGGGGGTGGAGGGGGGAGGTAGGCGAGCAAAAGTGGGCCGGGGTTTAATATTTTTCATATTTTTCTGTAATGCATATATAAAAATGTAATGGCACGGTCAAGGTTAATTTTTATGACACGATTAAGATTGTTTTCTTTGTGGCACGGTCAAGATTGATTTTTTTCATTTTTTTTTATAATGCATGTATAAAAATGTTGGGAGTTCTTAGGCTGCAATCATGAGAGTCATGCTTGAAGTCATTTATTTGTCATATTTAATAGACATAGATTGTGTAAACTAGAAATTGTCAATGCATGTTTGGGCATCTTATTATGAGTCTGACCCTTGTGGCATGTGAGCTTATGCTTACAGTGCTCACAATGAACTCGATTTGATAGATCCAATCCATGTAAGTTGTACAGTTTTGAAAGCGACCTATCGAATTTTGGACCGCGATGTAAACGGAGTGTAGTAAAAAGAATTATTTAGTATTAGGATCTCACATAATAGTGGATATTAGGATTTTGGTCTCGAAATTGTGTAATACTAAGGTTTGGGTCTGGAAGTCACTATTCATTAGCCGAACAGTAATTTTGGATCAAAATTTTAATCCTAACATTGGACAATTTTAATCCTAACATCGGTATCGAACTAGTTCACGGTATCGATATTGGACTATTTCTATGAGTATCGGTATTGGATCGGTATCGGACTATTTGTATGAGTATCGGTATCGGACTATTTGTATGAGTATCGGTATCTAAACCGTAACCCTAAAACCCTAACCCTAACACTATGAGTATCGATATCTAAACCCTAACCCTATGAGTATCGGTATCTAAACCCTATTTATATGAGTATCGGTATCAGACTATTTATATGAGTATCGGTATCGGACTATTTCTATGCGTATCGATCAGAGAGGGGGCCTTCTCGAGAAGCAGGAGAAGTAGAGCGACGAAGTAGAGGGGGGTTGGTATCGGACTATATATTTTTAATTGCAATTCTGTTTACTTTATCTTACGATGCAGAATTTCACATCCAATCTGTGATGGATCGTTACTTCGTTGATCGTAGATGGATGTACAAATGGCAACATAAGAGCAGAATAGGTGTGAGTGACAATTTTCAGGCAGCCGTGGAAGTATTTCTTAAGTATGCCATAAGCAAAGCTTAGTACATGGACGGTAACAAAATCAAGTGTCCATGTGGTAACTGTCGCAATAGACGTTACGAAGAAGTGGTGACTGTAATAGATCATTTGACCCGTAAGGGTTTCGTACGTGATTACGCCTTTGGTCATCGCAAGGTGAACTATATGCGGAAAGACAGGCTATGAAAGCTGCTACTTATGCTTTTTATGATAATGCTGCAACAGAATTTGTCATCGAAGACGGCAGATGCTCTGTTGATTATAGAGACTTGCAGAACCTTACACAAGATATGTTGTACGATACGGCAGGGCCTAATTTTGATTCGGAGGATCCTAATCCCGAGGCGAAGGAGTTCTATGATATATTTTAGGATGCAGATACTCCTCTATATCCTGGTTGTGATACTCATTCCGTACTGTCAGAGACGATGCGATTGTTGAGCATACGCGGAGCCACAGATCCTGGTGAGTGCATGTACGGAGCCGCGGATCCTTCATCGCTACCAGAGAGGCCGATGGGCGAGTTCCAACGAGAGCTAAGGCTCGCGGGTGAATCGCAAGTAAATTTAAGTAAATTTATTAAATTTGTTTCATTTATGAAAGTTAATAATCCAGTCCTAGCTTTTTTGTAGGTTTTTTCCACGGGATGCTGCCATGATTCTAGGGCACATTATCCGGGATAACTACCATGGCCCCTATCTCATTTTTTTGAGGTGCCCCTAGACTTACAATACGCCGGGCTCGACGAGATGAGGGTACATATATATCTTGTAGTTAATTATTAATTACTCTTTAATCTACTATTTTTTTAATTACGTGATAATTGAATTTATATGTCAGAGGACATTCTGGTGGCCCCCCATCGCGAGGAGGCGATCCACAGGACCTACAAAAGCACCGCCGGGAAGAAGATACGTGATGAGGTGTATGACCTTCGCTCGAGGCATTCGAAGAAGGATTGGATATGGCATGAGTATTATGATCAGATCTTGGAGAAGATGGATACTCCTGCGTACAAGCAAAAATCGGAGAAAGCGAAGGCGAATCGACGGGCCGCGGGTCTGCATACGGGGGGATCAAGGCCCCACGCAGCGACGCGTGTAGATCTGGTGAAATACCGCAAATTCATTCTACTATCTAATTCGGTACTATTAATATACAAAGTTAATTAAATTCTATGAATATTTCGTATGCAGGCCCAACGGGCGGTAAAGGAGGGAAAAAAGGCGGACTCGGTCACCATGCACGATGTATTCCAGTATACGGACAAGAGGCAGAAGAATAGGAGTTTCGTCGACGAGAGGGCCAAGGAGACTGATGTAACTACTTACGTTTATGAGATTTATGTTAGAATTATAAATATTGTTAACTTAATTAGGTAAACTTAGGATTCAGACTATAACTTAGGGAAACATAGGATTTAGATTATAACTTAGGAAAACTTATAGTATAAACACATTCATTGGATAGGCTGCATATTGTGAGGCCCTTAGACGGGTTCAGTCCCTTGCTGCCGAGGATGTCGGCAAAACGACGCCCGCCCAGACATCCTCTTTTATGGCCGCTCGCTTCGACGACATGTTCGTAGATACCGTCAGCGGCTTTAGGAAATGGTGCCTCTACGAATGCGGCTCCCTGGAGTCATTGCATGCATCGATTTCGAGATTTTTACCGCCCCCGCCTCCTCTTCCTGCGACCCCGGTAGGCGATGATATGAGGACACAGCTTGCAATTTTGACCGAGGCGGTGTCGGACTTGCGGGAGCATATGACCGCGTACTATCTGCGTCCTTCTACTGCTTCTGGTTCTTCTGTTCCTAGTCCGTCTGCTCCTGGTTCTTCTGCTCCCGGTCCGTTTTTGGCTGCTCCCGGTGCTTCGGATATTCCCGGTCCTTCTTCCGTCGAGTGGTCTTTCTTTTGACCCAGCTGCCCCTCTGGTACCGTCTCCTGCTGTGACGACACTCCTTGACATGATATCGCCAGGGCAGCTATGCCAATTTCTAGGCTATGTCTTTGATACCCTGCCGGCACACATGGTGGAGGAGTATCTTCGTCGGGCGCAGCAGGGATTACCATCAGCGGACGATCGACCTCCTCCTTCTCATTGATGTTATTATATTTGAATGTTTGGAAATGTTTTTTAAATGTTGAATATTTGTGAATTTTAGATATTGTCACATGGATATTGGTGAATGTTTGGGATAATAGTGGATATTTGGATATTAGTTTGTGATGGATGTTTGGATATTAGTGTGTGATGTATGTTAGTTTGTGTGATATATTTGTGATAGATATTTGTACATTGGTGTGTGATGTATATTGGTTTGTTGGTTTGTGTGAGGTGTGAAGCATATTGTGATGTTTCGATGTTTCAGATATTGTACGAATAGGAAATGTTCTGTTTTATGCAATGTTTTTCAAAAAAATTCCAGTTAGCGACGGACTTGCGTCTACCAAGCGACGGAAGGCGACGGCTGAGCGACAGAATATCCATCGCTAACTGGAGAATTTTCAGTTAGCGACGGATTTTGACGGATTAGCGATGAAATATCCGTCGACAAGGTTCTGGAACTATGAAGTTTTCTAGAGCCTAAGCGACAGATATCCCGTCGCTAATCCGTCGCTCTGCCGCCGAGTATTAGCAACTATTGTCGATGGATTAGCGACGTATTTTGCGTATCAGAAACTCTCTGATACGTGGTTACCGACGTATTACCGACGGACTTGTCCGTCGCTAAAAAGTAGTATCAGAAACTTCCGGATACTTGATTTGACGAAAATCCGTCGGCTAGCCGTCGCTAAATGTACGATTCTTGATGATGGAAATCCGTCGCTAAGCCGTCGAATGGCGACAGCTTAGCGACGAACTTTGTTTTAGAGATGGGCTATTTCCTGACTGATTTTTCCAGTCAAATTTCGTCGGCAATCCGTCGCTAAGTCAATTTGCCAACGGATTTGCGACGGATATGGCCGTCGCTAATTCGCTGTAGTTTAGTAGTGTTGGAGTTTAGTATAGGTTACATTCTACATAGGTATAACCCTCTAAACTTACTTTTCTATGGTCAAATTTCATGCATTCGTATAGGAGACCCCTCCCATGACTAATAGGAAGCATATTGAGGTCCTAATGAGTCATATAGTGATGGTTACTTAGAGTTTTGTGTCCGTTTGAGAAGGGCTATGAATTTAGACCCCTAGGTGTTTGTCAAAATGTCATAATGACCCCCTTTTGTTCTAATTTTACAAATTTTGTGCTTGGGAATAGTTGGTTGTCCATTAGAATGGCTTTTAGAGTGATTTCTAAGTATAGCTCTCTAATATATATACATATACACATGTGCAATATATGTTATATATGATATATGCATGTATGTTATATATATGAATGGTTGTGTGTATGTGTTGCTTGAGGCTTTGTGTGTTAAGTGAGCAGTAGGAATAGGGGTCGGGCAAGGGCAAGTTTGGCCACGGCATGTGGTAAGAGTGGCATGTTGGCCACTGCACTGTGATGTTCAGTGCAGTTTGTAGAAGAGGAGGGTTGCAAAGAGCAAGGGCAGTTGGCCCTTAGGTTCAAGTGCAGATGGCTTGCCAAAGTTCAGTAGCTTTGGCCATCTATTGGGGTATTTATATGTGTGAGTGTGATTTTGTCTTAGAGATTCAGTTATAGATAGAGTGTATCAAAAATTGAGGTTAAGAAGGGAAAACATATGTGAGTAAGAGAAGATGTGATCAGAACCTATATACGCAGTGATGTGCCTTCACATGAGTATCTATAGCAGTGAACTGCCATATAGTGTACCCATAGAGAGGAGCAGGTTAGGGGCCACCAGTTGGTATCAGAGTGGTCTGATACTTGAGTATCAGTCATTTGATACCATATATATTGGTTACAATGTATTCTCTATATACCTTCTATATGTATCAATTTGACATAAGATCAGTTAGGGGTTTTGATATGGAAATGAGTTAGGGAGGGATATATAGGATATATGAGTAAGTGGTGGTATTGGTAAGTATCAGACTTGGCTTGGCCATCTAGCCTACGTGAGTGAGTGTCTACAATATTGGGTCAAGGGTCCCAGGTGGATGTGTGTGTGTTTAAGTGTCTTTATGTGGGAGTTCAGTTGTATCAGAGTTTGTGAATGATTTTGGGAGTGAGTGCATAAGTATCTAAGTGTGTTTGTATTAGTATTATGGTGAGTTAGAGAGGTTTTAAGTATATCATTATGAAAGAGAGTCGAGTGAGTAAGGGTAGTATGTGTTGTATAAGTAATTTTGGTATCAGTAAGTAGAGAGGGAAGGGGTTTGAGCCATGTGTCATAGACTTGGGGATAACTACATTGAGTTTCTATATATCAGACACAAGGAGGATGACCTGGGTGCACTGGCATCAATGGAATGGGCCATGCCTTGCTTGGACTTGGCTGTAGTAGGGTGTGCCATGGATACTTGTGTCCGTAACAATGTACAATAGATGGAAAGATGAGAAAAAATAGGCAGGGCATGGCACTTATAGCATACAAAAACTTTACTAACATGGATGGGGGCTCGACTATATTGAGTGTTCTAGTGGGGTTAGTAGTATCAAAGAGTATCACAAGGAGGGGCATCCACATATATATTTGTAAGAGGGGCAAGTCAGAACATGTATAAGAGAAGTGGAAGAAGGGCTTGAATACAGGCTATTGAGTCAGTGCGTAGTTTAGATATTAGAGAATTAGAGAGGGTTAGAACTAAGAAGAAGGACTTGATAAGGAGAGGAGGCAATAGGACAATAGCTTGACAGAGAGTTGAGAGTGTCAATTAGGACTAGTGTTGGGTTAGTGTCAGAGATTGAGTGGCATGTTGGTGTATGTTAGTATCATACATTAAGTGTTTGTACCAGGGGAGGGTATGAAGGCAAGAGCAAGTCCTAGTGTAACGGTTAAGCATAGTGAGGAGAGTAGAAGATCTTAGTTTTTATTAAAGTAGGCCAATGGGCCTCTGTTCCAGTAAAATGGTAGCAGGGCTAGGACAATGTGTTTCCATATGGCATGTGACAAGGGGAGTTAGAGTTCACTGTGGTAGTTAGGTTAGAGTGAATGAGAGTGAAATGGTGAATTGGTGAGTTGGGTTATAGGTGTATCATTGACAGTAGATTTGTTAGTTAGGAAGTGAGTATCCTATTAAATAATCTAGTGTGTTGTGTTAGGGAATGGTGTGAACCAACACACATGTATCAGTTGAGATTTGGGAAGAGAATGGGTATCTCAGTTTATAAGAGGTAAGTATTAGTTGTAGTGGATTAGAATAGAGCATTTGCAGGACATGTCAACAGGGGATAAACCTTGGTTAGTGTAATTTGAGCCACATAGACAGTAAAGAGTGTTTGGGGGTTTTAGAGTGTTAATTAGAGAGGGATTAAGTGTCCAGATATGTGGACTGAATGGAAGCCAGTTAGGATGTTAGTTCAATCCTAGTGTTTCAGTTCATGTGAGATATGAGTGTTAACACAGATTACGTAAGGGAAGAAATGTAGGTATCAGTGTGCGAGAGTGAAGTCTAGTAGTCAGTGAGCATATGGGCTTGGCCTTTGGCCAGGTATCTAGTGAGTGTATAGTAGGTAAGGTAAATACCCCGATGCTAATTAAGATAGATAGATAGGTAAATGAGAGTATAGGCCAATTAGGTATGAGGGTATGTGATTGTGAGTAACATGAGGGAATAAGGAGTTCACTGTGAGGTTGTGTAAGATAAATGTAGGAGTAGCAGTGAAGGAATTAGGATAGGATGTGGTATGGTATGTTATGGCATGGTGCAATAGGATATATTTTGGAAATTAGTATAGGAAATAAATATAGATTTGGATTAGAATAATAGGCTATGGTATTCTATCATAGAGTAATAACTAGTATAGCCTAGATAAGTAAGGTAGATACCCAATAGCTTGAGTATTGGACCTATCTAACCTAGAATGGCTAGTTTGACCTAGTATTGGCCAAATTTGGATTTTGACCTAAAATGGACTTAGATTGCATATATCACTCTACACATCCATGTTAAACACACTTGAAAATCAACTTATATGTGTATTTCATATCTATAGGTCTTGTGACTCCACTTTGTGCCTCGAATCGCATTTGCTGCTCAGGACAACAGGCGAGTACATTTTCTGATAGTTTTTATTACTTGGTATTTCCTATTAGGCATGTTTATACTAGTGTTTTATTTTGATTCTGACACGATGGTCAATCGGATTAATATTGTATGGATTCTTTGACTTGAGATACGTAGTTTCATGCCTATTAACTTTTACGAGACTAATGAATTACTGGACTAAGGTATCTACTCTTGACTATTGAAATACGTGTCAAAACTTATATCCATGTGTACTAGATGGGCGGAAAAATACCTAGGAGACATGTGAACACACCCTTTCTATTCCATAGTCTTACTGGAATAAGAGCGATCACAAACGGACGTGCATGGTTTGCCGGATATCACACTCTATCCGTTCACATGTCAACATGGAATTTTAAAACACTAGTCTTAATCACTGATTTCTTGGATTGTTTGTTGTATAACTTGCATGACAGGTTCCCCTTTACTACATATCTGTTTGTTTTCATATTCAATATGTTCTCTTTATACATCTATTGCTCGATATTTACTTGCCTATTCCTTGTACATTGTCTCTATAAAATGCTCTTCAAGTATTTCATAATTATTATATTTTCATAGTACTTGTCAATTACCTGGAACTGCTATTAGTTTATGTACTTCCTCTAATCCCGAGTGGATAACCAACATTTTCCAGATGATTTAGATGATTGTCCAACCTACTATGAGCAGGGGCATATGAGGGTTACACACAGGAGGCCGAGAAGGATCCAGCCAAGTAGAGAGTGCCATAGATATAATCTAAAGTATTTAGTAATCTAAAGTATTTAGTATTCGAGTTGTATCAAATTATTCTGACTGTGGGATTTGGGACTTACTAGTATATTCATGATATGTTTTTATTGTTTTAGTCAGCTAAACTTATGTGTTGTGATAACATTACTCTTTATTAGATATCTTCCTTATTATCTATTTTCATATCGTGCTCTATCTTCCTTTAGACTTGTGATTAAGATTTATAGTTGAGATGTCATATTATTCCTCCGTACGGAGATGACAGGTTATATGATTCATATGGTTAGTTGATGGATATTGTAGATATCCTATACTGCATTCTACCAACAACACTGCAGCGTAGGCTGGACCTACCCATGTCCTCGTGCCCCTAATCAGGGTATAGGTCATGTCACATTTTTGCGGTGGCCTATGCAGGTCAGAGTCGCAACTAGTGCGATTTCGCAGCGGTGCTCGACTTTAGGCGCTACTACGAGCCTGCTATTAGGATATAGGTTATAGGCTATATAGAGAGTTACTCAATCATAATTATGAACCAATTTTATGATTTCCATCCTTCATTGCAATTTCTTCAAAAATCTATTGTCCTTCCTTGATAATATCTCATATTATGCCATATTGATTTCTTTTGTCAATCTGTCTTCTGGATGCCGGAGACCAGATCACAATGCACTGGAGTCGTTGCAGCGACGTAGAGGTTTGCTACTTCAGAGCCTCCTCTTTCAACTGTAGAAGCTACAAATCAGGGAGTTGATCCTACTGTGACAATAGCTCCTAGAGGTGTTACTCCACCGGTCCAAAGGATCGTCCTCGTACAACCAGAGACTCTTCCCATACCTTTATCACCGACAAATACCGCGTAGATGTTTGCGTTGTTCCAGCAGATGATGGAGACGCAGAGGGCTTAGGCCGAGGCACAACAGCAAAAGGTTGATGTGTTACACCAGAGCATTGATAGTGTCCACCAGTTGACAATTGCTGCAGTTGAGAGGGTGGCTACTGCTCTACCTCATGGTGCTCCTGTCTAGGAGTAACAGCAGCAGGCAAAGTAGGGTTCTGTTAAAGACGTCAAGAAGATGATCCCTTGTGAGTTTAAGGGGACAAAGGGGATCCTTTATGACGATGACTGGCTAGAGGATATAAAGAGGAGTTTGGAATTAGCAAAGATTCCGGAGCTGCTACGAGTAGCAGCAGCATCTTGTCAGCTCATCGATATCACTCTGACGTGGTATCGTACTGATCCCCTAATGACATTGACAGCGACGGGACTGACATGGACTACTTTTAAGAGGGTATTCAAGGAGAAATTCTTTTCTGATGTGGCTATTAGTGCACTGGAGGGCCAGTTCATGGAGTTAGTACAGGAAAACACGTTTGTTGATGAGTACGCGGCTGAGTTCTTCTATCTGAGCCAGTTCGCCAAGAGCATGGTTCAAGATGCTGGGGAGAAGGCCCGTAAGTTCAAGAGGGGCCTGAACCACGGAATCAGATCTCGCACGTCTGGGCGTCGCACGGCTACCTTCGAAGATATTCTGATAGATGCCCAGATTGCTGAGGAGGACTTGGGCTTCAGACCCAAGAGGGCCAATGACGTCATGGGTGGTGCTAGCAGTAGTGCGGGACTGGCTAACCGTCCCTACGTTCAGAAGAAGCACCATCAGTGAGATGAAGCTCCGGTTCAGCAGCCGAAGCAGGGAGACTAGGCTTTTCTTTGCAACTATTACAAGAAGCCTAGTCATTCATAGGATGTCTACAGGAAGAGACTGATGGTGTACCTATTTTGTGGGTCAGCTGCACACCAGATGAGAGATTGCCCTACTGCACCCCTATTTGGTGGAGCATAAGGCCAGATAGGTAGAGTTAGGCAAATTGTGGCACCGTATCATGCCCAGCACCATGAGAGGGATATTCCCCAACGGGGCAGGGCTTTTTTGCTGACGGTCGAGGAGGCCGATGCTACAGGTGATGGGTTAGCAAGTTTGTCTTTTTGTTCTTCTTTCGTCCTTTTCCATGTTGTTGTATGCTTCAATAGTACCTTAGAGATTGTGTTTTGTGCTGTGATAGATCGTTTAGTGACCCTGATTGAGACTATGATATCACGACCAGTAGGAACATGATTTGTTTGCACTATTCAATATATTCTTGGACTATGATTGATAGGGGTTTGACCTAGAGAAGAGTGCAAGCAATTTAAATTTTGAGGACCAAATTTTTTAGGGAGAAGATTTGTCACTACCACTTTTCTAGAACAAGGGTATTTTTATTATTTCACAATTGGTGTATATATTTTTCTTTTAATAAGATGGTTGTATTTATTAGTAGGTTAGCTTATTCATTTGTCATGGTAGACCCCATTTAATGTGAATTGACCAATTAGTTGATTCATTAGACTCATGGCCAAGTTGGATACAAGCCTTAATTCGAGCCAAACCACTTAGCCCATTTAAGGACCTATTTAATACTAAGTGTAATTAAGAGATTAGGGTTTATCTAGTGCCTATTTAACCCCTTTTACTCCCAAATAGCAGCCACCATTTATCCTCTTCCTTTCCTTTGTTGTGCAAAAGTTTGGAGAAGCTCAAGGAGGCTTGGTGGAAGCTCTAGCAAGGATTGGAGAGGTCCTCCTTCAACCATCTTCCCCAAATTTGTGGAGCTTGGTGTAGGTTACATTCTACATAGGTATAACCCTCTAAACATGCTTTTCTATGGTCAAATTTTATGCATTCATATAGAAGACCCCTCCTACGACTAATAGGAAGTATATTGAGGTCCTAATGAGTGCTATAGTAATGGTTACTTAGAGTTTTGTGTCCATTTGAGACGGGCTACGAATTTTGACCCCTAGGTGTTTGTCAAATATCACAATGACCCTTTTTGTTCTGTTTTTACAAATTTTGTTCTTGGTAATAGTTGGTTGTCCATTAAAAAGGCTTTTAGAGTGATTTCTAAGTATAGCTCTCTAATATATATATATATATATATATATATATATATATATATATATATATATATATATTTTTATAGGTCTCTAATATATATACATATACACATGTGTAATATATGTTATATATGGTTTATGCATGTATGTTATATATATGCCTGGTTGTGTGTGTGTTGCTTGAGGCTTTATGTGTTAAGTGAGCAGTGGGAAGAGGGGTCGAGCAAGGGCCAGTTTGGCCATGGCATGTGGTAAGAGTGGCATGTTAGCCACTGCACTGTGTAGTTCAGTGCAGTTAGTAGCAGGGGAGGGTTGCAAAGAGCAAGGGCAGTTGGCCCTTAGGTTCAAGTACAGATAGCTTACCAAAGTGCAGTGGCTTTGGCCATCTAGTGGGAGAGTTTCTATGTGTGAGTAGTGTCTATGAGTGTTAGTTATAGTTAGAGTGTATCAGAAATTGAGGTGAAGAAGGGAAAACATATGTGATTGGGAGAAGATGTGATAGGAACCTATATACGCAGTGGTGTACCTTCACTTGAGTATCTGTAGCAGTGAACTGCCATATAGTGTAGACATAGAGAGGAGCAGGTTAAGGGCCACCAATTGGTATGAGAGTAGTCTGATACTTGAGTATCAGTCATTTGAGATCATAAATATTAGATACAATGTATTCTCTATATACCTTCTATATGTATCAGATTGACATAAGATCAGTTTAGGGTTTTGACATGGGAATGAGTTAGTGAGGGACATATAGCATATTTGAGTGAAGTGGTGGTATTGGTAGGTATCAGACTTGGCTTGGCCGTCTAGCCTATGTGAGTGAGTGTCTATAGTGTGGGTCAAGTGTCTCAGGTGGATGTGTGTGTGTTTCAGTGTCTTTATATGAGAGTTCAGTTGTATCATAGTTTGTGAGTGATTTTGGTAGTGAGTGCATAAGTATCTAAGTGTGTCTGTATTAGTAATGTGGTAAGTTAGAGAGGGTTTAAGTATATCATTAGGAGAGAGATTTGAGTGAGTAAAGGTCGTATGTGTTGTATCAGTAATTTTGGTATCAGTAAGTGGAGAGAACAAGGGTTTGAGCCATGTGGCATAGACTTGGGAATAACTACATTGAGTGTCTATATATCAGACACAAAGAGGATGACCTGGGTGCATTGGTAGTAATGGCATAGGCCATGCCTTGCTTGGACTTAGCAGTAGTAGGGTATGCCATGGAGACTTGTGTCCATGTCAATGAAAAATAGATGGAGAGAGGGGGAAAAATAGGCAGGGCAGGGCAATTATAGCATATAACAACTTTACTAACATGGATAGGGGCTCGACTATATTGAGTGTTCTTTTGGGGTTAGTAGTATCAAAGAGTATCACAAGGAGGGGTAGCCACATATATATATATATGTAAGAGGGGAAAGTCAGAACATGTATCAGAGAAGTAGGAGAAGGGCTCGAATGCAGGATATTGAGTCATTAAGTAGTTTAGATATCAAAGAATTAAAGAGGGTTAGAACTAAGAAGAAGGACTTGATAAGGAGAGGAGGCAATAGGATAGTAGCTTGACAGAGAGTTGAGAGTGTCAATTAGGATTAGTGTTGGGTTACTGTCGAGATTGAGTGGCATGTTAGTGTATGTTAGTGTCATACATTAAGTGTTTGTACCAGAGGAGGGTTTGATGGCTAGAACAAGTCCTAGTATAACAGTTAAGCATAGTGAGGGGAGTAGGAGATCTTAGTTTTAGTTACAGTAGGCTAATGGGCCTCTGTTCCAGTGAAATGGCAGCAAGGCTAGGACAATGTGTGGGCATTTGGCATGTGACAAGGGGAGTAAGAGTTCACTTTGACAGTTAGCTTAAAGTGAATGAGGGTGAAATGGTAAAATAGTGAGTTGGGTTAAAGGTGTATCATTGATAGTAGATTTGTTAGTTAGGAAGTGAGTATCCTATTGAATATCCTAGTGTCTTGTGTTAGGGAATGGTATAAACCAACACACATGTATTATTTGAGATTTGGGAAGAGAATGGGTATCTCAGTTTATAAGAGATAAGTATTAGTTGTAGTGGATTAGAATAGAGCAGCTGTAGGACATGGTAGCAGGGGATAACCCTTGGTTAGTATGGTTTGAACCACATAGCCAGTGAATAGTGTTTAGGGTTTTTAGAGTTTTAGTTAGAGAGGGATTAAGTGTCTAGATATGTGGACTGAATGGGAGCCAGTTAAGATATTAGTTCAATTCTAGTGTCTCATTTCATGTGAGATACGAGTGTATGAGTGTTAGCACAGATTATGTGAGGGAAGAAATGTAGGTATCAGTGTGTGAGAGTGAAGTCTAGTGGTCTGTGAGCTTATGGGCTTGGATTTTGGCCAGGTATCTAGTGAGTGTATAGTAGGTAAGGTAAATACCCTAATGCTAATTAATATAGATGGATAGGTAAATGAGAGTATAGGCCAATTAGGTATTTGGGTATATGAATGTGAGTAATATGCGGGAATAAGGAGTTCACTCTGAGGTTGTGTAAGATAAGTGTAGGAGTAGCAATGATGGAATTTGGATATGATGTAGTATGGTATGTTATGGCATGGTACAATAGGATATGTTTTGGTATATTTTGGATATTGGTATAGGAAATACATATAGATTTGGATTAGGATAATAGGCTAAGGTATTCTATCATAGAGTAATAACTAGTATAGCCTAGATAAGTAAGGTACAGACCCAGTAGCTTGAGTATTGGACCCATACAACCTATAATGGCTAGTTTGACCTAGGATTGGCCTAATTTGACTTTTGACCTAAAATAGACTTAGATTTCATATATCACACTAAACATCCATGTTAAACACACTTGAACATTAATTACTGCTATATTCTCGTATCTATAGGTCTTGTGACTCCACTTTGGGCCTCAAATCGCAATTACTGCTCAGTACGATAGACGAGTATATTCTCTGATAGTTTTCATTACTTGGTATTTCCTATGATGCATGTTTATATTATTTTTCTATCTTGATTTCGACACGATGGTCACACGGATTGGTATTGTATTGATTCCTTGACTTGAGATACGTAGTTTCATGCCTATTGACTTTTACTGGACTAATGTATCCTCTCTTGACTATTGAAATACGTGTCAAAACCTGGATCTATGTGTACTAGTTGGGTAGGGAAATACGTAGGCGACATTTGAATAAACCTTTTCTATCCTATGGTCTTACTGGAATAATAGCGGCCACACACGGACGTGAATGGTTTGCCGGATATCACACTCTAGTCGTTCATATGTCAACTTGGTATTTCAAAATACTGGTCTTAATAATTAATTTCCTGGATTGTTTGTTATATACCTTGTATGACTGGTTTTCCTTTATTACATATATATCTGTTTTCATATTCCATATGTTCTCTCTATACATCTCTTGCTCGATATTCACTTGCCTCTTCCTTGTACATTATCTCTATAAATTGCTCTTGAAGTATTTCATTATTATTACATTTTTAAAGTGCTTATCAATTAACTGGAACTGCTGTTAGTTCATGTACTTTGCTCCAATCCTAACTGGATAACCAATATTTTTCAGATTATTTAGATGACTGTCCGACCTACTATGAGTAGGGGGCATATAAGGGTTTCATACAGGAGTTCGAAGAGGATCCAACCAAGTAGAGAGTGCCCTAGCTATAGTCTAGAGTATTTTTATTGTTATAGTCAGCTAAACTTATGTGTTATGATAACTTTACTCTTTTTTCGGTATCTTCCTTATTATCTATTTCCATATCGTGCTCTATCTTTCTTTAGACTTGTGATTGCGATTATATAGTTGAGATGTCATATTATTCCTACGTGCGGAGATGACAGGTTATATGATTCATATGGTTAGTTGACGAATATTGTAAACGACCTATACAGCGTTCTACCGTCGACCCTGTGGCGTAGGTTGGACGTACCCATGTCCTCGTGCCCCTAATCAGGGTGCGGGTCGTGACATGTGTCGCATGCATAGATATTCAATTCAATGATAACGATTTCACAAAGATCCTTCAAATTCCAAATATAGGTGAGCCGTTTGTCGATATTACTGACTCTGAATTTCCACACGATACGACCTTGAACGATTTCAAGACTCAACTTTGTGCTCATGAACCCGTCCGTCCCGACAAGTTCAAATCCATACACTTGAACTTGTTCTTTTATGAATTATATCGTATTGTTTATTCCATTGTACTACGAAAATCTACTTCAAAAGACGATATAACTAGTCTAGAAATGTCTGCTCTCTATCACATTCGTCATGTGATTCAATTTCTATCCCTTAGACAATTATCCAGATGATGGCTAGGTATCCCAAGAGGAACATGAATCTCCTCTACTTGATGATCCTTCCTATCATCTTTCCGTACTTTAAGATTGACTTGTCCTCTTGTGCTCACGACTCTGAGCCCAAGCATTTTCAGTTCTCTCATCGCAGTGCATCTATCCCTCATACTTCTCCTACTGCACCACCTCTTCTACCTTAGACTTACCCTATGTGATTTGAGGGTCTTCATCAGCATTTGGATGATATACGTTGTGCTCAGCTAGATGAGCACAACTCCTTGTGAGCATTTGTTACTGACACATTGAGGGAAAAAGAGTTTTGTGATGCCAGTCAGTTTCAGACACTTGCAAAGTCTTTTGCAGATCTGTGTTTTGCCCAGATTGGCCAGCATTCTAGTTCTCTTTCACGAGATCCTACTATTTTTGGCAACCACTATAAGGATGAGGTGGTTCATCATTTCTTTGAGCCCAATAATGTATATGATTGGTACCATGGTTCTGGTGCTACTCCATACCCATCTCATGGAGTTGGCACTTCTGGACTGGTCCTTCTGGACATGGTGTTGCCGCTGATCGTACTGACGATGATGAGGACTTGATCTAGAAATTATTGTACTGATCTAGATGTTATCTTATTTAGACTCTGTCTATGACTATGTATTCTTTGAAATGTTCCTACATTCTAAGATAGTATTAGTATTTCTTTTATGCACTTCTATGTTTGAGTTGCCGAGTTGATGTTTTCAAAACTCGTATTATTATTATACATTATTATTATTATTATTATACATTTTTATTTCAGTATTTATTGTCTCTTTTTGGTATGGACTTATGCTTAGCATTCACTTTTAGCTACTGCTTCATTTATAAACTGCCTGTGAAATATGTTTATTATTTTTATATTATCTCTGCATTTTTTTAAAGTTTGTTACTTATACATGAATTGCGGGGGAGCTTCCCTCTTTGAAATTATTTTGCTAAGTGACAACGAGGGAGAAATGGATCTAACATATTTTTTATGATATTTTGTATCAAGAGGAGACAGTACCAAATTTTTTGATATTTTTTTTGTCAAATCAAGATCAAGATGTTATATCGGTCAAAGTTTGTCAATTATCAAAATGGAGGAGATTGTTGGCCCATTGGTCATGGTCAAACCGGATTTTAATAATTGATCTAACCCTGTCTCGATATAAGGGCTACTGGGACGAACTACTAGAACTGCTACTGCTTCCGTTCAAGACTTGAATCTGTGTTTGTCACTGCGTCTGTATTTTCTTGTATCAATTATCAATGTATTTTTCATATTTTACTAAGTCTAGAAATACAATATAAACCGAGTCGTACTAGCAAATAGGCTACCCAGAATCATTTTCAAAAATATCCATTTGTTTTAAAAACTAGCCCAACATCAAAAGTCTAAACTACTTTCTAACAAATTGAACATTCGAAAGCCCAAAATCTGAGTTTCAAAACCCAAAAATTCACCCATTCTGAACTAGAAGAACTCTGGGAAAATTTTCCCTGAATTCGGCCCGAGTTTGGTTGGTGGAATGTTGCTTTTTAAACTCAATCTTCCCGTAGTTACGGATGCAATAGCCATATGCCGAGATCCTCTCATAGAATTTTGTCCGAATTCTTCCTTTGGAAATCCTATAAATAGAGAATAATTTCTACCATTCAGTACACCAATTCAATTTCTCGTCTCTTCTCTCTAAGCTTACTACGTTCTTCCAAAGCCTTCTTGTTCGACATCGCTTCCGAGCTTGAGAATAGGCTGCTGTGAAGGTTGCAAATGTGAATGAGAAGAGGAACTCCTGGATGGGAATCCTTTGATCGTACTTTGTTTTTGATCTGGGTTGTGACGGTGGAGGGTTGTTTCTTTACTCCGTTGACAATCTGACTGAGAGAGGGAATTGCCGGGCTTAACTTCACTTCACTGGCTGAGGGGAACAATAAGGACTCTCTCTTGGATACTCGGGACTTCTTGAGGTACTCAGGAATTGGAGGGAATCGACCTTTTTAAATGGAGGAGGGCTCATCCTATTTATAGTGGATGTGGGTGAAGCTCACGCGCCTAGGAACTTGCAGACGCAAGCTTCAGCTTTCCATATGGCCCCTTAAATAAGGGTTGGTTACAGCCAGGCGCACACTTCACTGGTGAGGAAACCATGGATGATTGACACGTAGTAGATATACTGTTGGAGAGAATCTCGAAAGTACTTCAAACTTGTTCTTCGGCGTGACTGGGCTCTTGACATGTGGCCCACGACGAGGACATACACTTGCCTAGAAATCACTGTCCTAGGTGTCATATTCATTATTTGGAAGAACTTGTAGGCATGGGATAGAAGCACACACGCCTGAAAGAAAGAACTCTAGGTGACACATGCCTGAGCTTGACGCACGCCTGGAAAGAAGAACTCCAGATGACACACGCCTGAGCTTGATATGCGCCTGGGAGGGAGTACTTCAGGCGACACATGCCTGAGCATAACGTGCGCTTGGAGGAAGGACTTAAGGCGGCACACGCCTGAGCTTTACGTGCACCTGGAAAGAACTCGAACACACGCCTGAGTTTGATACGCCTGACTGTGTTACTTCTGAGGAGAATGAACCGTGACTTTATATCCATCTTCTGCATGAGAATCGAAGCATCTCGTTTGGTGTCTTCGAGAGAGGCATTTTAGACTTAATAAATGCTATCTCGAAAATGGTGGCTTGCTGAGCGTAGGCGGGGCATGATAACTCTGGCGCGCCTAGAGTGGTGGGGGGTGAAAGGCAATATGCATAGATAACACGTGCCTATTTTTGAACTGCTTCCAATATGGATACACTCTACTCTTCCAAGTTCATCTTTGGCACGATAGTCGAAGTGTCTGACTTGACGTCTCGAGAAAGATCTCATCTCATTAATGCAGTAAGGGAGAAACTGATATAAAGGATCGGGCGCGCCTATGAGGTGTGAGTAGACAATTTGGGTGTGCCTTAGAGGGGGCGTGATTGGCCCAGAGAATAGAGATAGTCTTCTTTCTGATGTCACGTTGCTTCTAGTTAAGCGTGCATAGCTCTTCGCCAAGCCTGATGCTAGAATCGTACTTTGATAATGTTGGGGCGTGTGACCCATGCGCCTACAAGACCCCCTTCAAAGTTTTCTAACTTTCTTTTGTATAGTTAGAAATACTTTAAATAGCAGTGGGGCATGCACTAGCATGAGATTTAGCACAATCTCTCTCTGGATAAAAAATGGTTAATTCTGCTCTATCTCGAGCAGATAACTGTTTTGTTTTTCCTTCTTCTCAAAGTACATGTTCTTTGAGGCCTATAAATAGGCATTGGGAAACCGATCGGTACGGAAGTTGAAGCGTCAAGTTCTTCGCCATTAATGTTAGGTTCGTTGCATTAAATGTGAGTTTGAGCCTATAAATAGGGGCTTTTTGAGAGAGAGTTTACATTTTGTTTCTCTTCTCCTCTCATTCCATGACCGACACTGCGGCTTCTCTGACTCCTCTCATCATGGGAGAGGGGAATAAACTTAGGGCAAGGCCGCCCGATGTTTTTGCCGACGTGCTGCTCCAAGCCTTTGTTGGGACGCTGACCAACGCTCTTGCTGAGACGCCACTCGATGTCGACGTGATGTCCTTCGCAATAGATGGTAATCAAACTTACTTTCTTGTAGGCCACAGTTCATGGAAGTACGGTTTAGTTCGTCGGGGCGTTCATTACTGTGGTACGCGCCTATCGTATGCCATATCGTCAAGACTTTCGCTTCTTTATACGCCAAAATATGGCACTTTCTGGCATGCGTCAGAATACACGCCTCAATCGATTCTATAGGCACTGCAACGGACACGCTGGCATGCGCCATACGATGTGCGTGTACATGCGCCACTCAAATGAGTGTGCCCTGGCTTTGTTAGCTTCATATTTGAGCGTGCTGAGGCAACTTCCCAGTGTGTAGCTTTTTTCTTTTTAAATCCTTTTTGAAGAAAACTGAATGTTTTTGTCTTTTGTGCAGATTGCATCTCGACTTGTGCCCACTCAAATGGAGCGTGGAAGGACATCATAAGTCAGTTGATTCAAAAAGATAACCGTTCTAATATGAGATTTTGTTACGAGATCAAGCAAAGTGATCCCCTTTCATACAACATGATAGCTGTCTTTTCTCCCGAGATGAGATGTTTTGTCCGTCGATATAACGCCAGATTTACAGGGTTAGGATTGATTGTCCAGGTTGGCACCCTATCTTTCGACGGCTTCTCCACATGGACATGGCGACCACTTTGCACACTCGAGACGGCCTTCCTGCTTGTTTTGAAAAATTGATGCAGGCCCAGTGCTGGGGAATTTGTGACATAACCACCCTCTGTCGTAGGACATTTGTCACATCACTGCCCTCTACAATAGGGCATTTGTCACATCACTGCCCCTAGCAATGAGGGAGCCGTGAGCCAGTTGTAGATTTCCATCATATGTAATCATGAACATCAATGAAAAATCTAGTCATGTAGTAGATTTCCATTATATGTAATCATGAACATCAATGAAAAATCTCTCTTTTTGCTGGCTTCTATGTGAATTTCTTGTGATTTGTGAACTTTTGTAGACTCGTCTTCTTTGATGCATTATCTTCGAAGGGTAGAAATGAACGTTTGTTTAGAAGTAATATTAACATGGCAAACGTGGGATTTCCAAACAGTTAACTTACTCAGAGGTTAAGAGAACATGATAAGGAACATAAGAACAACTCAGAGGTATTATGGACATATTTGTTCACTGGGTTTATCCTGAATACACCTAGCACTAGGTGCAGACGATAAGCAATATTCTTTGTTAACAGAGGTAATATGGACATGTTGAAACAAGATCGACATGGTAGACATTCGGTGTGTTTATCTCGAGTACACCTAGAACTAGGCGCAGAAAATAAATGATGATCTTGGTCAACAGAGGTAGTGGGGATGTGTTGAACCAAGATTGATAGGTAAGAATGTATACTCAGAGGTCAACAAGGACGTGGCATACATTCAAACAAGATGTAGTAGGAATAGTTATGTAGGAATGGAAGATGAACTGGACATTTATACATAGTATTTCTTGAGAAACTTATCGTTGATAGGCATCATGAGCAAATCTCTATTAGATTTTGCTAGCCGGTACACGCCATTAGAATAGACCATTTCTGTGACAAACGGCCCCTCCTATTTTGGTTGGAACTTTCCAGTAGTTTGTGAGTCATGATCATCGGCCTTCTTACTGATAGGACCAGATCGTTGACCCGAAATGACCTTTCCTTGACCTTTTTATTTTAGGTCCCTGAGATTCGTGTCTGGTATAGCTCAATGTGCTGTTGAGCTTGAAGGTGTTTTTCGTCAAGTGCATCCAACTCTTGTAGTCGCAAGCGATGATTATCTTCTGTAGTTATATAACTATTAAAAGCCACCCGTAGAGAGGGAATTTGGAGTAGCAAGGGGAGTACGGCTTCACTTCCATATACCAGCGAGAATGGCAAACTACCGGTTGGTGTACGGACTGTAGTTCGGTAAGCCCAGAGGTATTCACCGAGTTTCTCGTCCCAGTCACGCTTATTGGAAGACACACCATTTGAGGAGTTTGATAATGGTTTTATTGACGGCTTCGGCTAACCCGTTAGCTGCTGGGTTATAGGCCGTCGAGGCTATGCTCTGGATTCGGTTCTGGTCGCAGAATCGACGGAAGGAGCCGCTAACAAATTGTGGGCCATTGTTGTGGATTATCCTTCGGGGTATCCCAAATCGGTAGATGACATGGTGCTTAAGGAATTTAATCACATCGGAGGTTTTCACTTCTACAAATGGTATAGCTTCCGACCACTTGGAGAAATAATCGGTTATGGCCAAGATGAAGTGATGACCTTTTGATGACAGAGGGGTGATCGTGTCGATAATGTCCATTCCCCATGCCTGAAATGGCCAAGATGCCACTGTAGGGTACAAGTACTCTGACGACTGGTGAATGAAGTCAGCGTGGATCTGAGACATCTAGCATTTCTTAGCATATGCCAGGGCACCAGCTATCATTGTAGGCCAATAGTAGCCCTTGCACCGAAGTTGGTCCTGAAGCTTAGGTCCCGGCTGATGAGCTACGTAAGTGCCGTCATTAGCCTCGCACAGTGCATCTTTAGCCTCCTGGCCTGATAGACATCGGAGTAAAAGTTCGTCGAAGGAGCGACGATATAATGTTTTAGCTTGAGTGTCGCAGTAAAATCGAGGAGAGCATCTCTTGACGGAAGCTGCTTCTTTTACATTATCTGGTAAGATTTTGTATACTGCAAAATCTATAAAAGGAGATCGCCAGTCTCAACTGCCTTCTTCGGCCTTTGTGGACTGGTAGGCTTGCATGCATAGGTTGTTCTTAGGGCATACCAACTCTTGCCCTATCACTGTGATAGTGTGTTGAGTCCCAGCAGGTGCTGACAATGATGCTGCCAATCCTGCTAGAGCATCAGCTTCTAGGTTTCGCGGTCGGGGAACATGTTCTATGAAGAATCCCGTGAAAGTAGAGATTATGGACATCGCTGCTTGGTGATATGGAATCAGGTTCTCATGTCGGACTTCGTATTGTCCCTGAATTTGGTTGACAATTAACTGGGAATCGCCGTAAGCTTCCAAAAAGTTGACCTCCAGCTCTTTGGACAGCCGATGTCCGATGGTGGGAGCGTTTTACTCAGCAACGTTATTAGAGTACGATTCTGAAAGTGAATAAGCTCATTGGATGGCCAAATTGTTGGGGGAGATTAACACTACCACCACACCAGCCCCAATATCGCCTTTGGGACATATACTTGAAGTACCGTCAAAGAACAGTCGCCACACCGGCTCTTCTGTAGAGGTGCGGGTATTCATTACTTCATCTGGGATATCCTCGTAGAGCTTCAATGTCTCGGCTATGGGATGGGCAGCCAGGAAATTGGCTAATGCTTGACCCTTGACTGCCTTCTGAGGGACAAATACCGTGTCATAGGGGGACAAAAGTATCACCCATGTGGCTAGGCGTGAGTTTAATGCCCCTGGCTTGGTCATGAGGACCCCAAAAGGATTGACCCTAGAGATGACGTGAATCGTCTGCCCGACTATATAATGTCAATTTTTCTGAATAGCGAAAATAAGGACGAGGCACTCTTTCTCTACAGGGGTATACCTGTGTTCGGCTCCGATCAGCTGACGACTGAGATAATAGATGGCTTGTTCATAACTTGTATTGTTATTCTGGGCTAACAGGGCCCCAAGAGAATGATCCAAGGATCAGACGTACAATAGGAAGGGTCTTCCCAAGACCGGCGGGTTCGGGAGATATCTTTTAACATCTTTGAAGGCTTGTTGGCATTCTTCGTTCCATACAAAGGATACCCCTTTCTTCATCAACTCGGTAAAGGGTTTACAACATCCTGAGAGATTGGAAATAAACCTCCGGATGTAGGCTAAGCTCCCCTGAAGGCTGCGGAGTTCACGCAGGTTCCTTGGCGGTTGCATTTTGATGATAGCCTTTGTCTTCTCCGGATCAACGTCAATGTCTTTCGAAGTTACGATAAAGCCTAAGAACTTGCCGCTGGACACTACCAGAAAGGACTTGGTTGGGTTCATCTTCAACTGGTGCGTCCTCATCAAGTCGAAGACGGTTCTTAGATCATAAAGGTGATCACCTCGAAAGCGGCTTTTGACAGCAATGTCATCAACGTAACATTTGACTGTCTTACACAGGTATTTACGGAATATGATACTCATGACGCGCTGGTACGTAGCGCCCGCATTCTTTAAGCCAAGGGCATTACTGTGTAACAGAGTACCCCCTTCGGAGTCCGAAAGGACGTATGTTTCTCGTCATTTGGAAACATCTTGATCTGGTTATAATCGGATTAACCGTCCAGGAAAGACGTTTATGTATTCTCTTACAAGCTCAATAAGAGACTCATGATCTTCTCTATTCAAACTTTTGCTGATGAAGATCGGTTTGGGAGAAGAGTCGGCTCCCAAGTCGACTTGTACGACTTCATCTTCAGTAGGTGGTTCAAGCAACTCAAAGTGCTTCTCCCATTGGGCATCGAGTTGTTATGGCGAGGGTTTAATTTCGAGGGGTTCGAAGAATAGCTCATCGTCTTCATCGACCTAGTCCGTTGATGTCATATTCACTGACAACGTTCTATGGAATACTTCCCCGATACTGGTATCGGAGTCGCAGGAGGAGTCTGAGAAGGACGAATGTGTCCTTACCATGTGTCGTAGGACTCCGTGTACTTTAGGGGGGATATATCGGAGACCACTACGAGCCTTCTGGTAATATTAATCAGAATTGCCTTCGGAAACATTAATCTTGATCGGCAAATGCATACCCTTTCCATAATTGAGACCCATATTGCTGTTCAAGCCATAACCCATCTTCTAGATGATGTGTCTGGCTTGCGGGATATAGTGGTGAACCTGAACTGAATCGACTTTAGGTTCTGGCTCGTAAAGAGTATGAGTTCGAGAGCCATCTACTTGACCAAAGATGATGGGATCTTCTCTTTCTTTCCTTGTCGGTTCTGTAAAAGAGGCGCTACGCACATGGAGCACCTATTCTGCGGAATAAACAGACACGATTTGCGTCTAAAGTGAGAAACCCAAGTTTTGTTCTAGAGCATAAGCAGGGAAATCAGGGGAGTAGTTCAAGTGTATTCCTTTATTGATAAAGTAGGACAAATCATCCTCAGGAATTACACTTTCAGAAGCGGGAAAGTTGGGCACAACAGCATCATTAAGATCTCTACCCCCAGCTCTTGAGATAGGAAAGGATGGAGTAGGATGACACAGACCCCGCAGCTTTACCACAATCAGCTCGACGGAGGGGTTTCTCCTTATCGGCATTTTCCCTTCAATCGTACCACCAAAGGAGTTGTAGCTTGAATTGTAGACGTTACAGGGAATTTCTTGGTAGGTGGCCTCCTTTCAACAGGACTACTAAGGGAGTGGTAGCCTTAGATGTGGTTGTCTTAGGGCGTTCTTTTAGGCACACTTTTATTGGCTCCTCGAAGGCGGTTTGCGCCTTGGCTTCATCATCAGCGTCTTTGCCTAAGTCCCTCCGGGGTTTCCTTCGGAGCATCTAAGACTCAGTATAGTAAACCTCAATCCCTTCAAAGGGGCAATATCCGTGAACTCCGTTTTTACATCCCGTCGCTGTTGACATACTTGAAGCATTACTGGAGGGTGGATGGAACGATCTTGTGCTCATGGATCCAAGGTTGCCCCAACAGGATATTGTAGCAGACATCTGTGTCTATGACATAGTAATTTGCTTCAGTCTTCAGGTAGCCAATCTGAATCTTCAAGAAGATTTTTCCTTCTGGACAACTCTTGCCATTAATCAAACCGTTGATTGTGGTTTGAGTTACGGAAAGCCAATGCATAGGAATACCCAGTATATGCAGCAGATGATGGGGGATGTCGCTTACGGACAAACCATGGTCGATATAAATACGATCGACCTTGACAGATCCAATATACCCTGTATAATACAGGGATTGGGCATGCCTATTATTCTTCAACAACATATCTTGTTGTGAGAACGTGATATTAGGCATACCCTCTATCACACTGTAGCATGTGGGACATGCAGCAGGGTCTTCATTCGGCTGTTGGATCTGTCCCAAGTAGGATTCAACATTCTGTAATGCCTATGTCAGACCTTCTCGGGTCTTTTTGGAGACGGAGGAGCTCGAAAAGCGATAGGCTGGCCGGGGTGTTGGCCAATTGAGCCAGTATGTCAAAATTGTAGGGACGGTCTAACCCTGCAATGGTATCCTTTCGGAGGGGCTTGTCAAAATGCTCTTTTTTTTATTTTTGTTTGTCTGCCGTCTGCGGTTGAGATGGACCCGGCTCAGAAGTACCAGGAATGGCTGATGTTGTGACCGGTGTTGCCTTTTTGCCAGGGGCCTGGTCATAATTATGTGAATATTCTAGACCAGTACTGGTTGTTTCGGCCCTTTCTTCATCAGATGAGGCGGAGACAATATTGCAATGTCTGTCCTTCCTGCCTTGGTCTTGACAGCACGATGTGGGGCAGGTTTGTTCAGGTCGTTGGAGAGATTGGGATGCACCCACATAACCTCTCCTCGAGGTGTTTTGACGGGGACTAACCTCGATGCTTGAGCAGTCGGGAGGTTAACGACCTCCATAGTTGCCTTGAGGATTGGGATGACTCCATCCCGTGTCTCCGTAGGTGGAAACTGACCGAACTGGAGGGTTACCATGTTGGCGAATACCACTTTTTCCTCAAAGTCCAACGATAGCACGTTGGCGTCCACTAGCCGCTGTATGTAGTTCTTCAGGATATAGCAGTCTTTAGTTGAGTGGTGAATGTACCGGTGGTAATGGCAGTATTTGGGATCATCCACCCTGTCTACTTCTTTGGGACGTCTATGAGGTAGAAGTGTAAGTTTCTCGCACTTGAGCAAGACGTTAAGTAATTCCAAGTCATCCTCATCCTTGAATGAATAATTCCCCTTTTGGATTGGGGGTCTTTCATGTTTCTGGACGGGAGGTGCACCCTGGTTGAGACTTGCGGTCATAACTTATTTTGCTTTTGGTTCAGTGTTGTTAACTGCTGCAGTAGGCCTCCTACCTTTCTCGTTTGGAAGGCCCATTCCTAGCAAGTACGCTTCTTTGGCTTTCCCCTCAGCGTCTTCGGCATTGATATTAAATGTCGCCGAATCTGCGTGGCCAGAGGAGCCAGTCCACAATCTCGTCATAGGGGATAAACCTTTTCGGCAAGTATCTATCAAGATCGCTTCGGAAACCCCCGACTGTTGTCTCAATACGGCCTGCCAGAATCGTTCTATATAAACTCGAACAGGTTCCTTGTCTTTCTGAGTGGTGTCCATCAGCGTGGACAATGACATGTTCATCCCCGGCTCATAGAATCGGGAGGGGAACAGATGCCGGAGGTCATCAAAGGTTGATACCGAGTTGTCTTGAAGACTACAGAACCATTCGTAGGCAACCCTTCTCAAGGCGCCAACGAATAGTTTAGCAAGGAGGGTATCATCCCTCGGTAAATGCCCCATCATAGAGTTGAAATTATTGAGATATTGAAGGGGGGAATCCTTTCCGTCGAAAGGAGTGATAGTCACCGGCTTGAATTTGGAAGGCTAGATTACCCTGTTCCATTCTACCGGGAAGGATTGCTTGAGTCCCAGTTTTTACCGAGATTTTTGTCTATCTCTGACGTCAGCTCTGGCTCTAAGATCCCGGATGGCGTCAAGGACTTCTTTCGACACTGTTGTACCAGATGCTTGTGGTAAGGTGTGATCACTCGCCGCGGGTGGTAATATTACGTGGTGACTCATAGTTGGAAGATTTTGAGCATTGGACTCTGTAGAATCATGAAAAATACAAGACAATGTATCCCACATGAAGAAGACAAAAGAAGCTATGCTCCCACATGGTCGAAGAGGGGCTATGTGCACACATGATCGATGAGGAGCTATGCGCCCATATGATCGAAGAGGGTCTATGTGCCCACATTGTTTTTAGGCAGATCAAACATGCAACCAAGTGTGGGCGCATAAACTTACTCCCACACTATGCGCCCAAGGCAGCAGATTCCTACGAGTCAGTCAAACTCCATGATTAATCGTGCACCGAAGCATGCAGCCACATCAGTCTTTACGAGCAATCGTACACCGAAGCATGTAGCTACGTCAGTCTCCACTCCAACCCTACGATCTACCTACGATCATCCAGTATCCATGCGCCTACACCCTATGCGCCCAAAGGGGTGTTATGCGCCCACAGTAAAATCAGTGTATTTTCCACCTGTGGGCGCATAACAGTCGTTTCAGTGCCAAACGACTATAAATAGAGGCCGTTCCCCTCTACAAAGACAGACAAACGGAGAGCATTTCAAGAGCCAAATTGCTGCCCTTCTTGCCAGTGAGCCAAGAGTTAGCAATTTTGTTAGGTCTTCTCCCACTTTTGTAATCGGAGTAAAGGAGCCACTGCCGCTCGATCTCCATCGTCCCATTTCCCAGAATTCTTTTTGTACTCGGGGATCCTCAGCGCAGGATCTCTCAAGCGTACTCGATTTGTGGTGCCTTGTGCCAATAAGAAAAGACAACATTTCTTTTTTTTTTGTCCACAAAAATGGTGACTGTGTTGGGACTACCTTTTTCTCTGACGAGAAGGTGGTGATACAATTCGATACCGATAAAGTGGGGAGCACTCAGAAGATGTTGATCGTGAAGTTTGATCATCAGGCGTTCGAAGAGATGCTCTCGAGGGACGGCTCTACTCCCTCAAAATTAGTGAAGCCAAACAAGTCTCGCAAGACTTGGCTTTTGAAGGCTCGTGGTCCATATCCTGCCAGTGTCATAGAAGATATACAACCGAAGAACTCTGTCACGTGGGCGCATAGGCCTTCCACGTGGGCATATGGAGCTCCACTGTGGGCGCATAGCTCTACCACAGAGGCTCCTGACACGAAGAAGGTGTATACCATCCGGGCTCTACTAGCCCAGCGACTTCCCTCTTCTGAAATCAACAACAGAGTGTTCAACACTCGAAACTTGGCAAAGGAAAATACTACGATGCCAAGAATCGAAGTATTCGACACTCTGGACAAACTAAACGAGGCTCACAAACGAAAAAGGCAAAACTGGGAGAAAACAATGCTGTTTTCCAAAGCATACGCCCAGAGTCATGCGTCCAACGCAGTATGTGGGCGCATAACTCTAGCAGAGGACTTCTGTCTTCGATAGGCTATGTGCCCAGGGACATGCGCCCAGGCTCTGATGACCCATTCTATACGTCCATATCCAGGAGGGCCAGGCATGCTGCCAGGACTTCAGCGAAGCATGCGCCCAAGGGCTTGCTCCAGCGTCTATGCGCCCACAGCAAAAAGACAGACCCCACCGCGTATAGCACGGTGCTGTCTTCAAGATCATTACGAAACTTATGTATAGGGGTTACCCCTGTACGTGAACTAAGTCCCAATGCGCCAACTCCCCTTACAAACCTATATGCAAAGCTCGACGATGCATGTGACATGGGTTTTAAAGCAAAAGTCCCTTCCGCTAATTTATGCGACATGATAAATCATAAGCGTAAAGCGAGGGAGGATACTGTAATTCATGGCATACATCTGTGCACCAGTATTGTCATCAATTGTTGCTGCTCCAAAGCAACGAAAGTACCTCAGAGGCAGTCCGCGTTTCGACGACTGCATCACTCTGATGATGAAAAGCCACTATGTATTTCTTCCAACATGGCTTCATGGGGTCCTCCTTACAGGAGCCCTAATCAAAGAAGGTGGACCACTAACCCAACTTTTTCTCTCAGTTCTGCAAACAGAAGAAGAAGAAGTCTGCCAACAGATAGTCAGCAAGCTGTTACATCTGAACGAGTCTATATAGGTACTCGGTTAGGGACAAGATTCCGTATAGATGATGAGGACTCCCAAGCTGGGGGTGATGATCCTTCAGCTGGGGGTAGTATTCCCTAAGAATCTGAATCAGATGACCTTCACACTGGAGGTAGCCTTCCAGATGACGATGATCTCTTTGAGTCTGACGGTGACTATCTACGTCCCCTGCCTGAAGACGAGGGTCTTTTCAACTCAAAGATAAACAATATCAGCACCAGTTGTACTGTCTCCTCTATTCATCCTCGCATGTTATCTACGTACATAGCAGATGGAGAGAGACCTGAAGAAGCCAGTGATTAGACCAACAAGTGGCTAAAGAGTCTTAAAACAGCAATTGCCAAAATCACTGATATGCTTACCAGTATTATAGCAGTCCAAACTGTTGGGACTGTTCCTACACCTCAACCGAACGTCTCAGTACACGTTAGTCCGGCTCATAGCAACAACCCTCCTTCACTACAAAAGGAATATTATTCCGTTGTGCCTCCTCCAAATCTAGTAAATGCTGGGGCTGGTCCTTTGCCAACGATGCCGGACAACCGTAAAACAGTTATTTCTCAACATCTGCTTAATCAGTAGGATGCAATTGATTCTCTTTTTGCCCGTCTCGATACCATCTCACACAAAGACGAGCTTTAAAAAATGGGGATATCTTAACCTTATCCTCCTGAATGGGAGAATGCTACTTGCCCTCCTTACTACAAGCCACAAACGCTAAATTCATTTGACGGGATGACTTTTCCTCGCCAATACATGACATACTTCAACACGTAGACTCTACACTTACCAAAGGATGATCCGTTCTTGTCAAAGATATTTATTAGCACCTTGCACTGGGTAGCTTTTGAATGGTTCTGCAGTCTGCCTGATGGTTGTATTAATTTCTTTAATGATTTGGAGAGGTTATTCCTCAATAGGTTTTATGAGAGTGGCATGCATGTTAGTATGTCCACCCTCATCGAAACCAACCAAAGAAGGACTGAGTCTATTATTGCTTTCATCGAACGCTTCAGGTGACTAGCATTGAAGATGCCCTTCGGTATACCAGACTCATAACTTATTGATACTTGTCGACATAACTTCCTTTCTACAGTAAAGTTATGTCTGGAATTACTGGGGATGAAGACACCCAAATCTGAAGACAAAAGCAAGCACTCCCAAACTATCCTTTATAGAAGCATGGAAAATATGGGGTTTATGCGGATCACAACTGACTGCATGAGTACTTTGGGCCAAATTGGTCCGCATAAAGAAGAGCCGCATAACAGACTCGAAATACCCCCTGTGGCCTATCTTCACTATCTTAGAAAGCAACTAGGCTGATTTGAGCCGCAGAAGGAAGGGTCGCTTATACGGCTAAGACGATCGACCCTTCTGATAAAGCTGACAAACTCTAACAACTTTGACACTCTGACAAAAAGAAGATAAGACGTGATCAGAAAAAATGTCATGTCGTCAGACTAGACATAGTCATTCGGCCAGAAGGACTGCGACCCGAGCCGCATGAACCTTATGCGGCTCAATCCATGCGTGCTTCATGCGACCAAGGGTGACTGCAACCTGAGCCGCATGAGCTTTATGCGGCCCAGAATATAGAATCTATGCGGATCAAAAAGTCCCCAAGATACATGCGGACTAAAGGAGACTGCGACCTAAGCCTCATGAGTCTTATGCGGTCCAACATTGCCGAACACTAAAAGACATATCTGGCTCAAAATAACTCAAGCAAATTAATTCTATCCCGTGGTAGGACACGTGGCAAGCTGACCAAGTCTCAACCACCCAGATTTTCTATAAAGAAATCTCAATAAGTCACCAGCTGGCGGCCAAAGAGCGGGTCTTTATGTGCTGATTTAGCCACGTGGTCATGTGGCCATCTATGCGGCTCAAAACATCTAGCACTATAAATAGCATGGTACCATACCCATGTAAAAGGCTGGCAACCTACGAAGGGCAATTTCTTCAAGAGCAAGGATCGTGTCAGATAGTCCAAGGAGTAAGGCAGAGTTACTACACTCTCCCGAGCCTCCATCGTCACCCCCCAAAATTAAAACTAAAGAATTGTACATAGATTGTTTTCTAGGATTTCTTTCTAGGCTTTCTTTTGTACAAGTGAGTTTTCAATCAAGTTCAATTCCTCTGTAACTCTTGTTGTTGATATTTAATAGCAAACATGATGGCGACTCTGCTGGGGACATCCTTCTCCTTGATGAGAAGTTGGTGACGCAATCTGACGCGTCCAAGCTCGGCTCTACGCAGCAAATGCTCATGGTTCGTTTACCAACGAGCATTTGAAGAAACGCTCTTTGAAGGGAGCGCCAGCCCATCACAGAAGTGTGCCAACCCAAAAAGAACCCGCAGGACGTCCAAGCGCAAAACTGTTGCCCCCGACCAAGTTTTCGAAGAAGCTCCTTCTCTGGCCCAAGACGGTGACCAAAGCTCTTCTGCGGCCTTGCTTCCGACCGCCGAGAACCCCACTGTCCCCAAATCTAGTAGAGGAAAATACTATGATGCTGTGGTTTTGGGGGCACAAGGGAAATCCAAACGGACGAGAAAGAGGCGGCATAAGAGAGATGAGCAGTCTGCATATGCGTCAGCCAACTCTGGTAGCAGGTGGATGGCCCATACGGAAGTCAACTCTGGCCGTAGGCAGATAGCCCGTGTGGCAGCCAACTCTGGCCACAAGTAGATGGCCCATACGACAGCCAACTCTGGCCGCAGGCAGGTGGCCCATACGGCAGCCAATCCTGGACACAGACAGGATGTCTCATGCGGCCCTGTCACAAGCTCTGTGTTTGACCGTCTCTCATGCGGGCCTGACAATATGAAGCCCATTGAGAGTGTGGAATATTCCAATCTAGAAAATCGAAAAAGTCTAGGGTAGTGCGGGCCCAACAAGTCCAGTCAACTGTCCAAGTTGCTGACCGTCAGTAGGCACCGTTAACCGTTATACGGGCTCCTGATGGAAAGTTGTAAAGAACCACCCGCGTCTAGTCCCCCCGGGCTAACGGTTAGGGTGGGTCTCAAAAGTCTCCCTCCAACGATCGAGAGAAAGTACTTTTACTAGCCTCGGATCAGGGAGCAAACATGATACCTACGCACCCGTGTGCTCGGGATATCCGAGTCCACAAATTTGATGCAAAGGTGGATCAGTCTGCTATCGACTTACGAGAGGTGATTACTCACAAATGCAAGGAGAAAGAAGCAACCTTGGCATTTGATAAGCCCTTTTCGGGACGTCGTTAAACCCAGGTCATCATCAACTGCTGCTGCGACAAGTCAGCAGCACCTGAAGATCAGCAGTCCATTTTTCAACGACTGCTCCAGCCAGCACCTGTTCGACAATAACTTGAGGAACAGGTGTAAATCCAGGGAGACGAGGAATTCCCTTTCGCCTACTGTAATTCAACTCGGAAGGTTCTTCCCGGCAAGGGAGAAAAAAAGAAAGGCTCTTCCAGCCCGGCAATCTCAGCCAATACTACAAGGAAACTATCGTCAGGAGGGTTGCCACCGACAGCCACAGGGGGTGTCTACCTAGGCACTCGATCCATAAAGAAGATTCCAACACCTGGGGGTGCATCCTCGACCTCCCTAGGGGTAGATGAAGCAGGGGGTAGCACTCCCCTCAAAATATGCGATAATCTGGTATTCCAAGAGCATATACATGGGGTAGCGATCTACTAGAATTATGCAACAGACTTGGATGTCCCTGAGGGTGACCATATTTGCCATGACGATGTGTCTTCCTACGTAGGGGGTAGCACCCCTTCCGAGTCCGAGGAAGAGGACATTTCGACATTCCCCGACGATTTCTCTGTACGAGGATACGACACGGAGAGCACTTCTTCTACAGTCCCTTCCACGTTTACCCACGTACGGACGGTCTTTATGGCCGACAATGACCAAGAAGGACCTACTGATCGGCAACGTCTAGAAGTATTTGAAGCCATGCCCCTGTCCCTGGTCAAGTTAGTAGACGAAATCAAAGCCGCCTTGCCGACTCAACCGGTAAGGACGCCTGGACAAACAAGCTTGGGACCTGCAGTCAACGTGGACTCCAACACGACCGCTCCTCCTTTGGGTGACAATCCTCTAGAAGCATCCGCTGCTTCAACTGTAGACGAAACCAAGGAGGCAAGAAAAAAGTTCAGGAGCGTCGAGCATTGTTCAATGCCCGAGACTCCTACCGAGACCTCAGAATACGGCAACCATATCCCGTTGCATGGAGAGATGTTCCTTTTCCGCCATGGTACAAAGCGTTTCATATTGATTCATATGACGGAAAGACCTCTGCTAGTCGGTACATGACATATTTTGAGGTCACAATAGACCACTTGTCGCATAACGATGCCATCCTCACGCGATTATTCATCGGAGCATTGGAGGGGATCGCGTTCGACAAGTATCGCAATCTTTCAGACAACTGCATCCATTCTTTTGAAGGCTTCAAGCACATGTTCCTAGAACGATTCTACGAAATGGGATATGATGTGACAATGTCATCCCTCATGGACGTCGTTCAGAGGGAGAGGGAGCTAACAAGGAACTATATCGAGCGGTTCCGCCAAACCGTAATGAGATTGCCACAAAGGAATCCTGAAAGCTCTTTGATTGAAATCTGCCAGAAGAATTTGCTCCCCATAATCAGCCTCTGGATGGGTAAAGATCAGTTTAGGGATTGGACAACCTTCATTATAAGCGCCACCAATACGGAGACAAACTTAAAGAAGGCTCGCCAGCTAGGATTACACATCCCAGATGGAGAGGTCAAAGGCAAACGTCCTGGTACCACCACCAATAACAACAACACTGACGGCACCTCCAATAACCGGGACAATAAAGGTAAACAGGCCATGGTTGCTGGTACGACAAAGAAGCCTAAACAAAAGCAGGTAGAAGCTCAGTGGCCCAAAATGAATTACTCATTCGAAGATAGTCATGTCAAGCCTATCTTCGACATGCTCTTGCAAGGGGACATGATCTAACTCCCTCCACCAAGGCGCAAGCCTCGAGTGACGGAGATAGAAGACCTAAAAGATTGCCACTACCACCGCTGTGTTCATTATTCAACTCATGGCTGCTTTGAGGTACATCCAAAGTCTTATCGACTCCAAAGCTCTATCCCTAGATTTTGAAGAGGTTCCATGGCGGCAAATATGATATCAATCCAGTTCGGTGACTTTTTCCTAAAAAATACTCAAGACGGGGTAATATCTGTCCCCCGGGCAACGATGGAGGTTACTAATCTTCCTCCCATCCGGGACCAAACGACTGGCTTGGTACCACTCACCATGACACGAAGAGAGGTCATGTGGGTGCACCCAGACTTAGTGCCCGAAGTTTCTAAGGCGGCATCATCTCCAGCCAAGTAGAAGAAGGACAGGAAGTCTAGATCCTGTCATATAATTTCAGCCAAAGCTGAGAAGGCGGCGGCCGTTGTTACCCGGTCTGGGCACAAGTCCAATCCACTCCAGGTAGTTCAGTCGAACACCCTCAGCCAGCAATGCTGTCTGCCACTGATATTTTGGGGCCATTTCAGCCTCCACCGGCAGACAGGTCCAAGCCGAAAGACACCCGATTTGACAGTCTGCTCAGTAAGGATGTACCTCAGGGATTGGAGATACCTTACAACTTTGATATATTACCAAAACTAGCTAATACGTTGGTAAAGTTATCGTTATACGAGCTCCTAAGGCTTTCCAAGGATCTTCGGGTCGCATTGAGCGAAGCACTCCAGAATGCCGACGCCTACTTAGCCCAGGTCAATCCTACAGGGGATGACTCGTCAGCAGATCTCCAGGGCAGTAATTGTGTAGACGCAATGCCCAACATTATATTCACCCCACAGGACATGTTGATCAAGACCAACTTGCATGATCGCCCCTTGTACTACACTGGATACATAAAAAACATCAAGGTGGATCGGATGCACATCGATCCTGGCTCGTCGACAAGCATCATCCCAAAAATCTTGCTTCAAGTCCTTGGCATCCCTATGCACCGACTGGCGACGACCAATACTGCCATTAGCAGTTTCAACTCGGGAAGGAGCTATCCCTTAGGAAAGATCCGATTGAAATATCAGATCGGCGACCTGACGACAGAGGTTACCTGCTACGTCATAGATGATGATACGTCCTATAATATTATCTTAGGGCGTCCATGGATACATGACTATATGATCGTGCCATCCACACTACGCCAGTGCTTCAAGTATGTCAGTAAGCAGGGTTTCGTGAAGACTGAATTTGCCGACGTCGATCCCTTCAAAGGGGTTGAGTCTTATTATTCTTCGGAGGCTTGTCTATATGAAGAATCCATGAAGCACATAACTGACGAACTGGAGGCCATCACAGGGACAGAGGAACCCTTGAAAATTTATTACCAGACCCATAAACCGAGCAAAGCTGTACCCCTTGTTGCAACTTTGCATAAAGAGGTGTTCGGTTCTTCCGCCCCAGCTGTGCAGTCGGAACTGATGGTCATCCGACTCCCAAGGTCCAGCCAGGAGCCAAAACACGTCATAGGGCCGATGGTGATCCGATTGCCAAAATTCAATCAAAGGCGACCAGAAGATGTAAGGCCCTCTGGGGAGCCGATGGTGATCCGATTGCCAAGATCCAGTCATAAGCAATCGGAAGACACGAAGTCCTGTACCGAGCTGATAGTTATCCGTCTTCCCAAGATGAGCCGGCAACCAAGTGTTGATCCAAGACCCATAGGCAAGCCAATGCCACATGCAGAACCCTTGGTGGTCAAGTTGCGCAAGATAGCGTCCCAACCTCCGGTCATGCAGGGGGTAGCTGAAGAGAAGGTAGAACTCACGAAGTATCTTGTTGCAAAGGTGGATATTCCCTCTCCTGATGATGGAATCCCTGTGGACAAAATTCCTTATTTCACCAATAAGAGGCTGCCGTTGAACTATCCTGAGTGTAATAAACTTAATCTGATGTATACTGTGGGGCACGGTCAGGACATTAACCTGCACACACAGGTGAAAACCGTCTATACCGCAAACTGACTTGCTTCCATTAGAGGTGCCTACTTCCTAGTCCCAGGCAGAAGAGAAGGGGATCACACGATCATTTTTGGCCGAAAATAAGGTCCTCAACCCTTTATGCCTCAGGAGTTTGATCTCGAACCCGATACGGGAAGATTACCTCTCTACCTGTATAGTCCTCAAGCCAAGTCCTTCATGTAAAAGCAGGGGTACGACATGGAGGCTACCCAAAATCTGAATAACGACAACGGTCGGCAATCGCCTCTGCAGCCGTCAACCCCGACGGGGAAACCTCGGGATTATTACGGCAAGTCCAAATGCGGCCTCGGTTATGTTACACCAGCAACAATGCCCGAGAACTCCGATGAGGAACGCGAGTGGCATTTTTACTCATTCGAATCACCTGCATACGATTCCGATGGTAGCATTGGAGATATATTCAGGAAGACATTGTCTGTCAACATAGCATCCGCTGACATTGAAGAGGAAGACGAAGATCTACTCGAACCTCTTGAATTGGAGCTATGGGTCCAACAACTGAATGCACAATGGGAGAAGCGCTTTGAACTACGTCACCCTCCTACCAAAGATGAGGTCATGCAAGTTGACCTCGGTGATGAATCCTCTCCAAGGCCAATCTTCGTCAGTAAAAGCCTGACGGACGGCGAGCGGGAGTCGTTGTTGAAACTCGTCAGAAAGTATATCAATATTTTTGCTTGGAGCTATGAAGACATGCCAGGGCTAATCCACGAAATCGTACTTCATAAGCTCAACATTCATCCGAACGCAAAATAAGTCAAACAACAACAACGACGATTCCGTCCAGATATCATGAACTCCATTGAAGTAGAAGTAAATAAGCTTATAGCTAGCGGTTTCATCTGCGAGGAGCAGCACCCAGACTGGATAGCTAATATAGTACCAGTTGTCAAGTAGAACAAAAAGATCCGAATCTGCATCGACTTTCGCAATCTGAATGCGGTATGTCCTAAGGATGAATTATCTTTTCCCATCACCGACATAATGATCGATAATACATATGGCTTCGAGCGTATGTCCTTTATAGATAGCTTTTCAGGATATAATCAAATCAAAATGTCTACTGACGATGAGAAGCATACATCGTTCCAAACACCGATTGGTGTGTATTGTTATACAGTCATGCCTTTCGGCCTGAAGAACGTCGGTGCTACATATCAACGAGCTATGAGCGTCATCTTCAGAGATCACTTGCGCAAGACGGTGGAGTGTTACGTTGACGACATCGCCGTCAAAAGCCGCTCCAAGGATGATCACTTACATGATTTGAGGACAGTGTTCGACCTTATCCGAGTACACAATCTGAAGATGAATCCCTGTCATGACCCGTACCCAGTATAAGGGCACGAGAAGTGGGTACGTCCAGCCTACGCCGCAGTATCAGCGGTAGAACGCTGTCCTAGGTCACATGGATCTAATACTTAAAGGTACTTGCACAGTTTATACTCTCTGAATGGAGGAACAATATAGAATGCACAATCTCAATCACGACTAAGGTAGAAGTACGATAAGGTTGATAGATAAGATCTGAATCCACAATGAAATACAAAATAAGAGAGAGAATCTAAGTGTCTAAGATAACAACTCCACAATATCCAATCATCACAAAATCTCAGATATATACAATGAGTATCCAAATGAGGTAACAATGGAAAATAAAATAAAGCCTAATCTATGGGGGTATCAGCATCTAATACTAATGGATCCTGCTGGAGGTCCAAGTCGCAGGTGTCGTCTAAGGCTGCTCCATAGTATGTAGGACAGAACTCCTCAATCTTATCTGTAATATTTCAACAGGTCCAGTCAGGACAGGAACGAGCACAATATATCTCACGCAGTTCATAATATGACAGGATATGTAAATATGCTATAGAGTAAGATACATAAAATGCTAGAGAATATATATAAAGTAAAAGAGATGACTGTAAAGAAATATCTACTATAAGTAAAGAACTAACAATGGTTAGGGATGTAGAGTACAAGATAGACATGTGAACGGCTTAAATTTGTACATGATTATTCTAAGAGTTTACACATGATTACACTACTTTAGAATAGTTCACATGACCATTTATACTCCTACGTACCCCAATCAATACACAAGAATCCAGATAAGTTATGTTATTGCACATGATACTCACATGAAGGCCCATAAATGGGTGCAGATTAATATATACATGGGGGTTCCGTGAACATGAGAGTACATGAATCACAAGGGTGCACATGAATGGTGAAAGCACCGGAGTACATGATGAAAGTGAAACACACATAACATGACGTAACTCGATGCTCCCGAGGGAGATAACATCTCATGAAGGGATCCATATAGTACCAATCCGTGTTAACAACGTGACAGCATCAAGTAAAGTAATCTAGAGCATAAATGTAAATCCTATCAAGTATGAAACGGTCAGAGAATGTACTCGCCTGATATCTTGAGTATTTGGTAATTCTAGATGTCCAGACAGAGTAGATGAGTCATATTTAGAGCAACACAGGTCACAACATGTCCAAAATGGTAATATTGAAGATTACAATACATTCTATATGTTTTCTGGGTCATCTAGCCCAAAGTCAACTCTTGGTCAACTTACAAAGTCAAACTAGGTCAACCAAGTCAAGTCCTAGCCCAATCAAGTCTCACTAAGCCTAACCAAGTCTAGCCTAGTACTCACACACAATCACAAGGTCAACACCAACATCACAGATACACAAATACATATACATATATCTACATATACTATATATAGAGGCATACTTATAGGCATATATCCATTCATGTTTAAGTTCATACATTACCTTCTTACATTGCATACATACTTGCATACATATATATTTTGATTCATACATTCATTTAATCATTCATTCATAACATACATTATATACATATCTATATGTAGGGTTTTGCTAAAATAGGCTATATAACTTGTCAAGTGTCAAGGAAAACAAAAGTGCATATGGTGTCACAGGGCAATGTGGCAGAGTGAAGTGCAGATGCAAGTAAAGTACAAGTAATGTAATAGAAATGGCAGTTGGTTAAGAAGTGTGTGCAGGCATGTTATGGAGTGTAGCATCTCATTGCAAGGTATTGCAGAGTAAAGTGAGTGCTCAGGTAAGTGCAAACATATGTGAAGTGTAGTAGTGTCAAAAGGGGTATCAAATAAGTGTGTTACAGGGTTCAACGTAGGTTGACAATGCACAGTTCTCAGGTTAACATACTATTCAGGTTACTAAATCACGTCCAATCTCAGTTTTATGAATCAAACCAATCAACCCAAATTAGTTTTTATTTTTAAACCCAAACTCATGAACCAAAATCAGTTTTCAATATTTAATACCAACGCCCCTATCAGTTATCAGTACAATCTCAGGTTTCAGTCAATCCCGAGAACCCCAAATAACCAAACAACTTGAAATAAACATAGGAAACTAGTGTACAGTATATGTGTCAACCCCATGAGTCCCCACGAGTCCTCACGTGTCCAAGAACTGGACACGAGGGTGTCAAAACTACAATTTACAGTGTATAAGAAAATAGTGTAGCCTAGGCCTCGTGCAGAGGTGTCGGGTAGCCTAGGACACGACACACGTAACTTCATGTCACATGCTCATGTCCACTGGTAGGTGGGCTATAGATCTAGGTCTCTGACACCCTGAATGGTGTCCAAGTGTCGTCGTGTCTAGATACGAAGGTCGTATCAGAGGGCCCTGTTCGAGCTTAAGCAGCCAGTGTAAAACCAGCGCACGTGTCCGTGCTCTCTCAATACGACACAAGATTGTGTCAAACTCGAGGGGTGTGCAGACAGAGGTTGCCCCTACCTCTGTGCCAAGTCGCACATGTCCACGTGTCTAAATGAGGAAGAACTGGGGCTCGGGTTGCAGGGCATCCGAGCGGGGCTCTGTACAATGTGTCCAGTTGCTCGTGGACATGACACAGACACGAAAACATATACAATCCTTTACGAAAAGCATAGTATACATATAGATCTACAAATTTGTTTAAATAGTTTTGAAAAAAATAGCAATAAACCTCTCTTGGGAATTTTATCACACCTACTCATACACATAGATACGTGTCCGATATGGACAACAAATCAACACAAATTTCTACCAAACTTTTCCTACAACTAGGGGACACCTAGATGCATGCATCTATGGAATAAAATTAGGAATTTAGGGTGATTTGTAGAGATTTACCTATAGGGATCCAATCTCTAAGAAAAAGCCCCAAATAGTGAAGTTTTCTTCCTCAAGCTATGTCCCAATGAGCTTCCCTCCTTACAAGCTAGCCTCCTTCTTTTACTACTCCAGATTTGGAATTAAGTGCAAAAGATTGGGATCAATTTGGTGGAGGAATAGGAAGATTTGATAAAAGGGGAAAGAAATTATGGTTTCCTACATGGGGGTGTTCTAAAAGAGGTAAGTGGTCATGAAGAGGGATTATATAGGCTGATATTAGGTCATTAGTGGTTGTTGTGGCTGTCCAAATTAAGAGCTAGGGTTAGGGTCTCTCATGGTGGGCTTTGGGCCAAGATTGTTAACTAGCTAGTTCAATTCCTTAACCAAAAGTCCAATGCACTAAACTCTCTCAATCCTCTCATGAACCCTAGTCACACTCAAGTCAACTAAGACCAACTTAATTTAGATTAGGGTCCTACACCATGCTAACTAAGTCATTAAAGTCAAAGTCAACTCTAGGTTAGTCTCTTAAGTCACAAGTAGCAAAAGTCTAAAATAGCAATCACCAATCAAACAATTATAAAATAAATCAAAATAATTCATAATGATGAAAATATCCCTAGAAAAAAAATGACAGATAAAACATCATAATCACATGGTTAGGCTCTAGGTCAAGTAGTCTCTAGGGTTTCACTAGTAAAACATAAAAATCACAAGTCATAGAATTAAATAGTTTTAAAGTGATTAAAAATCACCAAAAATCATAACATGATTTAAATACCATTAATAAATAATTAAAATTATAAAGTTTCAAAATTATCCTTATTTAGAAAGTTGGGTGTTACAATCCCACCAAGTCCTTCATGGGTGTGTCCAGCGGGAAGTTCTTGGGCTTTGTTATTACTTCGCGGGGCATTCACATAGATCCCGATAAGACAAAGGCAACCCTGGAGATGAGTCCACCGAGGAACCTCCGTGAACTCCGCGGCCGTCAGAGAAGAATAGCCTACATCAGGAGGTTCATATCTAACCGCTCAGGGCAATGCCAACCCTTCACACAACACATAAAAAAGGCATCTCTTTCATATGGAATGAGGAATGTTAACGCGCTTTAATGACATTAAGGAATACTTGTCGAATTCGTCGGTTCTGGTAGCCCCGGTTGTCGAAAATCCTTTCATGTTCTATGTACGGGCGATAGAACACTCCGTCGGCGTCTTGCTAGCATAGAACAATGATACGGGGCACGAACACGCCATCTATTATCTCAGCCGAATGATAGTGGGGCCGGAGCATAGGTACACCGTCGTGGAGGAGGAATGCCTTGCCTTGGTGTTCGCCATTCAGAAATATGACACTATGTGTCAGGGCAGACCATCCATGTTGTCCTGCGAGTTAATCTACTCAGGGTTTTTATGACCAAACCAGGCACACTCAGTTCTCGTCTAGCCACATGGGCGATACTATTATCCCCCTACGACATGGTCTTCATTTCGCAGAAGGCTATCAAAGGTCAAGCCTTGGTCGACTTTCTAGCAGCCCATCCAGGCTCAAAAACAGCCAGAATCTATAAAAAAAATCCCAGACGAAGTCGTTAACTCAAACATGACTTCGCATGATGACGTTTGGCGAATGTTCTTTGACGGTGCTTCAAGAACAGGGCCACAAGGTGATATCGTCGCTGGAGTCAGGGTAGTATTAATTTCTCCCTCTGGATTGGTAGTCAATCGGGCATATTCTCTTACAGAACCTTGTTCAAATAATGTAGCCGAATATAACGCTCTGGTCATCGGACTCCGACTCGCAAATAAGGTAGGGGTCAAATACCTGGAAGCGTATGGCGACTCACAGCTGGTTGTTAATTAGATCCGAGGCTCGTACGAGGTTCGTAACGCGGACCTGATTCCTTATCATCAGACAGCAATTGCCACATTGCAACCTTGTAGGGGTTCTTTATAGAGCATGTTCCTAGACTCCAGAATATTAAAGCCGATGCCTTAGCAGGCCTCGCCACTTCTTTGGCGGTTCCAATTATGCTCATCATCTAGTCGACGTGATAGGCCATGAGTTGGTTTGGTTTGTCCCAAAAATAACGTTCAACTGGATATGAGTTACTCCGCCTAGATAACCAATGACGTATAAGACTGGAGACTCCTGTTCATCGACTTTGCAGTTTACGAAATCCTGTCTGAGAATATGAACGAAGCAACTTCAATCAGAAGGCGTTCTTTCAGATTCTTTTATGACACGGAAACAAAAATATTATATCGACGATCTTACGACGGGCTGCTATTAAGATGTATGTCAAATACAGAAGCCAAAGAAGCATTACGCGAGGCTCACGATGGCGTTTGCGGGGCCCACCAACCTAGACCAAAGTTGTAGGATCGTCTCGATCGGATGGGCTACTACTGGCCTACGATGGTAGCAGACGCAGTCGACTATGCAAAGAAGTGTAAGACTTGTTAGATCCATGCAAATTTCATACATCTGTCGTCCGAATTCTTACATCCAACGGTAGCCTCTTGGCCATTTAAAGCATGGGGAATGGACGTCATTGGCCCAATCACCCCGCCGTCGTCCAAAGGGCACCTGTTTATACTGGCAATCACCAACTACTTCTCCAAGTGGGCGGAAGCTGTTCCACTGGTAGAGGTAAAGACATCAAACATGATCAGTTTCATAAAACATCATGTCATTTACCATTTTGGACTGCCACGGAGGATCATTCATGACAATGGTCCGCAATTTGTAAGCCATGCCTTCTATCGATTTTGTGACAAGAATCAGATTCAGACTGTTGCTTCAACAGTATATAACCCATAAGTTAATTGTCTGGCCGAAGCCTTTAACAAGACCATAATCAAGCTTCTCAAGAATTTTGTGTCTTCAAACAAACGCGACTGGAATGAAAAGTTAGGCGAATGCTTATGGGCGTACCGCACTACAAGTCGGATGGATACATGAAATACACCGTTCTTTCTGGTGTACGGAAGTGAGGCAGTTATCCCATTGGAGACTCAGATCCTATCACTTCGTGTGGCCCTTACTTACCGGTTGACATCGGACGATAACTACTGCCGACGGCTACAAGAATTGGAAGCTTTAGATGAGAAGCACTTGCAAGCTCAGCAAAGCATCAAGCTCTATCAAGCATGCATCTATCGGGCCTTCAATTAGAAAGTCAAGAAGAGGACATTCTAAATAGGCGATCTCGTCTTGGCCATTCGTAGACCGATGGTCATGACTCACAAAATTGCTAGCAAATTCCAGCCCGAGTGGGAGGGTCCATTCATCATCGAGACCGTATTCTCCAACGGAGGATACCGACTCACGAAGCAGAATGGAGACTTGCTCATGATAACCATAAACGGCAAATTCCTGAAGAAATACTATATCTAAGGACATGCTGCTACTTTCTCAAACAACTAAATCTTCCAGACCATCGAGTTATGTACACCAAGTACCTCTGAACTCACGCTCTATTTTACTCCGAGTAGATTCACATCGCATCTTCCTCGGTGGCGAGTCATGTATGCTGATACCTCTGAACTCCCACTCTAATGCTTTATCACAAAGGAGTCTGTCCAGCTTATCATTATCTCTGAGCAAACTTCCTGGACCTGATTATCATGTGTCACGTCCATATTACCTCTGATATCAGTAGTCTTCCGACGTAACATCTGTACCCAACCCGGGATAAAAGATATGTTAGTAAGACCACAAAACCTATCACATCCATATTAGCTCTGTTGGGTTTTGTATCAAAATCTATTACTCGCACCACTAGTGCACAGAAGAGTAATAGGTCTACCAAAGATCATTTTTGATTATTGTGTGTCACGTCCATATTATCTCTGATACCGGTAGTATCCCGACTTAACACCTGTACCCAACCTGGGATAAAAGACATGGTGTTAAGACCATAAAACGTGTCACGTCTATATTACCTCTGTTGGATTTTGTCTCAAAATCTATTACTCGAACCACCAGTACACAAAAGGGTAATAGGTCTACAGAAGTTGTCCTAATCTATTATTCGCACAATCCGTAAACAAAAAGGGTAATAGGTCCATAAAATATCCTTCAAATCTATTGCTCGCATCTCCAGATGCACAAAAGGGTAATAGGTCCACAAAAAGTCCTCCAGTAGGATGTCCTTTATCAAAACAAAAATGTTGTATTAGGCCCCCTAGTATAAGCACCACAGATACCACAAGCAAAGAATGGAGTGAATGTATTCTGTTTATTCAAAATCAGTTACGTTCATAGGACTACATCAGCAGCAAAAAGAAAAGAAAGGAAAATCCAATAACCCATAGTTTGGTCAGTTTGGCAGCACTTCGCCTTCATCAAAGAGCAGTTTCGTGGTCCTTGAAAGAAGTCATGTTTTACTGCTGAGAAGCAAACAAGGCTGTTGAATCTTCGAGAAGTTGTACGGAGGAAGGCAAATATAGTATGCTTTTATTTCCTCTGTATTACGGACATCTTAGGCCCGTTCCTCCAAAAGATTATACCTTTAAAACAACATCCATATTGTTGCTTTTGCCTACTTGGAGAGCCGTAAAAACAGAACTTTTATGATGATGCACCACCATCGTCCGACTCTCCGATGTATAAAGGTTCTTCCTACCATCTGAGGAAAACTCTTCCCAAGCATGAAGAGTTATGAGCTCCCTGATGTATGTGTCAAGTGTTGCATCTTCACCATGTCCAAATTTCTTGATACCAGTCCTGGAGAAATCTGCTAGCCAAACCCCTATAACATATAAAAAGAGAAAAAGGAGGGGTAAACATTCAGAAAAGAACAAAGTGTATGGTTTAGCCATGCAGCCCCATCATAAAGAACATATGCGGTCCAATGAGATAGGGCATGCATCATGCCTAAAAGTACAGAAGCGATCTATGACAGGCCCATGCATAAAATATGTGATGTGACCATTCAAAATTAAGTCATCATTTTCCTACCGTCTTTACCCTTGATAGGGGGTTGCACGTCAGGATGAATAGAAGGAGAGTCCACAGCTCTCGACGGAGAGGCGAGTCTCTTTCCTTTGGCCGCAACACCAGTTAACTTGGGAACTTTTGGAGCCTGTTTGCCATTTATTGTCGTAGAACAGAAAATTTTTATAGGAGGACTAAACTTGACTCACAATTACAAACTCGCTTGTACAAAAGAGAGCCTAGGAACAAAACCTAGGAAAAGCAATCTAAGTACAATTATTTAGTTTTGATTCTGGGGGATGACGGTAGAGGCTCGAGAAAATGCTATCAACTCTGCCTTACTCCTTGGACGATCGAACGCAACCTCGGCTCCGGTGAAGAAATGCTCTCTGAAGACACGAAGGGAAGAGTCTGCTTCTGAGCTTTGTCTACTCTCTTATGCGCCTTTCTCTGTGTGTGTGTGTCCGCTTACAAAGGAATAACACATTGCTATTTATAGGAATGCGATGTACGTCTACGTAGAAAAGTTTTGGGCCACATCCTTGTAACTGTGTCTCGAGACTCGATTTATAGTGGACAACTAGGGTTGGTTGAGATTGATCATGATCTGTTTGTTGCAGTAAATCTGAACTATCAAGACTTGGTTAATCTCTGCCACATGGCTCAACTACTATTCTGTGGCGAGCCGTATGAAGGATGTATCCTGGTTGAGCCGCGTGAGACTGTCTCATAACCGAGCCGCATGAAGAATGTCTCATGACCGAGTCGCATGAAGGTGTCTCATAACCGAGCCGCATGAAGGACGTCTCATAATCGAGCCACATGAAAGACGTCTCATGATCGAGCGGCATGAAATGTGTCTCATGGTTGAGGCTCATAAGGAGTGTCTCATGAGCGATCCGCATAAAGAGTTTCCTTTGGTTCGTGAACTGTGTCGGATATCATGATAATTTTCTCGTCTTTTTAGGAATACTTCACGTCTTATCTTTATGTCAGAGCTGTCATTTTTGTCAGAGCTATCACCTTTGTGTCAGAGTAATTATGGTCAGCTGTATGAGGAGGCATTTAATGCTTAGGATGATTTCGAACCGCATAAGGCTCTCCGCAGGTTTTAGGCCGTATGAAGCTTTCTAGGTTTTGAGCCGCATGAAGCCTTCTGGGGTTTTAGCCGCATGAAGCCTTCTGGGTTTTCAGCCGCATGAAGCCTTTTGGATTTTGAGCCGCATGAAGCCTTCTGTGTTTTGAGTCGCATGAGGCTCTCTAGATTTTGAGACGCATGAAGCCTTCTGGGGTTTGAGCCGCATGAAGCCTTCTGGGTTTTGAGCCGCATGAGGCTCCATGTTGATTTCGAGATGCATAGAAAATCTTCTTCTTTTTCATGCTTCTACAAGACCCGCTTCAAAGTTTTTAATTTGTAAAATTGAAATACTTTGAATAAGAAGCATGGGTATGCCCTAAGAAGCGTCGAGGCCGCATAAGCTCTTCATGCCGCATAGGCTTCTCTGACCGTATACGGATTTCGTGCCACGTGGGTATCCCATTAATTGTTTTTGATTTGCTTTGATGACTTGGAGCTGTCTTTTGGATAGAATTCCAAGAGTCGACATCAATTTTTTTTATTTGCTTTTATGATTTGGAGCCGTCTTTCGGATAAAATTCCATGAGTCGCCCATATTCTTTAGTCAGCACGAAATCCGAAGCGGTGTCTATCGATCTACATGCCTTTGTCCGCCTATAAATACGAGAAGTTTGAGGAAAGAGATTTCTTCTTTCTTTTTTCGAACTTTCTATCACCTTAGTTGACGTTTTTCCTCTTCTCTCGACCGACCATGGCTCCAAAGCTTCTTCCAGTGCTACAGCGACGGGCAAAGGGCCTACTTTCTCGTCGTATACAGAAAGCTCGATCTACCCCGACGTTCATCCTCCTAATAGTACTAAGTGCGATGGGAAGAACTGCATTAATCTAAACCCTACATACCATGGCTATGTCGCATATTTTATGCGCGGGCCCTTCTCTGTTGATGCTCTTTTCGTCTTCACTGAACTGCTCAAGTTCTGTGTGATGAATCTGCATGGGCCGCATGAATGTCTCATGACTGAACCGCATGGGGTATGTTTCATATCTAAGCCGCATGGGAGATGTCTCATGACTGAGCCGCATGAGAGATGCTTCATGACCGAGCCGCATGAGAGATGTCTCACGACTGAGCTGCATGAGAGATATCTTATGGTCGAGCCGTATGAGTGATGTCTCATGACCGAGCCGCATAAGAGATACTTCATGACCGAGCCGCATGAGAGATATCTCATGACCGAGCCGCATGAGGTATGCTTCACGATCGAGCAGCATGAGAGATGTCACATGACCAAGCCGTATAAGGTATGCTTCTCGACCGAGCCGCATGAGAGGTGTCTCATTGACCGCATAAGCACCTTATTGACTGGGCCGCATGAATGCCCACCTAACAGAGCCGCATAGGCTCGGAAACTATTGAATAGTTTTTTCTGGCTATATTCTAACTTCTTTTTTTTCCTTTTCAGTGAAGCTGCCGATCAATCCCTCGGGGGAGCTCTTGGTAGGTCAAGCTCAATCTGCCTTGGGTGTAAGGTTCGACCAGGTGGTCGAATATGTGACAACTCAATTTACTAAAAATCAATTTGAGGACAGGCTGAGGGACATCAAAAACCATTCCTTCTTCTATCGCTTGGGCATGATGAACTCGGGAAAATTAGGGGGAACGCATCTGAAACCCGTAATCATCTTTGGGGATGCCTTAAATGTAAAGAACTCCAGCGTTCTATATTTATCTGAAAGTTGGAGTTTTTCTTCCAATGGGATGGCGATTCATATTCCTCAGAAGGAGCATCATTTCCTGCTGTCCTGGTTTAATATGCTGCCAATTGACAGAAAAATGGTGGACTCCCTAACTTTAAGCCAGCAGGAGACCTTCGTGGGTGATATTTATTATAAAAAAACATCGAGGTCGGTAGTCGCGGGCAAGATACCGGTCAGCCGCTCTGTGATGGGGTTGGCCCCGGACAGTTTCATAAATGTGCAGGGTCCTAACTTTAGGTTATCCCAAGCTGATACTTTTATGAACCAGATTGCTCAAAAGGGGTCATATCCTACTGGTTGGCTGTCGCTGCTGAACTGGATAAACCCCACCCCTTCATGGATTAATTTGATATTATGGATCTTGCGGACGTATAAGAAACTTCTGCACGAGATTGGTCTTTATCGTGCCATACGGGGCACTTGTTATGAACTGCCCATAAACAAGAAGCTGTTCATGGCTCTTCTCGAGATGTACTACCGTCGCATGAGGACCTTTTTCACACCTTGAGGGAAAATGGGACTCGCTCTCCATGAGATGCATGAGGTCTCCAAGCTACCTTGGGGAGATGACGTTTTTGAGGCATATACCCCTACAAATGAAGAATTTGAGGAATTAGAGCGGCAGTTCCTTGGTTTTGTGGCTGTTTACCGAGAATTATTGTGTCACCATAGCACGTGCCAACAAATGTCGAAGAAGAAGAATGATAGCTCAGAAGGGAACCTTCCTCACACCAAGACTTGGCTTAGCTACTTGTTTGAACTAGGTGCCTCAGGTCGAATTTCCCCTCGAAGACCTCGAACCAAGGAGTAGGTGCAGAATCAAGTGTTGAATACCAAGTGGGTTAAATCTGCTGGTGATAGATTCGGGAGCCAATCTGACACCTTTGGTTACTTTTATCAAGATACCCAGAGGATGTCTGATAAGGCTCTCCTGGTGGGATTTCTGATGCTGTGGCTACAGATTTGTATAGTTTTGCGAGGGGGGAGGGTGGGCTGGTGCTATTGAGAGAATCAACCGTAACTTGATCCTTTCCACTGTGAAGCTAGTCTTTGGAGGCAGGCTAGCTTTACTCCCCGCCATGGTATGCAGCATTCATCGTGGCCTCCGGGATTTATCGTCCAAAGTCATTGCTCGCGATACGGCGAAAGATTTTGAACGAGTTGTGCTGCCCTATCATTATCTGATGGGGTAGTTGTTAATGCATTATCATCTTTGATGAGGCCCGGCCCGGAGGGCGACGTGACCGCTGATGATGTCTTCATCTACCAGTATCACCGTATGCCCTGGGAGTACACTACCATGCCAGCGTGTCGGATGGCGCTGGTGCAAGTGGACAGATATTTCTTTTTCGTGTATGTTCCTTATTTTACTGATGAAGAAGTAAGAGGCGTACATCTTGACGGTACTGGGTCTCCACACTTCTTGTCCGAGAAGATGCTCCACTGGTTTCAGAATATCCGCCCTGCACATCTGGTGTATCATAATTGTAACTCCGTCTTTTTGGAGGCTTACTTACCCAGTCGATTCTCTCGGCAATTTGGATATAGTCAAATGTTCTTGGACAATCCCAGCTCCTGTCTGGGTTTCAAGGGTAGCATTTTAGACGGCATCCGGGCTTGGCATTATTATAGCACGATTCATACCCGTGCCAGCTTTCCGTCCCTGATGCTAGAGAGTCGGGGCATATTTTGTACATGGAGGCCCTATACTATGTCATAGTAAATAAGCCCCCTAGTGATTTTGACCCAAGTACCAGCTTCATTATTGGTACTGGTTTGGAGGAGAAGCCAAGAGAGTCCCAGACGAGGACCAAGAAGGGGAAGACAGTTGAAGTGTCTGACTCGGAGTCTATTAATATGGACGAGAAGGATGACCATGATAACCTGTCTCTTCATGCAGACGATTTGGTGGCAGATCTGCCCTCTTCTGTGCCTAGTCCTTCGCGTAAATGAAGCAGGCATGAGTCCTTTGTCATCGACAGAACTCACTCCCAAAAAGTGCTGCGGTTAAGCCTCATGGGACGCGCACTAGGGAGAGAAGTGATGATGTCGAAGCCGTTTCAGAGGTGAGTCGAGTTACGACCACCTTTTTTAGTCCTTCTTTTATGAAATATAATCTGATCATTTTTTTTCTTTGTAGGCGTCAGGAGAAGTAAACTCCCCAGAGCCGACTATCGCCTCTGAGGTTGACCCTATTACAGCCACCTTAATTGATGCCATTACTATTGAGCTTCCTTCCACCCCGGTCATCCCTGCGACGGCTAAGAATCCTCCTACTGCTGACATCTCAACTAGGGAAGATGTGGGCTTTACTGAACTAATCCTCGAGGTTACTGAACCTCAGTCGGTTGATACCAACCCAGTTGTATCCACTTTCGGAGTGGCTGGGGCAGAGGAAGCAGCTGCAAGTGCTCAGGCATCACCGCTGAAGAGGATATGGCGGCTGTGAGTGAGCCTCAGCCTCAGCAACCCTGCCCTGGTAAGTTATGTCATGTCTTGACTAGTGAGGAGGTTCATTTGCTCTATCTTCATATCATTCGGGTTAAGTTGATCGATGGTTGTTCCGGGCATACAGGTCCTACTCCTTCACTGTCGACAACGGACATCCTCGCGGGAGAAGTTGCCATGGGGGATCTAACGGAAGGAAGTACGCCTCTTCCTCCTCTAACTCATGTCGAGGGACCTCTTGCTGGGTCGAATTCAGGAGGACAAGTAGTAGGACTGCCAGGGCAGGGAGAAATGGTCCCTGCACCCTCCTCGGTTAGCGTAGCTTTATCACCGGAGGTTGATCTTTCTGTACTGCCAAGTCTTCGAATCCTTTGGGCTACGGAAGAGGAGATGACTGCTGTTCAGGAGTCTTATCGCTCGAAACTTGCATCCCTAGTGATAGGGGCATCAAGTTCTGGTACATCTTTTTCACAACCGTCTTCAACTCTCTCGGCTACTCTTCCTTTAACACCGTCCTCTTCGAAAGTTCTGGACGAATCGTCAAAGGATGTGATTGATAGTTTCTACTGCCATTTGAAACAAGGGGTCGAAGCTGCCTTGGAAAGAGGGACATCTTTTGTACTGGCTCGTCAATGTGCCCGCGGTCAAGTTGAACTTCTCAAAACCCTCCCTGGCGGGGCAGGAATGGTCGACCTCTTAGAGCCCAAATTAGTAGAAGCTGATAAGCTCGTGGCTCAGTTTCAAGGGCAGCGGCAAATTGATATGTCTTTGACAATAAATCAGGAGCGCGCCTTCCTTATAACAGCCATGGAAAAGGTAAAGACGGTACTGGATACGTCTGAGCCTGCTCTAGTGAAGGACCTTCAAGATCTGTCTCTGAGGTATGATCAACTAAGCCATAGAGGAGAGGACTGTTTGGCTCGAAAAGAGGCCGTATCTCGTATGATAGCCGATACCAAGGAGCAAATCCTCCAACTTCAGATAAAGTTAGCTTCTTTAGAATCTGAGCTCCAGGCCTCCCGTAAAGATAAGGAGTTAATTTGCCGGGAGACCGACTAGGTCACCCGAACCTCTGCTGCCCTAGAGTGTGCGCTGAAGAAACTTGAAGACCATTGGCAGGTGTATCTAGAGGGTACAGAAAGGTTGACTCAAGAGGCCGAGTGTCGGGCCACACTGAGGATTGAGTGGTCGACAACCATGATAAAGGACCGGCTCAGAGAACTTTGTATCGTCGAAGCATAATCGGATTTTTTTTCTTTTTTATTATTATGTCCGTCGATTTTTTTATGTAGCACTTTTGACTTTGAATAAATGAGTATGTTTACCCCATCCTTTATTTGTAGTATCAGTTGTGTTTGTACGGTATCTTTGGTGTTATGGTACTTGCCCCACGGGGGGACTTTTTGTGGACCTATTACCCTTGGCATACCTTGGTTTTAGGTATGGATAATAAGTTCGATAGAGAAACCCAGCATATTTACTTGAACGTGGTAAACATGAGGTTTGATGATAGAACCTTCCTACTCAGAGGTACTAAGGACATGGTAGGGATGGGCCCATAGAACAGCTCCGTGGTAAGGTAGACGTGGAAGTTCTACGTATTGGGCGAAAGAATGCCATGGAACAACTGGGCTCCAGAGGCATTTGATGATAAAGAAAGAGGTGCATGTACTAGAGGACCTAGTACAGCATTTGTGGTCTGCTGCAGACATTTGCGGTCAACTGTGGACATTTGTGGGCCTATTACCCCTGGCGTACCCTGGTTTTGGGTAGGGGTAATAAGTCGAGAGAAAACCAACATAATTACTCAGAGGTAATGAGGACGTGGTAAATATAGGAGTTTTACAACGGAGTCTTCCTACTCAGAGGTAATGAGGACGTGGCAGGAGTGGACTCAACGAAGGATACATAGAGCAACTCAGAGGTAATATGGACGTGAAACTTCTATATAAGGGGTGATTTGTTTGTGATGGAAGAGAAACAACTCAGAGGTGGCATCGACGTGGTTGTTTCGGGAATTTTATGGACCTGTTACCCTTTTTTATGCACTGAAAGCCCGGGTAACAGAAAAATGCTTTTTTAGGAAGGAAGTTCAGAGGTATGATCATACATGACTTGCTACCTAGAAGATAAAATTATTTGGGGGTAACCAGAGTGTAAGTTCAGCGGTACCTAAGGGTACATAACTCAATAATCCGGTTGATTCGGAGGGTGTCGTTTGGACATAATATTTCTTCAGGAACTTGCCGTTGATGGGCATCATGAGCAAGTCTTCGTTTTGCTTTACGAGACGGTATGCACCATTGGAGAATACAGCCTCAATGATAAATGGGCTTTCCCAATTGGTTGGAACTTGCCGACGGTTTTATGAATCATAACCATCGGCCTACGAACTGCCAAAACAAGATCGCCTACTTGGAATGTCCTCAGTTTAACCTTTTTGTTGAAGGCTCCAGAGATACGTGCTTGATAAAGCTCGATTCGTTGTTGAGTTAGCAGGCGCTTCTCATTTAAGGCCTCCAATTCTTGTAGTCGACGACGGTAATTATCATCCGATGTTAGTCGGTAAGTGAGGGCGACGCGGAGCGAGAGGATTTGAGTTTCTAATGGAAGAACTGTCTCACTTTCGTATACCAAAGATAATGGTGTGTTCCTAGTGGCTGTCCGAACTGTAGTACGGTACGCCCATAAGCATTCTCCAGGCTTTTCATTCCAGTTGTGTTTGTTTGAGGACACGAACTTCTTGAGAAGCTTGATTATGGTTTTATTGAATGCTTCAGCCAGACCATTAACCACCGGGTTGTATGGTGTTGAAGCAACATTCTAAATTCGATATTTGTCGCAAAACCGATAGAAGGCATAACTTGTGAACTGCGGACCATTGTCGTGGATGATCCTTCAAGGTAATTCAAAACGATAGATGACGTGATGCTTGACGAAGTTGATCACGTTTGATGTCTTCACTTCTGCGAGCGGAACAACTTTCGCCCATTTGGAGAAGTAGTCCGTAATTACGAGTATAAAGCGGTGTCCTTTGGATGAAGACGGGGTGATTTGACCAATGATATCCATTCCCCATGCCTCAAATGGCCAGGATGCCACCGTCGGATGTAGAAATTTGAATGGTTGGTGTATAAAATCCGTGTGGACTTAATAAGCTTTATATTTTCTTGCATAGTGTATCGCCGCCTATCCGGTGAAGGAAGTCTTGTAATTTTGGGCCAGGCTGATGGGCCCCGTAAATACCGTCGTGAACTTCGCGTACGGATTCTTTGGCTTCCGTATTTGACAAACACCGGAGTAGTAATCCATCATAGGATCACCAATAAAGCATTTTTGTCTCTGTATCGTAGAAGAATCTGAGAGAATGTCTTCTAATAGAAGTGGCTTCTTTCAAATTTTTTGGCAAGATACCATAGACTGCGAAGTCGATAAATGGAAGTCTCCAGTCCTGTGTTTCATCGACCGTCATGGCAGAATAACTCACAGTAAATTGGACGTTGTTCTTAGGACAAACTAATTCATGGGATATTACGTCAACCAAATGATGAGCATGATTTGGAACTGCCAGGGAAGCGGTAAGGCCCGCTAGGACATCGGCTTCAATATTCTGGAGTCTGGAAACATGTTCTATGAAGAAGCCTTCCAAGGACGTAATGATGTCGATTGCTATTTGATGATAGGGTATCATATCTTTATGGCGAACTTCATATGAATCCCGGATCTGATTAACGATTAACTGTGAATCGCCATATGCTTCCAGGTATTCTACCCAGTTCCTTTGCAAGTCGAAGACCGATAACCAAGATGTTATACTCAGCCACGTTGTTTGAACAAGGTTCCTTGAGGAAGTATGCCCGATTGATCACCAACCTAGAGGAAGAAATCAGTACCACTTCGACTCCAACGACGATATTACCCTTGGACCCGATTCTTGAAGCACCGTCGAAGAACATCCGTCAGACGGTGTCATGGGAAGCCATATTTGAATTAGCGACCTCATCTAGGATCTCTTCATATATTCTGGTTGTCTTCGAACCTGGATGGGAAGCTAAAAAGTCTGCCAAAGCTTGACCTTCAAAATTCTTCTGCGGGACGAAGATCATATCATAGGGGGACAGTAGTATCGCCCAGGTAGCGAGGCGAGAGCTAAATGCGCCTGGTTTGGTCATGAGGACCCTGAGGGGGTTGACTCGTGATATAACATGGATGGTCTGTCCCGTAACATAGTGTCGCATCTTCTGAATGGCGAACACCAAAGCGATGCACTCCTTCTCCACGGCGGTGTATCTATGCTCAGGCCCTATCATCATTCGGCTGAGGTAATAGATAGCTTGTTCATGCCCCATATCATTGTTTTGAGCTAGTAGAGCACCGAAGGAATGCTCCATCGCTCGCACATAAAGCAAAAACGGCTTTCCAGCAACCGGGGCCACCAGGACTGGAGGTTTCGATAAATATTCTTTATTATTGTCAATGGCACATTGGCACACTTCATCCCATACGAAGGAGACGCCTTTCTTCATGAGGTGTGTGAATGGCTGACATCATCCGGAGAGGTTAGAGATAAACCTCCTGATATAAGCTAGCCTCTCTTGAAGGCCTCTAAGCTCACAAAGATTTCTCGGGGGACCCACCTCCATGATTGCCTTTGTTTTCTCAGGGTCTATATGGATACCCTGGGAGGTAATGACAAAACCCAAGAATTTCTCGCTGGATACGCCTAAGAAGGATTTGGTGAGATTCATCTTTAAATTGTGTGCTCGCATCAGGTCGAATATTGTCCTCAGATAGTGCAGATGGTCTTCCTTAGAGCGGCTTTTGACGGCGATGTCGTCGATGTAACATTCCACTGTCTTACGAAGGTGGTCTATGAAGATGATCCTCATAGCTCATTGATATGTGGCACCGTCATTCTTTAAACCAAAGGGCATGACTGTGTAGCAGTACACGCCAATCGGCGTTCGGAATGATGTATGCTTTTCATCGTCAGGAAACATTTTGATTTGATTGTATCCTGAGAAGCCATCCATGAATGACATGCGCTCAAAGCCACATATGTTGTCAATCATTATGTCCGTAATAGGAAGAGGGAACTCATCTTTAGGACATGCTTCGTTCAGATTCCGGAAGTCGATGCAAATTCAGATTTTCCTCTTCTTCTTGAGGATCGGTACTATGTTGGCTACCCAGTCTGGATGTTGTTTCTCATGGATGAAGTCGCTGGCTATTATTTTGTTGACCTCAACTTCGATAGAATTCATGATGTCCCGGTGGAACCGTCGTTGCTGTTGCTTGACCAGCTTTGTGTCCGGATGAATGTTGAGCTTATGGAGTACAATCTCGAGGTTTAGCCCTGGCATGTCTTTATAACTCCAAGTGAACACATCGATATACTCTCTGACGAGTTGCAATAGTGACTCCCGCTCTTCGTCTGTCAGACTTTTGCTAATGAAGATTGGTTTTGGAGAGGATTCATCGCCGAGGTCAACTTGCATAACCTCATCTTCAGTAGGGGTATCCTTTTGTTCGAAACGCTTCTCCCATTGCACATCTAGCTGTTGGACCGAAGGTTGTAACTCAAGAAGTTCAGGTATGTCTTCATCTTCTTCGTAGACATCAGCAAATGCCATATTGACAGACCAAGCTTGCCTGAGTACGTCTTCGATGCTGACATCTGAATCAGAAGTTGGTGATCCGGTCGAATGTGAATGCCATTCACATTCCTCATCCGAGCTCTCGGAAGTTATTGCGGGTGTAACATAGCCTAGAACATGTCTGGTCTTGCTGTAATAATCCCTTAGTTTTTCAGCCGGGACCGGTAATTGCAAAGGTGATCGCCGGCCAGTGCCGTGGTTCAAGCGTGGTGTAGTCTTCATATCATACCCCTATTTTTGCATAAGGTATTTGGATCGGGAGCTATACAGATAAAGCGGCAGTCTTTCGGTGCCGGGCTCGAGATCGACTTCTTCTGGCCTGAAGGACTGTTGATCATTCTTTCGGCCGAAGATGATTGGATGATCCTCTCCCGCGACTATGAAGCAAGCACCTTCCACGGGAGTAAGTTGGTTCGTGGTATAGACATTTGTCACTTGTGTGTGTAAGTTGATGCCCATACCGTGTTCCAAAGCTTATATTATACGGAGCTTGTTAAGCTCGAAGTAGTTCAAAGATAATCCTTTATTGGTAAAATAAGGTATCTTCTCTGGCGGTATTACATCATCGACAAAGGGAACATCAATGTACGGAGCCACATATTTGGCTAGCTCTAGCTCCTCTTCAGCCACCGCCTACATTATTGAAGATTGGGAGGATGACCTGGCCAGCTTGATCATTAAGGGTTCCACTAGTGGTACTGGACGTGGGGTCTTTGGCTCACTAGCGATCCTTGGCTCTGTGCTGGGCTGTCGATTTGTCCTGGGGAGACGAATGACCATCGGCTTAACAGAAGTATTTATCTCTTCTGATTGTTGTTGGCCGGCTCTTGGCAGTCTGATTGTCATTGGCTCTACAGTGGGTCTCGGCCCCTGGCTAGTCTTTGGAAGTCGGATAACCATTTGCTCCTTTTGTGCAGTGAGCACCGGTAAACTGGTTAATTCATTACGCAGAGTGGCTACAAGAGGTGCAGTTTTGCCTGGTTTGCGGGCCTGGAGATGGATCCTCAGAGGTTCTTCTGATCCCATTGTAGCCTCTGTTTGATCTTTAGCATTCTCTTCAATCAGGTGCTTTCTTGATTTCTCGTACAAGCAGGCATCCGAATAGTAGGATTCAACCCCTTTGAAGGGATCGACTCGACGAATTACGTTCTTACGAAGCCCTGTTTTTCGACATATTTGAAGCACTGGTGCAATGTGGATGGTACGATCATATAATTATGTATCCAAGAATGCCCCAGGAGAATGTTATAGGACGTATTTGCGTCTATGACGTAGCAAGTGACTTCCGACTGGAGGTCGCCAATTTGGCATTTCAAGCGAATCTTCCCAATAGGATAGCTTCTCTCCGAATTGAAACCGCTGATGGCGATGTTAGTAGGTGTCAGTCGATGCATAGAGAGGCGCAGGAGGTGAAGCAAGCTCTTCGGAATGATGCTTGTTGAAGAATCGGAATCAATGTGCATCTGATCTACTTTGATGTCGTCGATATATCCAGTGTAATACAGAGGGCGATCGTGCAGGTTGGACTTGATGAACATATCCTGCGGAGTGAACACGATGTTGGGTATTGCACCCGTACAGTTACTGTCCTCGAAACCCTCTGGCGAGGTCTCCCCTGTAAGCTTGACCTGAGCCAAATAAGCGTCAGCATTCTGGAGTGCTTCACTCAGTACGACGTGAATATCCTTGGAGAGCCTCAAGAGCTCATATAATAACAATTTTGCTGGTGTGTTGGCCAACTTTGCCCGAAGGTCCTGGGGCATCAGTAGCGGCCGGCTGACGATCTTCAGCCGAGTTACCCGGTATGGGTTGAGACTGTGCACCAGACCGGGTAACGACAGCTGTTGTTTCTTCGGCTTCGGCTGAGATTGTGTGGCAAGACCTAGCCTTCCCGCCTTTCTTCTTGTCGGTGGAGGATAAGGCTGTAAAACCACTAAATTTCTATTATTTTTTTAATATAAATTTGGTACTGAATTTTTTTTATTTTCTATTGTACGTCGTATAGTTGTATTATACGTCGTGCGCGAAATTTTGTTTTTCGTAATTGCTCGAAGAGTGCGAACATGTGCGAGCGTACATATTTTTAGAAAAATAATTTTTCTATTTTTATAGTTTCAAAATATTATATGTGATAATTACTTTTAGCTATAGTACCAAAATTTTTAAGTTTATAATTTTATTTATGAAAAGCCTTTGGTTTATAACAGTTATTAATAATAAATAATATTCTTAGTGCATACATATATTTTATTAGTTTATTTTTAAATAAAAATGTAATTTTTGAAATTAATTAATATTAATATTTTATTATTCAAAAAGATATTTAAAAATATTTATTATTTTTGAAATTATTATTATTGGTATTTTTGGAAAATATATTTGGAAATTATTGTGGCCATTTTAAATCTCGATTTAATTTTATGGATTTAATTTAAATAGTATAAATAAAGAATTTATATATTTAAATTGAAATTGAATTTGAATTTAGATTTGATTTCATTGATTTAATTTAATAATTATCTATTGGGGTTTTAAATCAATTCTAATCCATATCCAACTGAGAATTCCCACATCCTTTAAATAGGCAGGTACTCCTCCATATTATTTTCTCTATAATTCATCTTCCACAAATTCCATAACCCAAATCGTGCATCGTGTCCGTGTCCCATCCACTATTCTCCTCTTTTATATATACATTATTTTCGTCCCATGCCCGACAACACCGAACATCCTCCTCCGTCGTGTCAGACACACCCGACATGACACCATGCTAACCCGCAAATATATATCCAAAATCCTAAGACCTACGACCTCTTCTCACGAACCACGACCTCCACCATTCCCGTCGATATGGCCTCCACCCTGTCTACCCAACCATCATCACCACCCTGTCGACCCACACCCGTGCCAGCCCTCCATCGGAAACCTCTCCTCGCCGTAGCTACCAGACCACCCACGACCAACACCGCCTCCGCAACCATCGACCTAAAAGCCGCCACCGAACTAACCCACCACCGTTAGCACCACAACCCGACCAAACCACCGTCGTCAGCACCACCAGCCTCCCGGCTACACCCGCCACCACCACAACTACCCTGTCCACCAAAGTCCACCAACATCGACATCATCGTCTTCCCGATCGAGACCCCAAAAACACACAACCACCGTGGCAGCCTGCCTCCAACTCCGCCAGTTCGTCACCACCACCGCCATCATCTAGAAGAGAAAGGAAAAATAAAACCCTTACCAAAATTTGCCTCCGTCGCACTCCTCCGACCTCTTCTAGTCCATGCCATCGGTCGTGGCCACCAAACCTTTCAGTTGACATCGCGCCGGCCAGCGCCCCCTCTGCTACCAACCGTCTTCGAGTCGTGGCCGCACCACCCGCGGTCACCCGACCGGACCACCACCCGAACTATGCAGCCCCTCGCGGCCAGATCTGGCGTGTACCATACGTCGACTCCCTGACCACGCCGCCCTTCCAGACCCGTCCGCCGTTGGAAACCCTCCACCGCTGCCGGAAACCCTCCGCCGAGCCAGCGCGAGTGCGCCGCCCGCACGCAACTCCGCCGCTGCCTCCGGCAACAGCCGCGTGCGCGCACCCCCTCTACAACGAACCCCCGTGCTTCCTCTCCTCCGCCGTTCCTTCTCCGGCTCCTCTTTTGCCCTTCGTCTCCTTTCCTCTCCGCGCTCGACGCCGCCCGCCGACGAGCCCGGTTGAGCCGCCCCTGCTTCCTCTCTTTCGATCGCTCTCTAATCCCTCTCTTTCCCCCTTTTTCTAATGAATGGCAGCAGCTTTGTTAAGTTGTTGTGGGTTTTATTATTTGATTTATTATTATTATTATTATTATATTTTTTTGTTTGTTTTTTTTTGTTTAGTTTTATTTTGTTATTTTTATGTTTTGGTTATTAGTTATTTTCTCCTTCTTTTAGTATCTGCTATTTTATTATTATTATTATTATTATTATTATTATTATTATTATTATTATTATTATTATTATTATTACTTACCTTAATAGTAGGTATCAACTCATATCCAAACCAGTATACTTTAGTGATCATATACATAGAGGTATAAAATGTCATAGTATTTTAGTATATATATTACTAAATTTATTATTATAATTCTAAGATATGTTTTTATATATATTTATATATATATATATATATATATATATATATATATATATATATATATATATATATATATATATATATATATATATATTCACTTCTTTATTTTTGGTAAACAAAATATGTTATTTGGGCTTGATCCCATATGAAGTTTCAAAATTTGATTTCAAAAGCATAATATATTATACTTTCCTTATGGTATTTTTATCGGAATTATTATTGTAGAATTGAATAAAAATTTAGTTTTTGAAATGATATTTTAGAATATTTATCTACAAGCATTTTAACTAATCAAAATCCAGTTTTCAAATTGTCATGATATTTTCAAGTAGTTCTATAAAATATTTTACTAGGTAAATTATAGTTTTTTACCTAAAACAAAATTATATATATATATTATTTATCAATTTCCTTTGAGTATCCACCTGTCCATGACCAATCCCAATCTTCCTATTCCTTTGCCAATTCTGTACTACCTTATGTCCACCCTAGCTAAATTGACCGTCCTAGACCCGATGGAACCGTCCGTGCCACCCTCAAAGGTCACCTTGTGTAGTTGTTACCCGAAGTCGCAGTTCGTGCCAACATTGATCATTATAGTACACCAGGTATCCTACCAGGCAAGACACCTTGTCATTTGCTGTTTATTAATTTTAGCTCATATTCATGCATTATTCATTATTTTCTTTATGCAAAATAAACTGTGATACATGGCATAACCTGTTAGAACTTACTGTTCAATTATATTTTCTGCTATGTATTATTTTTCTTACAAATTAAACCTAGATTTAAGGGACCACCTTGTGTGTTGCATTCATTGGCCTTGACACGTTGTACCACGAAGTTGTGTGTCATATGTAGAACACGGACATACATGACTGGCTGGCCACCGGTACGTATAAGTCGTGCAATAGGAATAACCGCTAATAGAGGTTGCATGCTAGTTTGACTTAGCGGTTATAGAGGTTTTCTGTTGTGGATACAACATATTAGGCATTGGGCGGGGAGGACAATTCCTTAGCGTATGGGCTTCGATGCACTTTCCCTTTTATAACCCGTGAGCTCCGTCGGAGACGCGGGTCAGATTATCCATGATTATTGACGGCCACTGACGTTCTGCGGAACGTTATGCTCTTATTGATTGGGCTCCTGGTGCCCCAAGGGGGGACTATGCCGATCATATTGAGCCAGAGCCCATCCGTAGAAAGGATTGTTCTTAACTACATTTCACTTAGACTGGTTAGGCTACCTTTATCCGTTAGGTACGAGTACTTTTGGTTTGGGTGCTTGTATCTGACCGTGGCTTGGAACAATAACTTGTCGCGGATTAGTTCGTCACATCTTGTCCTTTTTTGGTTGTAGGTGTGACTTACTACTTCGATGAAAAGGTATTGAACCTTGTTGGGGTCCGAATATCATATTGGATTTATAGCATGGAAAGATACATCACCGTGAATTAGTTTACCATCTCCTGTCCTTGTTTGCTTGGGGGGATGGTAAGCTAGTTCAATAGGTGTGTATTGGACCATGTTATAATTCAATTGACTTATTTATTTGAGCAATATTTATTCAGTTTATATGGCATGATATTATGTGTCTTGTTACGTCCCTCTGAGGACCTGGTTATCTCTCCATGTGTGTGCACTTGTCTTTCGCAGGTGTTCTAGCTCTAGCTGTGATCATCGATGTTTCTTCGAGGATGCTTACACTTGGATCGTCTTCGCTTCGCTCGCCAAACTCTTTCTTTGTTATGTATTTTTTTCATAGTTGGTAGTAGCTTTGTCTCCGCCCAACTACATGTACTAATGACAATTCATAGTTGATTATATGATATCTTTTATTCATTTATTTTGTGTGGATGAGATTAGTTGCGGTTCTACTACATTTTACAGCTTATGTATTCATATGAGGTTTCCATATATTGGAGTGTACTTCGTATGTATACAGCTGGCATGTCTATGTTCTTAGTCCTACATATTTTGGGACTGGGCCGTTACATGTTTTTGTGGTGGCCCACGCAGGTCAAGATAAATTGTTTGGTTACCTTACCGTACCAAGCAAGCCTGCGTATAGGATTAGAGTCTAGGATCTCATCCACATACATGACCACTTTCTTCGATCTACCGTTTGACTCATCGATTGCATCTTGCTTGATTTCTTCTATCATTATCCTTATCTTCCCTTCGTGCTTGCTAGAGATTGACCCTACTAGTTAGTTGTCCCAAACACCATTAGTTTAATTCTTTTAAGTTGGGTAGAATGCCTTGTGACCTAGCAATCCCTTTGTACTTGTGACCTATATTCACATGTTTACTTAGATTCTAGAATTTAGAGGGCCCTAACCCATCTAGTCAACCAAGGACTTGGACAAGCAGACTGTAGGACGACTGTATGGAGACCAACACAGGATATGACTTAGAATCATTTGGACTAATTCTACTTTATTTCAATCTAAATCTCACGTGCCTAAATTTTTACTATCTAGACTAATGATGCTAATGTAGCCTAGTTTTTGCAAGCTCAATTCTTTGTCAAGCTTGTTCATGACGTATGTTATTGGAGGCCTCCACTAACGTATTGTCTACTCAGAACCGGTGCACGATGGTCTGATCAACCAAGTGCAATTTGGTTCGCTTTTTTCTATTATTCTACGTGGATGGAACATAATTAAACTTGGCCTTTAGAATCCCATCCACGACTGCCTTGACAATTTATTTGAAATTTTTCGGTCGTCTTTGAATCATGTATTCGTACTCGATAATATCGTCTTTGAACCCCTTATTGCTTTCGCCTTCACCTATTTTATAAGGACGAATGTGTTATACTAGAACTTCCTCTAGCCTTCCTATCGATTATGATTATTATCACTCGATATTACTATATCTTCATCCAAAACTACTCGTCCTTTTCCCGGCCCTATCATGACCTTCTAATCGCTTAAATATAGGAGTGAAATCTAATTCGTTCTCTAAATCGTGCCCTTAATCTACTCTCAAGAGACCATAACTTTAAGGTCTCTAATTTATTTTATTTGATCCCATACTATTCTTTATTGCGCGTCATCTTAAACATTTTCCTTCTTGCGTTAATCCATGATTATCTTTGCCTTTATTAAAATCACGAATCTAATGCATGTTTTCACTAAACGTTGTTTCCTTGTCTCGCCCAATGGTTTGACTATGATTCTTTATTGATATACCCTTGTACCTTCTCACCCCCCTACAAATTCTTTATTTCGAGGACAAAATTCTTTTAAGTTGGGTAGGATGTAAAACCCCTAAATTTCTACTATTTTTTAATATAAATTTGGTACTGATTTTTTTTAAATTTTTTATTGTACGTCGCATAGTTGTATTGTACGTCGTGCGCAAAATTTTGTTTTTCGTAATTGCTAGACGAGTGCGAATATGTGCGAGCGTACATATTTAAAAAAATATTTTTTCTATTTTTATAGTTTCAAAATAATGTATGTAATAATTATTTTTAGCTATAGTACCAAAATTTTCAAGTTTATAATTTTATTTATAAAAAGCCTTTGGTTTCTAACAGTTATTAATAATAAACAATATTTTAGTGAATACATATATTTCATAAATATTTTATTAGTTTATTTTTAAATAAAAATATAATTTTTGAAATTTATTAATATTAATGTTTTATTATTCAAAAGGATATTTAAAAATATTTATTATTTTCTAAATTATTATTATTGGTATTTTTGGAAAATATATTTGGAAATTATTGTGGCCATTTTAAATCTCGATTTAATTTTACGAATTTAATTTAAATAGTATAAAGGTAGAATTTATATATTTAAATTGAAATTGAATTTGAATTTAGATTTGATTTCATTGATTTAATTTAATAATTATCTATTGGGGTTTTAAATCAATTTTAATCCATATCCAACTGGGAATTCCTACATCCTATAAATAGGCAGGTACTCCTCCATATTATTTTCTCCATAATTCATCTTCCACAAATTTCACAACCCAAATCGTGCATCATGTCCGTATCCCATCCACTATTTTCCTCTTTTAGATATACATTATTTTCGTCCCATGCCCGACAACAACAAATATCCTCCCCCGTCGTGTCAGACACACCCGACACGACACCACCCTAACCCGCAAACACATATCCAAAATCCTAAGGCCTACGACCTCTCCTCACGACCCATGACCTCCACCATTCCCGTAGATACGGCCTCCACCCTGTCCACCCAACCATCATCACCACCCTGTCGACCTGCACCCGTGCCAGCCTTCCATCGAAAACCTCTCCTCGCCGTAGCTACCAGACCACCCACGACCAACACCGCCTCCGCCACCATCGGCCTAAACGCCGCCACCGCCACCATCGGCCTAAACGCCACCACCGAACCAACCAACCACCGTTAGCACCACAACCCAACCAAACCACCGTCGTCAGCACTACCAGCCTCCCGATGACACCCGCCACCACCACAACCGCCCGGTCCACCAAAGACCACCACCATCGACATCATCGTCTTCCCGACCGAGACCCGAAAAACACACAACCACCGCGGCAGCCGGCTTCCGACTCCGCCAGTTCGTCACCACCTCCGCCATCATCAAGAAGAGGAAGAAAAAATAAAACCCTTACCTAAATTTGCCTCCGCCGTACTCCTCCGACCTCTCCCAGTCCGAGCCATCCGTCGTGGCCACCAAACCTTTCAGTCGACATCGCGCCGGCCAGCGCCCCCTCTGCTCCCAACCGTCTTCGATTCGTGGCTGCACCACCCGCGGTCGCCCAACCGGACCACCACTCGAACTCCGCTGTCCCTCGCGGCCATTTCTGGCATGTATCGCACGTCGACTCCCTGACCGCGCCGCCATCCAGACCCGTCCGCTGTTGGAAACCCTCCACCGCTGCCGGAAACCCTCCGCCGCGCCAGCGAGAGCGCGCCGCCCGCACGCAGCTCCGCCGCTCCCTCCGACAACTGCCTCGTGCGTGCATCCCTTCCACTGCGAACCCCCGAGCTTCCTCTCCTCCGCCATTCCCTTCTCCGACACCTCTTCTCCCCTTCGCCTCCTTTCCTCTCCGCGCTCGGTGCCGCCCGCCGACGAGCCCGGCCGAGCCGCCCCTGCTTCCTCTCTTCCGATCGCTCTCTAATCCTTCTCTTTTCCCCTTTTTCTAACGAATGACAGCAGCTTTGTTAGGTTGCTGTGGATTTTATTATTTGATTTATTATTATTATTATATTTTTTTGTTTGTTTTTTTTTTGTTTAGTTTTATTTTGTTATTTTTATGTTTTGGTTATTAGTTATTTTCTCCTTCTTTTAGTATCTGTTATTTTATTATTATTATTATTACTATTATTATTATTACTTACCTTATTAGCATGTATCAACTCATATACAAACCAGTATACTTTAGTGATCATATAAATAGAGGTATAAAATGTTATAGTATTTTAGTATATATATTACTAAATTTATTATTATAATTCTAAGATCTGTTTATATATATATATATATATATATATATATATATATATATATTCACTTCTTTATTTTTGGTAAACAAAATATGTTATTTGGGCTTGATCCCATATGAAGTTTCAAAATTTGATTTCAAAAGCCTAATATATTATACTTTCCTTGTGGTATTTTTATCGGAATTGTTATTGTAGCATTTAATAAAAATTTAGTTTTTGAAATAATATTTTAGAATATTTATCTACAAGCATTTTAACTAATCAAAATCTAGTTTTCAAATTATCATGATATTTTCAAGTAGTTCTATAAAATATTTTACTAAGTAAAGTATAGTTTTTTACCTAAAACAAAATTATATATATATATTATTTATCAATTTCCTTTGGGTATCCACATGTCCATGACCAATCCCAATTTTCCTATTCCTTTGCCAATTCTGTACTACCTTATGTCCACCCTAGCTAAATTGACCGTCCTGGACCCGATGGAACCGTCCGTGCCACCCTCAGAGGTCACCTTGTGTAGTTGTTACCTGAAGTCGCAGTTCATGCCAACATTGATCATTACTGTACACCAGGCATCCTACCAGGCAAGACACCTTGCCATTTGCTGTTAATTTATTTTAGCTCATATTTTATGCATTATTCATTATTTTCTTTATGTAAAATAAACTGTGATACATGGCATAACCTGTTAGGACTTACTGTTCAATTATATTTCCTGCTATGTATTATTTTTCTTACGCATTAAACCTAGATTTAAGGGACCACCTTCTGTGTTGCATTCATTGGCCTTGACACATTGTACCACGAAGTTGTGTGTCGTATGTTGAACACGGACATGCGTGACTGGCTGGCCATCGATACGTATAAGCCGTGGGAAAGGAATAATCGCTAATAGAGGTTGGATGCTAGTTTCACTTAGCAGTTATAAAGGTTTTCTGTTGTGGATACAACATATTAGGCATTGGACGGGGAGGACAATTCCTTACCGTATGGACTTCGATGCACTTTCCCTTTTGTAACCCGTGAGCTCCACCGAAGATGCGGGTCAGATTACCCATGATTACTGACGGCCACTGACGTTCTGCGGAACGTTATGCTCTTATTGATTGGGCCCCTGGTGCCCAGGGGGGACTATGCCGATCCTATTTAACCAGGGCCCATGCGTAGGAAGGATTGTTCTTAACTGCATTTTAGTTAGACTGGTTAGACCACCTTTATCAGTTAGGTACGAGTACTTTTGGTTTGGGTGCTTGTATCTGACCGTGGCTTGGAACAATAACTTGTCACAGATTACTTAGTCACATCTTGTCCTTTTTTGGTTGCAGGTGTGACTTACTACTTCGATGAGAAGGTATTGAACCTTGTTGGGGTCCGGATACCATATTGGATTCATAGCATGGAAAGATACGTCACCGTGAATTAGTTTACCATCTCATGTCCTTGTTTGGTTGGGGGGATGTTAAGATAGTTCAATAGGTGTTTATTGGACCATGTTATAATTCAATTGACTTATTTATTTGAGCAATATTTATTCAGTTTATATGGCATAATATTATGTGTCTTGTTACGTCCCTCTGAGGACCTGGTTATCTCTCCAGGTGTGTGCTCTTGTCTTTCGCAGGTGTTCTAGCTCTAGCCGTGATTATCGATATTTCTTCGAGGATGATTGCACTTGGATCGTCTTCGCTTCGCTCGCCAAACTCTTTTTTTGTTATGTATTTTTTTCATAGTTGGTAGTGGCTTTGTCTCCGCCCAACTACATGTACTAATGACAATTCATAGTTGATTATATGATATCTTTTATTCATTTCTTTTGTGTGGATGAGATTAGTTGTGGTTCTATTGCATTTTAAAGCTTATGTATTCATACGAGGTTTCCATATATTGGAGTGTACTTCATATGTATACAGCTGGCATGTCTACGTTCCTAGTCCTACGTATTCTGGGACTGGGGCATTACAGATGCTGACTGGGTTACTTTGGGCACCAAGTCCGGATGGACCCACATGACCTCCACTCGTGACGTGGTGAGGGGCACCAGCCCAGTCGTCTGGTCTCGGGGAGATAGAAGATTAGTGACCTCCATTATTGCCCGGGGGATGGGTACGACACCATCTTGAGTCCTCGTTGGAGGAAAGCTGCCAAATTGGACCGATACCATGTTGGCAGCCACGGTTACCTCCTTGAAATCAATGGACAGAGCCTTAGAATCAATGAGGTTCTTGATGTACCGCTTCAATTAGAAGCAGTCCTGAGTAGCATGATGGACGTAGTGGTGGAAGTGACAGTACTTCGGGTTCTCCATCTCTGCAGGTAGAGGTTCACATCTCGGTAGAGGAAGCTGAATTCTATCCCCTTGTTAGAGCATGTCAAAGATGGGCTTGACATGGCTATCTTCGAAGGAGTAGGTCGCTGAGGCCACTGTTTCTCTACCTACTTTGGTTCAGGCTTCAGGGCTGTATCGGCAACCATAGCCTGTTTGCCTTTGGTGTCCCGGTTATTAGATGAACTACCGTCGTTGTTGTTGTTGGTATTAGGGCGTTTGCCTTTATCCTCTCTATCCGAGATATGCAACCCCAGTTGGCGAGCCTTTTTTAATTTTGCTTCTGCGTTAGTGGCACTGATGATGAAGGCCTTTCAGTCTTTAAATTGATCTTCACTCATCCAAAGGCTGATTGTGGGGAGCAGCCTCTTTTGGCAAATCTCAATTAAAGAAGAGTGCGAGTTACCAGAGGGAAATTTCATCGCGGTTTGGCAAAACTGCTCAATGTAATTCCTTGTCAGTTCTTTTTCTCCTTGAATAACGTCCATGAGGTTTGACATTATCACATCTTGTCCCACCTCGTAGAACCTTTCCAAGAACATATGTTTGAAGCCGGCAAAGGAATGGATACAGTTATCCGGAAGGTTACGGTACCAATCGAAAGCGACCCCCTCTAATGCACAGATGAACAATCGCGTGAGGATGGCGTCGTCATGCGGCAGATGGTTTGTTGTGACCTCGAAGTAGGTTATATACCGGCTCGCAGAAGTCTTCCCGTCATATAGATTGATATTGAATGGTTTGTATCATGGAGGGAAGGGGACATTTCTCCATACAACGGGATACGGCTGTCGTATCCTAAGGTACTGAAAGAATTCTCGGGCGTGAAACATTGCACAGAGCTCCTGGACTTCTCTTCTCGCCTCCCTTGCTTTTTCTGCAGCAGTGGAAGCCGATATTTCGTGTTGATCGTTACCCGGGGTTGGCGCGGTCGTGTTTGAGTCCGCATTGACGGCGGGACCCAAGCTTGTTTGACCAGGTGTCCTTGCTTGTAGAGCCGGTAGGGTAGCCTTGATCTTGTCCACTGACTTAACCAAGGTTTGGAGTATGGCCTCAAGAGTGTCGAGGCGCTGTCGATCACTGGGACCGTCTTGGTTGTTATCATTCATGAACACCGTCCTCACATGAGGAGAAGTGGAAGGAACTGTAGAAGACGTGCCATCCGAATTATACCCTCGTATAGAGAAGTCGTCGGGTTATGTGGGAATATTCTTCTATGTTTCGGACTCGAAGGAGGTGCTACCCCCTGCATTGGAGATTGCCTCGTCTTGGACGTTTTTAGGGACGTCTGAGTCCGTTGTATCTGTTGGAGGGATTGTTTCCCCTGGTTCATCTTCTTGAAACGTCGGATTGTTGTTGATATTCCGAGGAGTGATACCCCCAGCTCTAACTATCTCCATGGATATTGATGACGAATCTCCAAGTGATGAAGATTTTGTCTTTGAGCCGGTACCTTGATAAATCCCTCCTGTGACGGCTGTGGACAACCCCCTAGATGAGAGTTTCTTGGCCGTGCTGGTTGAGATTGTCGGGCTAAAGGTATTCATTTTCTTCCTTTCCTTACCGGTAAAGACCTTCCGGGTAGAATTACAAGAGGCGAAAGGAAGCGCCTCGTCCCTCGAGCTTCGTTGTAGGACCGGTCCTGGCTGCTGCAGTTATTGGAAGACGGACTGCTGGTCCTCTTGCACTGCTGTCGTGTTACAGTAGCAATTGACAATGACTTGAGTGTAGTGACGTCCATGGAAGGACTCTTTGCACGCCAAGGTTTCTTCTCTTTCCTTGTGCTTTTGGAGGATCACATCTCGCAAGTCGAGGATATCTCGATCAACCTCTGCACTCGCTTTGTGGGCCCAGGAATCTCGAGCACACGAGTGCGTAGGTATTATGTTTGCTTCCTAATGCGGGGCTAGTAAAAGCACTTGCCCTCGATCATTGTTGGGAGACTTTTGAGAACCACTATGTTCGTTTGCCGCTGGGGGCTGGACACGGGCGGTTCTGTACAACTTTCCATTAGAGGCCCACATAGCAGTTAGCGGGACTCTCTGATGGTCAGTAGTTGGGACAGCTAACTGAGCTCAACGAACCCATGCTGTCCTAGACTTCTTTGCTCTACCACCCGAGGGTGCGTAGTAGGAAGAGTCCAAGCTGTGCCGCATAGAATCTGGCACATCCTCATTGGAGCTTCTGAGGTCAGGCCTGTATGAGAGGCGGTCGAACACTGAACCCTAGCCGCATAGAGCGGATGGTCGACGGCTGGGATTGGATGCCTCATAGGCATTCTTCCTGTGGCTGAGATTAGTGGCCGCATATGCATTCTTCCTGCGGCTGGGATTGGTGGCCGCATATGCATTCTCCCTGTGGCTGGGATTGGTGGCCGCATATGCATTCTTCTTACGGCCCACACCCTTATGCGGCTTCTTCTTGGACCGCATAGAGTTTTTGTTTGCACCCATAAGTCCAGCATCGTAGTGTTTTCCTTTGCTGGACTTGGGGACAGCAGGGTCCTCTGCGGCCTGAAGTGGGGCCGCATGTGAGTCTTCTTTGCCGTCTTGAGCAGCAGAGAAAGCATGTTCCAGAGCTTGGGGAGAGACAACGGTTTTGGGCCTCCACGTCCTGTGGGCCTTCTTCGGGCTGGCTCGCTTCTGGATTGGGCTAGCGCTCCCTTCGGAGAGCATCTCTTCGAACGCTTGTTGGTCGAAACGAACAACAAGCATTTGTTGCATGGAGCCAAGTTTGGCTGCGTCCGATTACGTCACCAACTTCTCAGCAGTGGAGAAGTTAGTCCACAGCAGAGTCACCATCATGTTTGCCATTGATTATCGTAGAATAGAATAATTTTATAGGAGGACTGAACTTGACTCACAATTACAAACTCGCTTGTACAAAAAGAGCCTATAAACAAAACCTAGGAAAAGCAATCTAAGTACAATTGTTTAGTTTTGATTCTGGGGGGTGACGGTAGAGGCTCGGAAAAGTGCTATTAACTCTGCCTTACTCCTTGGACGATTGAACGAAACCTCGGCTCCGGTGAAGAAATGCTCTCTGAAGACACGAAGGGAAGAGTCTGCTTCTGAGCTTTGTGTACTCTCTTGTGCGCCTCTCTGTGTGTGTGTGTCCGCTTGCTAGGGAATAACACCTTGCTATTTATAGGAATTCATGAGGAATGGGATGTATGGCCACGTGGCAAATTTTGGGCCGTATCCTTGTAACTGTGCCTCGAGACTCAGTTTATAGTGGAGAGCTGGGGTTTGATTGAAATTAATCATTATCTGTTTGTTGTAGTAAATCTAAACTGTCAAGACTTGGTCAATCTATGCCACGTGTCTCAACTACTATTATGTGGTGAGCCGCATGAAGGATGTATCCTAGTTAAGCCGCATGAGACTGTCTCATAATCGAGCCGCATTAAGAATGTCTCATGACCGAGCTGCATAAAGGTCGTCTCATAATTGAGCCGTATGAAGGACGTCTCATGGCCGAGCTGCATGAAGGACGTCTCATAACCGAGCCGCATGAAGGACGTCTCATGACCGAGCCACATGAAAGGTGTCTCATGACTGAGCCGCATAAGGAGTGTCTCATGAGCGATCTGTATGAAGAGTTTTCTTTGGTTCGTGAACTGTGTCGGATATCATGATGATTTTCTCGTCTTTTTAGGAACACGTCATATCTTATCTATATGTCAGAGCTGTCATTTTTGTCATATCTGTAACCTTTGTGTCGGAGTAATTATGGCCAGCTGCATGAGGAGGCATTTAATGCTTAGGCTGATTTCGAACCGCATAAGGCTCTCCGCGGGTTTTGGGCCGCATGAAGCTTTCTGGGTTTTGAGCCACATGAAGCCTTCTGGGTTTTGATCGGCATGAAGCCTTCTGGGTTTTGAGCCGCATGAAGCCTTCTGGGTTTTGAGCCACATGAGGCTCTCTGGGTTTTGAGCCGCATGAAGCCTTCTGGGTTTCGAGCCGCATGAAGCCTTCTGGGTTTTGAGCCGTATAAGGCTCCATATTGATTTCGAGCCGTATAGAAAATCTCCTTCTTTTCTATGCTTCTACAGAGCCATGGCTAACTGGGACAGAAAGGATGACATGGACAATGAAGACAAACGAGAAGAAGATGAAGGAGAAAAATCTCTCTCCGAATGAGCCATATTTATAGGGTTTTTTAAGGAGCGTCGTTTCGATTCTCGAGTCCATTAAAGATAATGATAACGTTTGGGGATTTTATCCTTAGTAAATGTCAGCTTTATCTCAAAAAAAGAGCCCAAATCCAAAACCAAATCAAGACATTAAATGCAGCAGTGACAGCTGGCAGTCAAGATTTTCCTGCGGCTCAAGATTTCCCTGTGGCTCAATGTCTCTCTTGACTCGAAGAACTCCCTGCGGCTTGACCTATCTCCATGCTTCTTATTCAAAGTATTCTAAATTTGCAATTTGAAAAATTTAAAGGGGGTCTTGTAGAAGCATGGAAAATATGGGGTTCATGCGGATCACAATTGACCGCATGAGTACTTTGGGCCAAATTGTTCTGCATAAAGAAGAGCCGCATGACAGACTCGACATGCCCCCTGCGGCCAATCTTCACTATCTCTGAAAGCAACCAGACTGATTTGAGTCGCAGAAGGAAGGGTCGCTTATACGGCCAAGACGATCAGCCCTTATGATAAAGCTGACAAACTTTGACAACTCTGACACTCTGACAAAAAGAAGATAAGACGTGATCAGACAAAATGTCATGTCACCAGACTTGACATAGTCATGCGGCCAGAAGGACTGCGACCCGAGCCGCATGAACCTTATGCAGCTCAATCCATGCGCGCTTCATGCGGCCAAGGGTGACTGCAACCTGAGCCGCATGAGCTTTATGCGGCCCAGAATATAGAATCTATGCGGCTCAAAAAGTCCCCAAGCTACATGTGGACTAAAGGAGACTGCGACCTAAGCCGCATGAGTCTTATGCGGCCCAGCATGGCCAAACACTAAAAGACATATGCGGCTCAAAATGACTCAAGCAAATTAATCCTATCCTGCGGTAGGACACGTGGCAGGCTGACTAAGTCTCAATAAGCCAGATTTGCTGCAAAGAAATGTCAACGAGTCACCAGCTGGCGGCCAAAGAGCGGGTCTTTATGTGCTGATTTAGCCATGTCGTCATGTAGCCATCTATGCGGCTCAAAACATCTACCACTATAAATAGCAGGGTACCACACCCATGCAAAAGGCTGGCATCCTACGAAGGGCAATTTCTTCAAAAGCAAGGATCGTGTCAGATAGTCCAAGGAGTAAGGCAGAGTTGCTACACATTCCCGAGCCTCCATCGTCACCACCTAGAATTAAAATAAAACAATTTTACTTAGATTGTTTTTTATGATTTCTTTCTAGGCTTTCTCTTGTACAAGCGAGTTTGCAATCAAGTTTAATTACTCTGTAACTCTTGTTCTTGATATTTAATGGCAAACATCCCTGTCCGTGGGGGTAAAGGAAAAGAAGTCTTCAATGTCGACACTTCCAAGGGAGCTTCCAATTCTCTGGGCGCTCCTGACAAACCTAAGAAGACTTTCTCCTTTGACGAAGATGATGTTATTATCATTTTTTACACATTGATGAAGGGTAGTAAACTGACATTGCCTCCACCACAACGTCCTGCGAAGGCGAACCAACTCAACGATCCCAAGTACTGTCTTTATCATCAGTACGTGCACTACTCTACCAAGGATTGCATCGTCCTGAAAAAGAAGATACAACAGCTTATCAACAGCCAAGTGATCAACCTCGAAGCTGAAGACAAGGTCGTATCTTCTAACATGATCTCTCTTCAATTTGGTGACTTTTCTCCCCAAGAAGTCCCAAACGGTGTAGTCCCAATCCCCAAGACAATAATGGAAGTCGTCAACCTGCCGCCAGCTTGCAACTCAACCTTGGTGCCACTCACGACAAAACATGGTGAGATCATGTGGGTCCATCGAGACCTTGTGCAAGAAATGATACAGGGGGTGGTGTCTTCCAAAGTAAAGAGGAGCAAGAAATACAAATCATGCCGTATGGTGTCTTCTCCCATTTACGAAGTTCTATCTGGCGAGACGCGATCTGGAAAGGCCTACCTACGGACTTATGACCTCGCACAAGAAGATGTAGTACCTTCTCAAGCTCATGCTGCCCCCACAAGTTCAGAAGCTGGTCCATCTAAGTCCTCAACTACCGACAAAGCTAAGCAGAAGGAGACACTATTTGACAAGTCTCTGAAGGCACCAACTCTCGAAGGCATGGATCAACCTTACAACTTTGACATACTGACACAGCTGGCCAATACACCTGCCAGGTTGTCTTTATTCGATCTATTACGACTCTCCAAAGAGACGTGAAAAGCCTTAATTGAGCCATTACTACATGCCTACTCTTATCTTGCTGAAGTCAAAGCCCCCGCTGAAGATCTCGTCTCCTGTCCTCACTGTTACAGCACTATGGAAGTGGTGCCCAATATCACCTTTTCACTAGAGGACATGCTACTCAAAAATAATCATCGTGATAGACCTTTGTACTATACAGGGTATATCGGGGCGATTAAGGTGGATCGCATGCATATCGATCCAGGTTCCTCCCTCAGCATCATTCCAAGAAGTCTACTCCAAATTCAAGGGATCCTTCTGTATAAGCTGTCTACAACCAATACAACTATTATGGCTTTTAATGCTGGGAGAAGCCACCCGCTGGGCAAGATCCGTCTCATGTGCCAGATTGGTGATCTCCGAACGGAGGTTTCTTACTATGTAATTGACGCCAATGTATCCTACAACATCTTGTTAGGACGTCCATGGATACACGAGAACATGATCATTCTTTCTATCCTTCACCAGTGCTTCAAGTACGTCAACAACGATGGCATCGTGAATACGGAGTTTGCCGATGTCAATCCTTTTAAGGGTATTGAAGCCTACTATGGAGATTCGGTACTTTACCAATCTTAGCCCTCCAAGGATGACGGCAACGAAGCTGATGATGAAGCTAAAGTGAGTTCATCCGCAAGTGATGGTCCCCTGATTATCCGAGTCAAAGGACGTACTACTCCAAAAAGTACTCCAAAGCCTCTCACAATCTGGGTCAAAAAGAAGAATCCTAATAAGGTCAAACGATTAACGATCACTCTTTGCAAAACAATTCGGGTGGAACCTGCTGAAGTCTGTCCTTCCAATCCTGAAGAGTTACCCTATGTGGCGAACTTGGCCAAGTCTGTGGCTCATATTCCAGACAATGATCCCCTCAATGAGTATATCAATACTTAAAATAATGTACCTTCAGTGGATGATGTTATCCCTGAAGAAAAACTTGCATATTTTCTAAGTAAAGGTTTATCTTTGAATTACACCGATGTCTACCAATCTGTAAACCAGTACATAGATACGATATATGCCCTAGAGCATGGAATAGGACCACGTCTCTGCATGCCGGTCACGATGTCTTGTCTACGAGAAAAATTCTGGCTAGAAGATATCAACTACTTCATCGTTCCAGCTAGAAAGAAGGTTGAAGAATTGGTCATCTTCGGTCAAATAATTGGTGAAAGAAAGTTCGTTTTGGACTCTAGTTCTCCCAATCACAACACTGAAGCTGACTATGATTATGGAAAAATACAACTTTACCGATATAGTTGGCAGGCCAAGAATATCATGCAGAACATGGGATATGATATAAAAAGCGACCAGGGGCTAGACTACGGTCAGGGACGACGATTGCCAATACGCCACTTTCCTCCTTCCGGTAAACCCGAGAACTATTATCAATAAATTGTTTGGGTTACGTTACTCCTCCAACAACTCCTGAAGGATCAGACGTCGAAGCGGATCGTTGTTTTCATTCTTCTAATTTCTTTCTCTGGAATTCAGGCTCCAGCATTGGAGACATGTTCAAAGCAACTTTGTCTGTCAATATTGTGTCAGTTGACCAAATTGTAGACGATGTCCAATCGATCGAACTTTAACAATAGGCTCAAAGGATGGATACTAGGTGGAAGTTACGTTTCGAACAACGTGAACCACCTACTGAAGGCGAAGTCGTCCAAGTTAATTTATGAGATGAATCATCTCTTAAACCAATCTTCATCAGCAAAAGACTGTTTGGCGAAGAACGATAATCTCTTGTAAAGCTTATAAGAGAATACATTGACGTCTTTGCATGGAGCTATGAAGACATGCCTGGCTTGGACCCTAAAGTTGCTATGCACCGCCAAAATATCTCGTCCAAAGCTAAGCCAGTGAAGCAGCAGCAACGACGGTTCAGACCAGATATGATGGAGGCCATCGAGAGTGAAGTCAAGAAGCTTATTTAAAGAGGGTTCATTCGCGAAGAATAATAACCTGACTTGGTCGCTAACATTGTGCCAGTGATAAAAAATAATGATAAAGTTTGAGTCTGTATCGATTACCGCGATTTGAACTCTGCATGCCCGAAAGATGAGTTCCCTCTACCGATCACCGACGTAATGATCGACAATACTTGCGGCTTCGAGTGGATGTCCTTCATGGATGGGTTCTCAAGCTACAACCATATCAAGATGTTCTCCGACGATGAGAAACACACATCATTTCGAACATCCTTGGGGGTGTACTGCTATACGGTGATGCCCTTCGGATTAAAAAATACAGGGGCGACATACCAGCGAGCTATGAACATAATTTTTTATGATCATTTGTGCAAAATTATGGAATGCTACGTAGATGATATCGCAGTTAAAAGTCGTCTCAAGGGCAACCACCTCCAAAATTTGAGAACGGTGTTCGAACTAATGCGTGCACACCAACTCAAGATGAATCCAACCAAGTCTTTTCTGGGAGTCTCTAGCGGCAAGTTCCTTGGATTTGTTATTACTTCAAAGGGTATACATCTTGACCCAGAGAAAGTGATAGGTATCCTCGATATCCGTCCCCCAAGAAATCTCAAAGATCTACGTGGACTTCAAGGAAGGCTAGCCTATATTAGACGATTCATTTCAAATCTTTCTAGAAGGTGTCAACCGTTTACTCAGCTCATGAAGAAAGGAGTATCTTTCGTCTGGACTGAACAATGTCAACGTGCATTTGACGACATCAAGAAGTATCTCACAAGCCCCCAGTGTTGATGGCTCCAATAATGGAAAAGCCCTTCTTGTTATATGTCTGCGCTATTGATCATTCCCTTGGTGCCCTATTAGCTCAGAAGAATGAAGGCGGCCATGAATAGGCAATCTACTACCTCGGCCGCACGATGGTGGGTGCCGAGCACAGATACACAACTGTGGAAAAGGAATGTCTCGTACTGGTATTTGCTATCCAGAAGACACGCCACTATGTGTCTGGGCAGACTATCAACATCATATCTAAAGTCAATCCTCTCAGAATACTCATGACTAAACCGGGTTCTCTTAATTTCTATTTAGCTACATGGGCAATGTTGTTGACTCCATACGATATGCTATTCGTCCCTCAGAAGGCAGTAAAAGGCCAAGCGTTAGCTGATTTCCTGACAGCTCATCCGGTGCCAGAATCTTCCAAACCCTTCGATGAAATCCCGGATGAAGTAGTGGAGTCTAACACTGCAACTGAGGGAATCCCCATTTGGCGAATGTTCTTTGACGATGCATCAAGAACATGACCTAAAGAAAATATCGTGGCTGGAGTAGGCATCGTGCTTGTGTCACCCGACCATCTGGTTATACACCGTGTATATTCTCTCATGGAATCCTGTACTAACAACATGGTCGAATATAATGCCCTACTGATCGGCCTTCAACTAGCAAAACAACTGGGAGTTGACTATCTAGAAGCTTATGACGATTCTAAGCTAATAGTTTGTCAGATCCGAGGGGATTATGAAGTTTGTCACGAAGATCTCATCCCATATCACAAAGCGACAATCAAATTGGCTTCTACTTTAGCTGGATTCTTCATCGAGCACGTGCCTCGATTACAGAATATAGAAGCAGATGCTTTAGTCGGTCTTGCTGCTTCCTTGACCGTCCCTACCAATACTCAACATTTGATCACAGTGTCTGGTCGAGAGCTATTCTGTATGAAAGATGCCTTACATATTCATCATAGTTACGCAACAGAAACAAACGTCTACGTTAAAGACATGAGATTTCCTTTCATAGAATAAGCCATCTACGAAATCCTTTCTGAGGACCCAAAGGAAGCAGTGTGTAAGCCCCCTCATTTTTGGATCTTGTTTTTAATTATTTTTAATTATTTTATATAGATATTTTAATTTATTAAAGTCAATAATGACTATGTTAGTAGTTTATTGTAGCTTTGATTTTGGAAGCACAACAAATATTATTTTCTCAAATCCAGTTCCATATTTGAATTCTAGACTCGTCCACCTTGAGTATATATCATGTCCTATCCAATTTTGCTTTTCAACATTCCTTTGACTTTGTGCAATTTCGGGCCAACTTAGACTAATTTGAGCCATTGACGTAATTTTTAAGCCAACTTTCAATTTGATTTTTGGACTTGACATAGATCGAAACCGTATGACCCAATATATGATTTTGATCTATTTTGAATCTACAATGCAGATGCCTAGGGTGTACCATCCAATCGAGTTCTCATGTGCTACTTATTTACAAATGGTACATGAGACTCATTAAATTGATTTTTCGTGTCAAATTTGACTAGTAATGCTACTCGAACCCTCTAGTCAACCCTACTAGTTAGAGCCTAACTAGAAGTACCAAAACCAAGTATACATATATTTAAGAGAATTTTAGAGTTTTAATTGCAGCCATAAGCAATATTTTCTTATATATTTGGCTTGGTCAAACATCTAACCAAAATAGAAAACCTATTAATAATAGTATGATTTGGAGAACCAAATCCTATCCAAATTAGATCAAACCAAAGCACTTGCACTAAATATATATATACCTATCAAAATCTAACCATCCCCATCTCTTACAACCGCCCACTACTCCACAAATCTCCCCAAACCTAGCGGCCACCACTCCAAACCCGAAACCCTAGCCGACCACCCTTTCTTCAAAAAATATAATTTCTCCTTGATTTCTGTGCCAACCACCACCACTTACATGTTCCTCTCAATATCCCCTTCCACCCTAGAAACTGTAGGAGCAACCTTGCGGCCGTTAGAGAGGTGCACGACGCGCTACTTGGGCCGAAACTCCGTCGAATCGAAGTCTGAAATGTCACAGCAGGTTAGTCAACTTGTAGACGATGTTTCACCACTTCTTTTTATCTGTTTTATGTTAAACTATATCACAGAGTTACCTTTGTATGTCTAATCCAACCTCTGATCACCGGATCTCCTCGTTCTAAGCGGTTTGCCCGTGGCGTTGATTCTACGATAGGGTATCCAGAACTGATGAATTCTATTACGGTCCAGTTTTCGCCTATCGAAGTTCAGTTTCTAATCTTTCTATATTTTTATTCAGAATCTAGACGTCGATACCTTTTCGTTGCATATCTGAAAGTTAGGTTTTTCATCATTTTGCTATTTTTAAAAATTTATGACATTTGTCGTGTCACCGAATTCCAAAAAATTCTGTTTTTCTTGTGCCCAAAAGTGTCTGAACTCCATGAATCCATATTAAATTTTATGTTGTGGAAGGTTTAACATTATAAATACTTTTTTAACTAATTTTTCAGATTTTTACATAATTTAGTAATTTTATTTTAATCATTATTTTGGGACAAAATTAATGTGTCGAATTGAGCAAGTCATATGTGACATTGACATAAGACCTCTTGTAAAAGGGTTCCCCTATTGAAAATATAATTACAGCAATATATAAGTATTTATAGACAAATTCCAGAATTTAAATATATTATTTTATTATAATTGTAAAGTATTTACGAGAGGTTTTGTTACCTATATGTACTTATATAATAGATGATGTATCGTAACAACGTTATGGCAACTAGGAGGCGTAGATACTCATATAATTTATATATGGTATGTTGATATAAAATATTAAATATAGTGTATTATTATAGGTGAGCTTGGGAGGATCGATAAGGACACCGAAGTTGGACAGGCTTACCCGCAGACAGTAGTTACAGGCAAGCGTGCCTTACCTTCGTTATAGATTATTCTTTTTTGTTTTGTTGTTCTTTTTTTATTAGCATTGCATAACGTAGGGCATTGATACTTAGTATCCGTTTATAGATGGGTGCCGATGTCATGATAGTGACATCGAGTATTGACATTAGGTATTACGTATATACTGACGTGTCCATTGACACGAATGACCACAGGACACCGACATATTCATGATTCAAGGTTTACATGACTATTTGTGGTACTGACCTCTTGTTAGCATTTTAGATTTCTTTATCAGTATTGTTGTTACTTTCGAGATGACTGTACAGACTTGACATTGCTATAATCTAGACATGGGGAATGGAAAGAACTTGACTATAATATCAGACCTATTGTCATGTGGCCCGTTGTTTAGTGACCTTTACCTCTGTAGCAGAGTAAGGGATTATCATTGTCGAGAATTGATTGTCCTTGGGGCCACGACACGGGTACTGGGGACGATACCCTACTGAGGTGCTAGTGAGCCTTAGTGGAAGGGGTCTGGTATTCTAGAAAAGTATCTCACTTGCATAGCACATAGACGGATACAGTAGATTGTCTTAGTTCATATTTTTATTTCTGTACCTTGGCATGTATATTATGCACATTGCTAGTTCTCTGAGGACCTGGCTATTTCCAAGGCTTAGACGAAGCGGAAGACTACCCAGAGGTTTACGGTTCGGGAGCTGAGACCGGAGACGTACTGGCACAGGAGGACGAGATAGTGCCGAAGGATTTTTTGTGATCATATTATCATCATATTTAGTCTTGCTAATTATTTTCTTTTTTTCATCAGACTTGTAGTTGATTTGTACTTTGTTTCTATTTCTGTGGTTTTGGGATGTTTTTTCCGCCCAGACTTTATTACTTTTATTGCTGGATATTTGAGACATTTCCTTATTTATTCTTGATCTCTTTGTGAACTCTTTAGATGTGATTAGATGTATATACCTGTGGACTGTGTTGTATTTTTTGGTGTTATCATGATTTACAGCTTAAGTATTTCGCTAATGGGCTTGTTGTGTAGCTTGGCCCATTGGTGAAGTATTGCTGGCATGTATTCGTATATCTGGTCCCACATATTTTGGGACTGGAGCATTGTTGTGTAGCTTGGCCCATTTGTACAGTACAATATTTATGTGATTCAAAATTTTTTTATCTAACTATTATCCGTATTTCAAGAATCTTGAATACGCCATGGATAATAGGTACTTTAAAAAGATTTCCCAGTTGAATTATCTCCGTCTTGGACTCTGCCCAAACTTGGTTTGACAAAAACAAGTCACGTCCATATTACCTCTGAACTATTTTTCGATAATTATTTTCCCAGTGGGATAATTAAAAAACATTTTGCCACGTCCATATAACCTATGAACAAAGTATTCATCAAAGATAATCCCGCCCATATTACCTCTGAATTATCCACTCCTACCTAATGTTATATATTCTTCCACATCCATATTACCTCTGTTCAGATATAGAACATTCTCTACTATTACGTCCATATTACCTCTATTAGCAGCTTCTTTCAACTTATTATCTATATTCAAGAACCTTGAATATAAAATGGATAATAAGTCCACATCAAATTCTCCAGCGAAATATCTACTAGAAATATTCTTTCATGTCTATATTACCTCTGGTCAGATATAGAACATTCTCTGCTATTACATCCATATTATCTCTATTACCAGCTTCTTTCAACTTATTATCTATATTCAAAAACCTTGAATATAGAACGGATAATAATTTCACATCAAATACCCCAGCGGAATACCTTCCAGAAATATCCTTCCCCGTCCATATTACCTCTGGTCAGATATAGAACATTCTCTGCTATTACATACATATTACCTCTATTAGCAGCTTCTTTCAACTTATTATCTATATTCAAGAATCTTGAATATAAAATGGATAATAAGTCCATATTAAATTCCCCATCGGAATACCCACCAAAAATATCCTTACTACGTCCATATTACCTCTAGTTCTAATATTTCACAAGCTTCATTCATGAGTTTCGAAAGCCAAAAGATTCTTTATTAAAAACGTCTATCAAAAGACGGAGAAAATAAAAAGATATAAGAGTCTTGACGACTAAAATAGACAGTTACAAACAAAAGACTTAAGGGATACACAATCGATTGATGCTATCCATCAGAGCCTTGATTTCAGCTTGAGATTTAACGGTGGCATGACGACATGCTTCTTCCTGCCGAGCAGCTTCATCCTCGAAAGGAATCAGTTTCATATGCTCCTCTTCCAACTTCACCAGCTGAACCTTCAATTGGTCTGAAGTTGTGGCAGTCGCAGCAGCCTGAACCACGTAGTCTTCCTATTTAGATGCGACTGTTCGCAAGTCAGCCTCAAGCTGGGCAATCTCTTCGTGAAGCTGCACAATCTCGTTGTACTTTTCAACGATCTGGATGGCCAGCTTATTCTCTGTGGCAATACGAGCCCTACCGACAGCATCAAACTGTTCATACTGATCAGCCAGCTCACTGATCTCTTTAGCCAGCGCCTCCTTCCTCGCCTTGAAAGTAGCTTTCTTCTCCTCAATAGCTGCTATCACAGCCATGTCCTCCTTAAGAAACGATGATGTTGGGCTTCGCTCACTGACCTCTCGGAGTTTGGTCACTTAATTTTCCAGGTCATCCATGACCTTCTTTAAAGCATTAGCTCGCTCTTTATAGCCAGTAATTCTTTCAAGAGCTGTCACCTGGCATTCAGCGACAGCCTTCACAGGCCCAAAGACGGTATTTCGGTTCAAAACTCCAGGAAGCTTTACTTTCAAAACGGAGTAGAAAGCTCTTATGACTTTCTGAGCCATCTCATCATCTTCAGAAGAGGCCGTTAGAGATTAAGCTTGATGGGGATCTTCTATCCCAGGAAGAGCTACTTGGGAGGAAGCTGAACCTGACAAATAAAGCAATATACATATCAGTAACAAAAAAATTACTTAAAGAAGGAGTTGTAAGTTCATACCTCCTGTCGGCTCAGCATAAACTAGAACTGGGGAAATGAGAGTAGACCCAGGTCACTCACTGTCAACATCAGGCAAAGCAGCATCAGGCTGCTCGCCTTCCACGGTCCCAGCTAGACCCGAAGTAGATTTAATAATGGCCGCCTCAACAGGCCGATCAAGAACTTTTTCAGTAACCGATACCGGTTTGCTGTGAGAACCAAGGACAACTTTCTGTCTAGCCCCGGTATCTGGATCAACCTCCGTGCTTTGTTCTCTTTCTTTGTCAACAAGGGAATATACGATAGAAGTCAGCCTCACAAGTTGCACGTAAATTTGAAGTCGGAAAATCTTATAAGAAGAAAAGTGCAAGAATGACATACCCAGAGGAAAGTGAGCTGATTGGACTTGATTTTCATCCAAATCCTTCATCATAGCTCCTATCGCAGACATATCCACCATAGAAATGTCATAGGAGGGACTGGCTTTCTGATCGTGTAATGCCTGTGTTCGTATTACGTATTTCTGGAATACGTGTACGTATTTTATTCTGTATTGCATGATTCCTTGTTTAGTTTTCTTCATGGCTTGTGCACGCCCCAGAACCAGAATACTGGAGAGCGGGGGCTGACATAGCCAGCTACGTATATTGAAATGGAAACCACCTCGATATACGGTCACGGCTGATTAGATATGTGAGGGTTTTCTACAAGCCAACAGTCTCTTATGGTCATGAACAAGCCTAGTGTCTCAATCACCACAAGTAAGTAAAGTCGCAAGATGTATGATCATTAAATATACAATGATAAGGCGTCCCAAATATTACATATTTAGCTGATCATGAAGCTAGTCGTTACAAAATGTTAGGACTAGCAAGAGTTTAGTCATACATGATCAACCCTAGGATTTGTCAATCATGTTTACAGCCCGTAGGTAGACAGTAAGTAAAAGTGCTCCGAGCTAACAGGTGCTCGTCGGCTAAACGCCTCAAAAGAATAATTTTTACAATAGAGTGAGCGAAACAAAATAGAAAACCCACTCTTGGCCCGGATTCCTTCTAGTGTTCACCATTGGGCTGGAAGCTTGGTAGATCCTCTGGAGCTGCTCCGAAATCTGGCCACACAAAACCAGCTGGGTCAACCCCAGAAAAAGCAAGTGCCACAAGGGGGCCACGAAATAAGAACAAAAGCCAGCAATCAGCACAGAAAATCTAATATTAAAACTAAAATTTGCAAAAACATGTCAGAATGATATACGACGAGGTAACCATGGAACTATTCCGATAGCCAGGTTACAACCCGTAAACCAAACAAGGACCGGGGTTATAACCCTTCATCTGAGCAGAGCTTGGTTTCCCACCATTTATCGGCAAGATAAGTAATGTAAGTAATCAAGACAGGAAGCAATCTTTCATGGGATCAAGACATGACTAGACTGGTTATACCTCATTCAATCAATCACGGCCAAGCAGATACTACGGCTTACTACTTTAACTAACTAGGGTTATCACAGGCCTAATTACTAACAAGATGCAGTGAGATTGTTCCACAGCCACAAGCCCTGCAAACCATCCAGGTTACCCAGAACGAAAGATTAGGGTTGAATTCAGGTGGGTACATTGTCCAGAAGACACATGTACCCTTAGGTGACTTAGAGGGTGCAATCCTCGACGGTACGCTGGAAATGTGCCCTACTCGACGGCAGGCTACATATCCCAAGAGTGGCCAGGTAACGGGATTGCCTATAGCTGTGTCATCTCTTCATGACTACTGTGTTATTCTAGTTATTAACCTTAATCCATTTTAGCAGGTACTCCTGACCGTGGTACTCAGGAGTCCCATCCTAGACATGATGCGAGACTGGACAAGTGGATTTAACAAGCAAGCAAGAAAGAACCACCCACGGTGTCAAGACAGGTCAAGCTAAGTTATCAGGTCATGTCAAGTCAGGAGTGCGCCGTCACGGGCCACTATCAAGTTATCAAGATAAATCATGTCAGGGTACTTGTCAGGGGTGCGCCACCACGGCCACTATCGTGTTATGCAAGTTCTTGTCATACCGTGCCATGTACAATAGTCATTCCAAACCTATTCTGTGAAATCAAGTTCATGACAAAAGGGGTCAGGGGAGCAGCGTACAAAAAGTCACGCACGCTGAGAGAGCAGCGTAGGTGAAAGTCACGCACGCTACAGGGAGCAGCTGCGTGAAATTCACGTACGCTGAGGGAAGCAGCGTAGGTGAAAGTCACGCACGCTACAGGGAGCAGCATACGTGAAAGTCATGCACGCTCAAGAGAGCAGCATACGTAAAAGTCACGCACGCTACATGGCGCAGCTGCGTGAAAGTCACGCACACTGAGGGAAGCAGCGTATGTGAAAGTCACGCACGCTACAGGGAGCAGCATACGTGAAAGTCATGCACGCTCAAGAGAGCAGCATACGTGAAAGTCACGCACGCTACAGGGAGCAGCTGCGTGAAAAGTCACGCACGATACAGGGAGCAGCTGCATGAAAGTCACGCACGCTACAGGGAAGCATACGTGAAAAGTCACGCACACTACATGGAGCAGCATACGTGAAAGTCACGCACGCTCAAGAGAGCAGCATACGTGAAAGTCATGCACGCTACAGGGAGCAGCTGCGTGAAAAGTCACGCACGCTACAGGGAGCAGCTGCATGAAAGTCACGCACGCTCAAGGGAGCAGCATACGTAAAAGTCACGCACGCTCAAGGGGACACGCTTCCAACAGGAAGCGTACCCAAGTCTGCGTATGCACGCTAAAGACCGTGCGCAGCTCAGTGTGTGTGAGCTAAACAGCTCTGCACACTGCTCACTGTCTCCTCCAAACAGCAAGAACACCATGGATGAATCCAAAGCTGCAAAGCATCATAACTTGGCCATCCGAACTCCAAATCCAGATTTCCAAAGTTCTAACTTGGGTAGAATTGAATGCTCTTCCACTTGGAAACACCAAAACCCATGAAAATCCAACTTAAAAAGATCAAACCATGCAAAAATCTGAAAATAGAAATAACTTAGATCTATCACAATGGAGGCTCCAAATCACAAAAACCCAAGTTCTGATGTTGATCACCATATCCTAATCTTGCAAATGAACCAAGAAAATAGGGCTCTCATGAAGTGGCAAGGTGCACTTGCCTAGGGTTAGGAGAGTTGTGGAGGAAGGAGAAGAAGAAGAAGAAGAAGGAAATAAATGGTGGTTATGAGGAGAGAGAGTGGTAGGTGGGGATATAAAGAGGGGGAGTTGTGGTGGGTTGAGGGTGTAGCATAGGGCTAGGGTGATCCAATGCACAAAACCGAACCAAATCGAACCAAATCGAACCAACCCAATTAAAACCGAGCCATAAGAAAAACCCAAAATACGAGAAATACCAAAATTTCGCAAGCTGAGAAAAATAATAATACATGCCAAAATCCAGATACGAGTATAAATACGAAATACTGGAAATACGGGAAATGAGGGTGACAACTCTACCCACCTTAAAAGAATTTCGTCCTCGGAATTTAATCAAGGAGCTAGAGATTGTCACGACAAGCTATATTAAGCACATGCAAGTTACACTAAGCAGTTCAATCATACAATCATACAATGCAAGCAAGGAAGGGAAAACGTAAGGCATAAGTAAGACATTATACCTCACGAGTCAAACAGGTAGGGATATCGCGATCGGATGTCATCCTCACGCCCCCACGTTGACTTGCCTAGAGAGTGATGACCCCAAGCAATACGGACTAATTTAATAGTCTTGCTCTTGAGTGTCTTCTCCCTCCGGTCCAATATAGATACGGGCCTCTTCTCATACGAAAGGTTGGTACCAACAACCAATTCCGAATGGTCTAGGATGTGGCTCGGGTCTGGAATATACCGTCGTAATTGGGACACATGGAATACATCATGCACCTCACTTAGCGATGGCGGAAGAGCGAGACGATAGGATACATCTCCTACTCGCTCTAGAATATCGAACGGCCCTATATACCTAGGACTAAGCTTTCCCCGCACGCCAAAGCGAATGACGCCACGGTTAGGCGACATCCTAAGGAATACATGGTCGCCAACAGCAAAATCTAAGGGACGCCGATGAGCATCGGCCCAATGGCGCTGGCGGTCCTGGGCAACTCGGAGGTGATCTCTGACCTTCCTGACCACTTCAACCGTCTGGGAAATCAATTCGGGTCCGAGCATCTGCCTCTCTCCGATATCCTCCCATGCTAGCAGGGATCTGCACTTCCTGCCATAAAGAGCCTCGAAGGGTGCCATCTGGATACTGGCCTGATAACTGTTATTGTACGAAAATTTTACCAGGTGCAGATGATTCTTCCATGAACCACCGAAGTCAAGGGTACAGGATCTCAACATATCTTCAAGAGTCTGAATTGTGCGCTCTGACTGACCATCCGTCTGCGGGTGATAAGCTGAGCTGAACTGAAGACGAGTCCCCAAACTCTTCTGCAAGCTGCGCCAAAAGTGTGATGTGAATCTTGAATCCCTGTCTGAGGTGATGCTGACTGGCACACCGTGAAGCCTGACGATCTGCCTGAGGTACATCTCTGCTAGCTACGTCATCGACTGTCCAACTCAGAATGGGAGAAAGTGTGCCACCTTGGTAAGCCTGTCAACAATTACCCAAATAGCATCTCTGCCGGCCGGAGATCTGGGCAATCCGGTCACGAAATCCATGGTTATATGTTTCCATTTCCATTCTGGGATCGGTAAGGGTTGAAGAAGTCCAGCGGGCCTCTGATGTTCAGCTTTAACCTGTTGGCAAACCAAACACCGAGAGACAAACCGGGCTATCTCCCTCTTCATGCCATTCCACCAAAAATGCTGACGGATATCACGGTATATCTTCGTACCACCCGGATGAATAGAATACTGTGAACTGTGGGCTTCTGCCATGACTTTCTGTCTGATATCTCCACTAGGTACACAAAGACGAGTGCCGTGCCGAAGGGTACCGTCTTCTTGGATACATAACTCTGGCCTTCTTCCTGCTTCACACTCTGCTCTGAGTCGCTGGATCTTGGAATCTGTTGACTGCGCCACCCGAATCTTCTCAACTATACTGGACTGAACCTGTAGACTGGCCATCAATGCCACACTGGTTGGAAGAACCACTTCAATTCCCATCTTCTGAAGATCTGCCAATAATTTTGGTTGCGTCGTCAGGAAATAAACTCCGGCTCTCCTGCTCAATGCATCTGCTACAACGTTGGCCTTCCCGGGATGATACTGCAAATCCACATCATAATCTACCAATAGCTCGAGCCATCTTCTCTGCCGCATATTAAGGTCCTTCTGGGTGAAAACATACTTCAGGCTCTTATAATCAGTAAAGATCTCCACTCTATCTCCGTACAAGTAGTGTCTCCACAACTTCAAAGCAAACACTACCGCCTCCAATTCCAAGTCGTGGGTCGGGTAATTCTTCTCATGATCACATAGTTGGCGTGAAGCATAAGATATTATCTTCCCATGCTGCATCAAGACACATCCCAATCCTCTGCCTGAAGCGTCACAATAAACTGTGAATCCTTCGGTCCCATTTTGAAGGGTGAGAATGGGAGCCGTTATCAAACCTCGCTTCAACTTCTCAAATGATTCCTGATACTCTGCTGTCCAAACAAACGGCACATCTTTGCGGGTCAACTGGGTCATCGGCGCTGAAATCCTTGCGAAATTTGAAACGAATTGCCGGTAGTAGCCGGCCAATCCAAGGAAGCTGCGAACCTCTGCCACTGAGCTGGGTACCGGCCATGACTCGATAGCCACAATCTTCTGGGGATCCACTTCCACTCCTCCTCGGGTAATGATGTGACCCAAGTATGAAATACGATCGAGCCAGAACTCGCATTTACTGAACTTGGCGTACAACTGATGCTCCCTAAGCATCTGGAGGACGACTCTGAGATGCTGCTCATGCTCTGCTTCACACTTGTTGTAGACCAGGATGTCATCTAGGAACACGATCACAAATTGGTCCAAGTAAGGCATGAAAATGCGGTTCATGAGGTCCATGAATACTGCCGGCGCATTGGTCGCTCCAAAGGGCATAACAAAGAACTCCCAATGTCCATACCTCGATCTGAATGCTGTCTTCGGGATGTCCTGTTCTCTGACTCTGATCTGGTGGTATCCTGACCGTAAGTCGACCTTCGAGAACACTGAAGCCCCTCTGAGCTGATCAAACAAGTCATCTATCCTCGGAAGAGGGTATCTGTTCTTGATTGTCACCGAATTCAAGGTACGATAATCAACACATAGCCTGGACGTACCATCCTTTTTTTTTACAAGAAGCATCGGGGCTCCCCAAGGCGATCCACTTGCACGGATGAATCCCTTGGTCCTCAGTTCTTCAATCATCTTGTATAAAATCTCCAATTCTGAAGGCGCCATCCTGTAGACTCGCTCTGATACTGGTGCTGTCCCGGGAATCAAGTCTATAGTGAAATCAATTTCCCGCTCAGGCGGCATCCCTGGAAGCTCCTCTGGAAAGACATCTGAAAACTCTTCAACTATTCGGGGTAACTGTACTGCTGCTACTGCCATCCGCAATATTGGGGAAGATGACTCCACTGCGCCTCTAGAAAACGAAAACTCTGGCTCGCCGGGGATACTAAAGACAACTCTATCAATATGGCAGTCTATCCTAGCATACTGGTTCCTCAACCAATCCATGCCTAGAACTACATCATAGTCTGCCATAGGAAACTCCATGAATCTAGCGGAGAACTCCCTACCGCTAACTACGATCCGACACGAAGAAAACACTCGATCTACTTCCACAAGACCATTACCAGTAAGTATATTGAGCCTCACTGATAATGACTTGGGCTCCAATCCTATCCGTGTCGCGAATCGTGCAGACATGAATGAATGCGATGCACCAGAATCAAATAATACCGAAGCTGGAAAGGAGTTGACGAGAATAGTACCTGCCACTACCTCACCTGGTGCAACTTCTTCTTCCATAGCCATCATCATGGCCTGACCTTGTCCTCTGGCTGCTGGCCCCCTCTGCTGGAAACCTCTCTGCCTATTCTGGGTCTGAGCTTGGGCTTGTGCATACTACTGGGGTGTTGTTGCTGGAATGCCTGAGACTGAGGCGACAAGGGCCTCGAAGACTAATACTGCTGCTGCTGAACTGGTGGTGGGGCCGGTCCTCTCACCGAAGAACTAGAAGGGTTGGATGCTGATGAACCACCCATATTCGGACAAGCCCCAACCCTATGATCTGCTGCTCCACAAGCCAGGCACAATCCCTGCGCCCAGCGATAATCTGCCACCACATGCCCTAGCTTTTCGCAATGAGAACATCCCATCGCGGAAGTCTGCTTCTGCTTCTGCTGCTGCGGGTATGTCGGGGTCGAATGCTGAACCGACATTACTGAGGCCGCCCGCCTCGGAGTTCCAATGGTCAATCCCCTAGCCGCCGGGACTGGAGCTGATGATTGGTGCATCTGACTGTGGGACCACTTCCTACCTCCGGTCCTGTCCACGATCCTCTGGGAGGTGTACTAATGCCTCCTAGCTGCTCTCAAGACTGCATCGAACGTCTGGTGCTCGAACTGCTCAACAGCCAACAAGATCTCCAAATGCAGTCCCTGCTGGAACCGCTGGGCCCTATCGAGCTCGGTCGCCACCAAGGTGGGGACAAACCTACTGAGTCTAGAAAACTTCGATGCATAACTGTCGACTGTTCTGTCTCCTTGCTTCAAGTTGGTAAATCTGGTCTGCAGGTCGTACCGAGCCACAGCATCAAAGTACTTCGTCTGGAATCTCTCTCTAAACACTGCCCAAGCAATGGGTGCTACTAATCCCATGGCCTGTGTCGCCCACCAATTGCGAGCTAAATCCAACAACTGCAGGCGTACCACTGCCACCTTCTCATTCTCAGGTGTCCTGGCTGCTTCCAGAATCACCTCGGTATCCTGAAGCCATGCATCCGCGGCAATCGCATCCTCGCTGTCGTCGAAGAAAGGAGGGTTCAATCGCTTGAAGCTGTTGGCCGTCTGGTTCCCTGGATGTCCGCCTCGGGTCAAAGCATCTTGAACTGTCTGGTGCAGGGCGTCACTTCGACGATCCTGGGAAGCTATCAAGGTTCTGATGAGGCCTACTAAGGTACCATCATCTGGCTCTGCGTGCTAGACGGGCCGAACCGGTCACTCTCCTCCAGTAGGCACAACTCTGGAGGCTACTCCGGAATACTGAGCTTGATCTCCGGGTTACTGCTGATCCACGGGAAATGCTCCACCTCGTCGATCGGTAGGACCAGGTACAGTACCGCTGAAGAAGACGACACAGGGAACAATAAGGAAAGGACCAGGACAGATCAATGATATAAGCACAGGATCAGGGCAAGAATCCAGGGATTCAGAAGATACGAACAGAGATCAAGGACGAGTACTGATTGAGACATCTTTCTGTAAACCCCCACACATCTTGATTTACAAGACCTGCATGGGCCACCACTTAAACCATGTCACACCCTAGAACCAGAATACTGGAGAGCGGAGGCAGACATAGCCAGCTACGTATATTGAAATAGAAACTACCTCGATATACGGTCACGGTTGTCTAGATATGTGAAGGTTTTCTACAAGCCAACAGTCTCTTATGGTCATGAACAAGCCTAGTGTCTCAATCACCACAAGTAAGTAAAGTCGTAAGATGTATGATCATTAAATATAAAATGATAAGGCGTCCCAAATATTACATATTCAGCTGATCATGAAGCTAGTCGTTACAAAATGTTAGGACTAGCAAGAGTTTAGTCATACATAATCAACCCTAGGATTTGTCAATCATGTTTACAGCCCGTAGGCAGACAGTAAGTAAAAGTGCTCCGAGCTAACAGGTGCTCGCCGGCTAAACGCCTCAAAAGAATGATTTTTATAATAGAGTGAGCGAAACAAAATAGAAAACTCACTCTTGGCCCGGATTCCGTCTAGTGTTCACCATTGGACTGGAAGCTTGGTACATCCTCGGGAGCTGCTCCGAAATCTGGCCACACAAAACCAGCTGGGTCAACCCCAGAAAGAGCAAGTGCCACAAGGGGGCCACGAAATAAGAACAAAAGCCAGCAATCAGTACAGAAAATCTAATATTAAAACTAAAATTTGCGAAAACTTGTCAGGATGATATACGACGAGATAACCATGGAACTATTCCGATAGCCAAGTTACAACCCGTAAACCAAACAAGGACCGGGGTTGTAATCCTTCATCTGAGCAGAGCTTGGTTTCCTACCATTTATCGGCAAGATAAGTAATGTAAGTAATCAAGACAGGAAGCAATCTTGCATGGGATCAAGAAATGTCTAGACTGGTTATACCTCATTCAATCAATCACGGCCAAGCAGATACTATGGCTTACTACTTTAACTTACTAGGGTTATCACATGACTAATTACTAACAAGATGCAGTGAGATTGTTCCACAGCCACATGCCCTGCAGACCATCCAGGTTACCCAGAACGAAAGATTAGGGTTGAATTCAGGTAGATATATTGTCCAGAAGACACATATACCCTTAGGTGACTTAGAGGGTGCAACACTAGACGGTGCGCTGGAAATGTGCCCTACTCGACGGCAGGCTACAGATTCCAAGAGCGCCTAGGTAACGGGATTGCCTGTAGCTGTGTCATCTCTTCATGACTACTGTGTTATTCTAGTTATTAACCTTAATCCATTTATTCAGGTACTCCTGACCGTGGTACTCAGGAGTCCCATCCTAGACATGATGTGAGACTGGACAAGTGGATTTAACAAGCAAGCAAGAAAGAACCACCCACGGTGTCAAGACAGGTCAAGCTAAGTTATCAGGTCATGTCAAGTCAGGAGTGCGCCGTCACGGGCCACTATCAAGTTATCAAGATAAATCATGTCAGGGTACTTGTCAGGGGTGCGCCACCACGGCCACTATCGTGTTATGCAAGTTCTTGTCATACCGTGCCATGTACAATAGTCATTCCAAACATATTAAGTAAAATCAAGTTTATGACAAAAGGCATAAGGATATAAAATAGGCACAAAATATCTAATAAAATATCAAAGTACAGGGTTATAGAAGTGTCAAGCTTAAGGAATTAAGACCACAACTCTAAGAACCAATGGGTTAAGCAAGGGGTCAGGGGAGCAGCGTACGAAAAGACATGCACGCTGAGAAAGCAGCGTAGGTAAAAGTCACACACGCTACAGGGAGCAGCTGCGTGAAAGTCACGTACGCTGAGGGAAGCAGCGTAGGTGAAAGTCACGCACGCTACAGGGAGCAGCATACGTGAAAGTCACGCACGCTCAAGAGAGCAGCATACGTGAAAGTCACGCACGCTACAGGGAACAGCTGCGTGAAAAGTCACGCACACTATAGGGAGCAGCTGCATGAAAGTCACGTACGCTACAGGAAAGCATACGTAAAAAGCTACGCACGCTACAGGGAGCAGCATACGTAAAAGTCACACCCGCTCAAGAGAGCAGCATACGTCAAAGTCACGCACGCTACAGGGAGCAGCTGCGTGAAAAGTCACGCACGCTACAGGGAGCAGCTGTATGAAAGTCATGCACGCTCAAGGGAGCAGCATACGTAAAAGTCACGCACGCTCAAGGGGACACGCTTCCAACAGGAAGTGTACCCAAGTCTGCGTACGCAGGCTAAAGAGCACGCGCAGCTCAGTGTACGTGAGCTAAACAGCTCTGCACACTGCTCACTGTCTCCTCCAAACAGCAAGAACACCATGATGAATCCAAAGCTTCAAAGTATCATAACTTGGCCATCCGAACTCCAAATCCAGATTTCCAAAGTTCCTACTTGGGTAGAATTGAATGCTCTTCCACTTGGAAACACCAAAACCCATGAAAATCCAACTTAAAGAGATCAAACCATGCAAAAATCTGAAAATAGAAATAACTTAGATCTATCACAATGGAGGCTCCAAATCACAAAAATCCAAGTTCTGATGTTGATCACCATGTCCTAATCTAGCAAATAAACCAAGAAAATAGGGCTCTCATGAAGTGGCAAGGTGCACTTGCCTAGGGTTAGGAGAGTTGTGGAGGAAGGAGAAGAAGAAGAAGAAGGAAATAAATGGTGGTTATGAGGAGAGAGAGTGGTAGGTGGGGATATAAAGAGGGGGAGTTGTGTTGGGTTGAGGGTGTAGCATAGGGCTAGGGTGATCCAATGCACAAAACCGAACCAAACCGAACCAACCCAATTAAAACTGAGCCATGAGAAAAACCTAAAATACGAGAAATACCGAAATTCCACAAGCTGAGAAAAATAAAAATACATGCCAAAATCCAGATACGAGTATAAATACGAAATACTAGAAATACGGGAAATGAGGGTGACAGCTTGGCTCGGTTTACTCTTGGCCCGGGGTTGGCTTGGTTCGGTTGGGATTGTTTTTGGTTCATCATGAACCATGGATGAACCCCCTACCTACCACCACCTTCGATATTTATTGCCATTTCTTCTTTTTCTCTCTTCATTTATCATCTTCTTCTTCCTCATTTACTTCCCTACCTACCAGAGAGAGAAGAGAGAGGTCTAGGCAAGTGCAACTTGCTTCATGGAGGAACTCAAATTTTATTACTTCATTCTCTTTCTTACTACATTCTAAAACACTTTAGTGCTCGGCATTTCTCATTTCCATGGCTAGATTATTGTAGATCTAAGTTTATTTTATTTTCAGATTTCTTGGGTTTTGATCTACTTATTCTTGTTATTTCTGAGATTTGATGGTTCTATGTTGTAGAGAATTTTGTTCTACCCCATTTTGACCTATGGAAGCTCGGATTTGGGCTCCGGATGATGGAGTTATGGAGCTTGAGAACTTGGCTCTCATGGTGTTCTTCTTCTCAGAATTTTGGAGAAGATGCACTGTGTTTGACTTGGCCGCATGAATATTCATGCGGCAAGTGTTCTATCCAGCCGCATGACTGGAAGTTCTTGAGCCGCATGAGAGTCGGACTCACTTAGCCGTATGACTCGCTATAATTCCCAGTTGCATATGTTCTGAACTCCCTGAGCCGCATGAGCCTCCCCGCTTGAGTCGCAGCCGCATAGACGCGTGACCCCGCTTCCGCATAAGCTCCGCTCCTACCTGCGCCGCATGGACTCGATTGATTGAGCCGTATGGACTCGATTGATTGAGCCGCATGGACTCGATTGACCTGAGCCGCATGGACTCAATTAATCTGGCCGTATGGATCCAATTGATTTCAGCCGTATAGGTTTTGAACCCTGTGCTGTATGGATATGATTGATCTCAGCCGCATGGGGCCATGTATATCCTCAGTCGCATGCGCCCTCGTCCCCTTAGCCGCATGCGCCCTTGCTCCCTTCCAGCCGCATGCGCCCCCTTGTCTTGGCCGCATGGGTCCTTAGTTCCCCTGACCCGCATGAATCTTTCCCCGGTCGCATGAGATCCATCCTGGCCGTATGTGCCTTAGTCGCATGGCTCTCATATAGCTCTGTATATTGATATTTTATTAGATATTTTACGTCCATTTTATATCCTTACGCCTTTTTTTATGAACTTGAGAATCATGGATTTATTTAATATGTTTAATGATACCTCAGCATGACACGATAGTGACCCGTAGTGGTGCACTCTTGACAAGTAAACCTGACATGACCTGATAGTGGCCCGTCGTGGCACACTCCTGACAAGTACACCTGACATGATTATCTTGAACAGCTATTGCGACGGCTACCTGACATGATATGACCTGTAAAATAACCTGGACACCGTGGGCGATTATGCTTGTATAAATAAACCAGTCCTGTCTTGCATCATGTCTAGGATGGGACTCCTGAGTACCACGGTCAGGAGCACCCCACTAAAATGGACTAAGGCTAATAACTAGAATAACACAGTAGTCATGAAGAGATTTCCCAGCTACAGGCAATCCCGTTACCTGGGCGCGCCTGGGATCTGTAGCCTGTCGTCGAGTAGGGCACATTTCCAGCACACTGTCATGTGTTGTACCCTTTAAGCTACTTAAGCGTACATGCATTTCCTGGACGATGTACCCACCTGAATTCAACCCTAATCTTTCGACCTGGGTAACCTGGATGGACTGCAGGGCTTGTGGCTGTGGAAGATTCTTACTGTATCTTGTTAGTAATTAGGCCTGTGATAACCCTAGTTAGTTAAAGTATCAAGCCATAATTCTTGCTTGGCCGTGAAATGATTGGATGGAGTCTAACCAGTCTAGTCTTGCCCTGATCCTGATTACTGTATGACCAGAATGCTTGTATTTATTTTACCGATAAATGGTGAGAATTCCAAGTTCTGTTCAGACGAAGGGTTACAACCCCGGTCCTTGTTTGGTTTACGGGTTGTAACCTGGTTATCTGAATAGTTCCATGGTCATCTCGTCGTATATCATCCTGATGTATTTTCTTATTTCCAGTTCTTACTTTTATTTATACTCTTGTGCTGATTGCTGGTTTTAGTTCCTAAGTGAAGCTTCCTTTGTGGCACTTGCTCTTTCTGGGGTCTGATCCAGCTGGTTTTGTGTGGCCAGATTTCGGAGCAGCTCCAGAGGATCTACCGACCTTCCAGCCAGATGGTGGCCACTAGACGGAACCCTGGCAATGAGTGGGTTTATTTTTGATCTCCCACTTTACTGTAAAAATATTCTTTTGAGGCATTTAGCCGACGAGCACCTGTTTAGCTCGATTGTACTTTACTTACTGTCTGCCTACGGGCTGTAACATGATTGACAGATCCTAGGGTTGATCATGTATGACTAAACTCTTGCTAGTCCTAATATTTTGTAACGACTAGCTTCATGATCAGCTGAATATGTAATATTTGGGACGCCTTACTATTGTATATTTAATGATCATACATCTTGTAACTTTTACTTACTTGCTTGTGATTGAGACACTAGGCTTGTTCATGACCTTAAGAGACTGCTGGCTTGTTGATAAACCCTCATGTATCCTAGACAGCCGTGACCGTATAGCGAGATGGGTTGCACTTCAATATACGTAGCTGGATATGTCTGCCCCCGCTCTCCAGTATTTTGGTTATGGGGCGTGATATGGTTTAAGTGGTGGCCCATGCAGGTCTTATAAATCAAGATATTTGAGGGTTTACCGAATAGATGTCTCAATCAGTATTCGTCCTTGATCTCTTCTCGTATCTTCTGAATCCCTGGATTCTTGTTCTGATCATATGCTTGTATCGTTGATCTGCCCTGGTCCTTCCTTATTGTTCCCTATGTCGTCTTCTTCAGCGGCATTGTTTGTGGTCCTACCGACCAGCAAGGCGGAGCACATCCCGCGGACCAGCAGCAACCTGGAGACCAAGCCCAACATTCCAGAGTAGCCTCCAGAGTCGTGCCTTCTGGCGGAGAGCCACCAGTCCAGCCAGTTCAACCTGTAGAACATGATGACGGCACTTTGGTAGGACTCGTCAGGACCTTGATAGCTTGCCAAGACCAGCGTGGAGACGTCTTGCAACAGGCAGTGACGGATGCTTTGACCAGAGGAGGTCATCAGGGTAACAGCGCGGCCAACAGCTTCAAGCGCTTGAACCCTCCCTTCTTCGATGGTAGTGAAGATGCTATCGCAGCAGATGCATGGCTTCAGGACACAGAGGTGATTCTAGAAGCAGCCAGGACCCCAGAGAACGAGAAGGTAGCCGTGGTGCGCCTGCAGTTGCTAGATCTTGCCTGCAGCTGGTGGGCAGCGCAGGCCGTTGGTTTAGTAGCACCCATTGCTTGGGCAGTATTCAGAGAGAGATTCCAGACCAAGTATTTCGATGCCGTGGCTCAGTATGATCTGCAGACGAGGTTTACCAATCTGAAGCAAGGAGGCAGGACGGTCGATGGATATGCGACCGAGTTTTCCAGACTCAGTCGGTTTGCTCCCACTTTGGTGGCAACCGAGTATGATAGAGCCCAGCGATTCCAGCAGGGACTTCACCTGGAGATCTTGTTGGCAGTTGAGCAGTTTGAGCATTAGACTTTTGATACAGTCTTAAGAGCAGCCCGGAGGCATGAGTATACCTCCCAGAGGATTGTGGATAGGGCCGGAGGTCGGAAGAGATCTCACGGCCAGATGAATCAGTCTTCAGCACCGGCCCCGGCAGCCAGGGCTTTGACTATTGGAGCTCCGAGGCGAGCAGCCTCAGTGACGTCGGTTCAACATTCCACTCCGATGCACCCTCAGCAGCAGCAGAAGCAGAAACAGTCTTCCGCAGTGGGATGTTCTCATTGTGGGAAGCCAGGCCATGTGGTGGCAGAGTGCCGTAGGGCACAGGGATTGTGTCTGGCTTGTGGAGCACCAGACCACAGGGTTGGATCCTGCCCGAATAGGGGTGGTTCATCATCGTCCAACCTTTCTAGCTCTTCGGTGAGAGGACCAGCTCCGGTCCAGCAGCAGCAGTATCCATTGCCGAGGCCCTTGCCGCCTCAGTCCCAGGCGTTTCAGCAGCAGAGCCCCCAGCAGTATGCGCAAGCCCAGGCCTTGAGTCAGAGCAGGCAGCGAGGATTTCAGCAGAGGGGACCAGCACCCCGAGGGCACGGTCAGGCTATGGTGATGACCGCAGAGAAAGAATTGGCACCAGAAGAGGTAGTGGCAGGTACTATTCTCGTCAACTCCTTTTCAGCTTCAGCTTTATTTGATTCTGGTGCATCACATTCATTTATGTCAGCACGATTCGCGACACGGGTAGGATTGTAGCCCGAGTCATTATCAGTAAGGCTTAATATACTTACTGGTAACGGACTTGTGGGAGTAGATAGAGTGTTTTCCTCGTATCGGATCGTAGTTAGCGGTAGAGAATTCCCCGCTAGATTGATAGAGTTCCCGATGGCCGATTATGATGTGGTCCTAGGGATGGATTGGTTGAGGAACCAGTATGCTAGGATAGACTGCGACATTGGCAGGGTTATTTTTAGCATTCCAGGCGAGCCGGAGTTTTCTTTCTCCCGAGGCGAAGTTGAGTCATCTCCTTCGATATTGCGGATGGCAGTAGCAGCAGTTCAGTTGCCCAGGATAGTCGAGGAGTTTCCAGATGTTTTTCCAGAAGAACTTCCAGGTATGCCTCCGGAGTAGAAGATCGAGTTCACTATAGACTTGATTCCCGGGACATCCCCCGTGTCAGAGAGAGTCTACAGGATGGCGCCTTCAGAGTTGGAGATATTGTACAAGATGATTGAAGAACTCAGGACCAAGGGATTCATTCGTGCTAGTGGATCGCCTTGGGGAGCCTCGATGCTTCTTGTGAAAAAGAAGGATGGTACATCCAGGTTATGTGTTGATTATCGTACCTTGAACTCAGTGACAATCATGAACAGATACCCTCTTCCGAGGATAGATGACTTGTTTGATCAACTCAAGGGGGCTTCAGTATCTCGAAGATTGATTTGCGCTCAGGTTATCATCAGATCAGAGTCAGAGAGCAGGATATCCCGAAGACAGCTTTTAGATCAAGATATGGGCATTGCGAGTTCCTTGTTATGCCTTTTGGAGCGACCAATGCGCCGACAGTATTCATGGACCTCATGAATCGCATCTTCATGCCTTACTTGGATCAGTTTGTGATTGTGTTCTTGGATGACATCTTGGTCTACAGTAAGAGTGAGGCGGAGCATGAGCAGCATCTCCGTGTGGTTCTTCAGACTCTCAGGGAGCACCAGTTATATGCCAAGTTCAGTAAATGTGAGTTCTGGCTCGATCGCATTTTGTACTTGGGTCACATTATCACTCGAGGAGGAGTAGAAGTGGATCCCCAGAAGATTGTGGCTATTGAGTCATGGCCAGTGCCCAGCACAGTTGCAGAGGTTCGTAGTTTTCTTGGATTGGCCGGCTACTACCGGCAGTTTATTTCAGATTTTGCTCGGATTTCAGCGCCATTGACGCAGTTGACCCGTAAGGATGCGCAGTTTGATTGGACGGCAGAGTGTCAGAGTTCTTTTGAGCAGTTGAAGCGAGGCCTGATAACAGCTCCTATTCTCACGCTTCCAGATGGGACCGGAGGATTCTCAGTGTACTGTGATGCTTCAGGCAGAGGTATAGGATGTGTTCTGATGCAGCATGGGAAGGTAATAGCTTATGTGTCACGATAACTTCGTGATCATGAGAGGAATTACCCAACCCATGACTTGGAGCTGGCAGCAGTGGTATTTGCACTTAAGTTGTGGAGGCACTATTTGTATGGAGATAGGGTGGAGATTTTCACCGACCACAAGAGCCTGAAGTATGTTTTCACTCAGAAGGATCTCAATATGCGTCAGAGGAGGTGGCTGGAGCTTCTTGTGGACTATGATGTCAACTTGCAGTATCATCCCGGGAAGGCCAACGTCGTTGCAGATGCATTGAGCAGGAGAGCCGGAGTTTATTTTCTAACAGCACAACCAGAGCTGTTAGCAGATCTTCAGAAGATGGGTATTGAAGTTGTTCTCCCTTCCAGTGTGGCATTGATGGCCAGTATGCAAGTTCAGTCCACTATAGTCGAGAGGATCCGGATGGCACAGTCGGTAGATTCCAAGCTTCAGCGACTCAAAGCAGAGTGTGAGACAGGACGAAGACCAGAGTTATGCATTCATGATGATGGTACACTTCGACATGGTAAGCGTCTTTGTGTACCCAGTAGAGATATCAGGCAGGAGATCATGTCAGAGGTGCACAGTTCGCAGTATTCCATCCATCCCGGCAGTACGAAGATGTACCAAGATATCCGTCAGCACTTCTGGTAGAATGGCATGAAGCGGAAGATAGCTCGGTTTGTCTCTCGGTGTTTGGTTTGCCAACAAGTTAAAGCCGAACATCAAAGACCGGCTGGACTTCTTCAGCCCTTGCCGATTCCAGAATAGAAGTGGGAGCATGTGACCATGGATTTCGTGACTGGATTACCTATATCCCCAGCTGGTAGAGATGCTATCTGGGTTATAGTTGATCGGCTCACGAAAGTGGCTCACTTTCTTCCATTCAGAGTTGGTCAGTCGACGGCTCAGCTAGCAGAGATGTACCTCAGGCAGATTGTCAGATAGCACGGTGTGCCAGTCAGTATCACCTCGGACCGAGATTCAAGATTTATGTTGCACTTTTGGCATAGCCTGCAAGAGAGTTTGGGGACTCATCTCCAGTTCAGTTCAGTCTATCACCCGCAGACAGATGGCCAGTCGGAGCGCACGATCCAGACCCTTGAAGACATGTTGCGGTCCTGTACACTTGACTTCGGTGGTTCATAGGAAGATCACTTGCACCTGGTAGAGTTCTCGTACAACAACAGTTTCCAGGCCGATATCCAGATGGCACCGTTCGAGGCACTGTATGGTAGGAAGTGCAGATCCCCGCTAGCCTGGGATTATGTTGGAGAGAGACAGATGCTCGGTCCAGAAATGATCGCTCAGACAGTTGAAGTGATCAGAAGAGTCAGGGATCATCTTCGAGTTGCCCAAGATCGTCAGCGCCATTGGGCCGATTCTCACCGGCGTCCTCTAGAGTTTTCGGTCGGCGATCATGTATTCCTGAGGATTTTGCCTAACCGTGGCGTCATTCGTTTTGGCGTACGGAAAAAGCTTAGTCCTAGGTATATAGGACCGTTTGACATTCTGAAGCGAGTAGAAGATGTGTCCTATCATCTCGCTCTTCCGCCGTCTCTAAGAGAGGTGCATGACGTGTTCCATGTATCCCAATTACGACGGTATATCCCGGACCCGAGCCACATCCTAGATCATTCGGAATTGGTTGTTGGTACCAATCTTTCGTATGAGGAGAGGCCCGTGTCTATATTGGACCGGAGGGCGAAGATGCTCAAGAACAAGACTATTAAGTTAGTCCGAGTTGCTTGGGGTCATCACTCTTTGGGTGAGTCAACGTGGGAGCGTGAGGATGATATCCGATCGCGATATCCCAACTTGTTTGACTCGTGAGGTATAATGTCTTTCTTATGCCTCATGCCTTCGATTCCTTGCTTGCATGATTGATTGATTGCTTAGTATAGCTTGCTTGTTATTAGTATAGCTTGTCATTGCTTCTCTAGCCTCTTGATTAAATTCTGAGGACGGAATTCTTTTAAGGTGGGTAGGGTTGTAATGCCTGTGTTCGTATTACGTATTTCTGGAATACGTATACGTATTTTATTCTGTATTGCATGATTCCTTGTTTAGTTTTCTTCATGGCTTGGCTCGGTTTACTCTTGGCCCGGGGTTGGCTTGGTTCGGTTGGGATTGTTTTTAGTTCATCATGAACCATGGATGAACCCCCTACCTACCACCACCTTTGATATTTATTGCCATTTCTTCTTTCTCTCTCTTCATTTATCATCTTCTTCTTCCTCATTTACTTCCCTACCTACCAGAGAGAGAAGAGAGAGGTCTAGGCAAGTGCAACTTGCTTCATGGAGGAACTCAAATTTTATTACTTCATTCTCTTTCTTACTACATTCTAAAACACTTTAGTGCTCGACATTTCTCATTTCCATGGCTAGATTCTTGTAGATCTAAGTTTATTTTATTTTCAGATTTCTTGGGTTTTGATCTACTTAATCTTGTTATTTCTAAGATTTGATGGTTCTATGTTGTAGAGAATTTCGTTCTACCCCATTTTGACCTATGGAAGTTCGGATTTGGGCTCCGGATGATGGAGTTATGGAGCTTGAGAACTTGGCTCTCATGGTGTTCTTCTTCTCAGAATTTTGGAGAAGATGCACTGTGTTTGACTTGGCCGCATGAATATTCATGCGACAAGTGTTCTATCCAGCCGTATGACTGGAAGTTCTTGAGCCGCATGAGAGTCGGACTCACTTAGCCGCATGACTCGCTCTAATTTCCAGCCGCATAAGTTCTGAACTCCCTGAGCCGCATGAGCCCCCCCGCTTGAGTCGCAGCCGCATAGGCGCGTGACCCCGCTTCCGCATAAGCTCCGCTCCTACCTGCGCCGCATGGACTCGATTGATTGAGCCGCATGGACTCGATTGACCTGAGCCGCATGGACTCAATTAATCGGGCCGCATGGATCCAATTGATTCCAGTCGCATAGGTTTTGAACCCTGCGCTGTATGGATACGATTGATCTCAGCCGCATGGGGCCATGTGTATCCTCAGTCGCATGCGCCCTCGTCCCATTGGCCGCATGCGCCCTTGCTCCCTTCCAGCCGCATGCGCCCCTTTGTCTTGGCCGCATGGGTCCTTAGTTCCCCCGACCCGCATGAATCTTTCCCCGGTCGCATGAGATCCATCCTGGCCGCATGTGCCTTAGCCGCATGGCTCTCCTATAGCTCTGTATATTGATATTTTATTAGATATTTTACGTCTATTTTATATCCTTACGCCTTTTTTTATGAACTTGAGAATCATGGATTTATTTAATATGTTTAATGATACCTGAGCATGACACGATAGTGACCCGTAGTGGTGCACTCTTGACAAGTAATCCTGACATGACCTTATAGTGGCCCGTCGTGGCGCACTCCTGACAAGTACACCTGACATGATTATCTTGAACAGCTGTTGCGACGGCTACCTGACATGATATGACCTGTAAAATAACCTGGACACCGTAGGCGATTGTGCTTGTATAAATAAACCAGTCCTGTCTTGCATCATGTCTAGGATGGGACTCCTGAGTACCACGGTCAGGAGCACCCTACTAAAATGGACTAAGGCTAATAACTAGAATAACACAGTAGTCATGAAGAGATTTCCCAGCTACAGGCAATCCCGTTACCTGGGCGCGCCTGGGATATGTAGCCTGCCGTCGAGTAGGGCACATTTCCAGCACACTGTCATATGTTGCACCCTTTAAGCTACTTAAGGGTACATGCGTTTCCTGGACGATGTACCCACCTGAATTCAACCCTAATCTTTCGACCTGGGTAACCTGGATGGACTGCAGGGCTTGTGGCTGTGGAAGATTCTCACTGCATCTTGTTAGTAATTAGGCCTGTGATAACCCTAGTTAGTTAAAGTATCAAGCCATAATTCTTGCTTGGCCGTAAAATGATTGGATGGAGTCTAACCAGTCTAGTCTTGCCCTGATCCTGATTACTGCATGACCCGAATGCTTGTATTTATTTTATCGATAAATGGTGAGAATTCCAAGTTCTGTTTAGACGAAGGGTTACAACCCCGGTCCTTGTTTGGTTTACGGGTTGTAACCTGGTTATCTGAATAGTTCCATGGTCATCTCGTCGTATATCATCCTGATGTATTTTCTTATTTCCAGTTCTTACTTTGATTTATACTCTTGTGCTGATTGCTGGTTTTAGTTCCTATGTGAAGCTTCATTTGTGGCACTTGCTCTTTCTGGGGTCTGACCCAGCTGGTTTTGTGTGGCCAAATTTCGGAGCAGCTCCAGAGGATCTATCGACCTTCCAGCCAGATGGTGGCCACTAGACGGAACCCTGGCAATGAGTGGGTTTATTTTTGATCTCCCACTTTACTGTAAAAATATTCTTTTGAGGCGTTTAGCCGACGAGCACCTGTTTAGCTCGATTGCACTTTACTTACTGTCTGCCTACGGGCTGTAACATGATTGACAGATCCTAGGGTTGATCATGTATGACTAAACTCTTGCTAGTCCTAACATTTTGTAAAGACTAGCTTCATGATCAGCTGAATATGTAATGTTTGGGACGCCTTACTATTGTACATTTAATGATCATACATCTTGTAACTTTTACTTACTTGCTTGTGATTGAGACACTAGGCTTGTTCATGACCTTAAGAGACTGCTGGCTTGTAGATAAACCCTCATGTATCCTAGACAGCTGTGACCGTATAGCGAGGTGGGTTGCACTTCAATATACATAGCTGGCTATGTCTGCCCCCGCTCTCCAGTATTCTGGTTCTGGGGCGTGACGGATCGCCATCATGGTCTGGGCCTTTGCCCTGATCATCCCTTTGCTCAAGCCTTACAACTGAAGAAGACCCGCCTTCATCCATCAGTTGAGGATGAGCAGGGGACACTGTTGTTATGTCTACCTCTTCAGACGAAGAAGCACTTGCCGCGGTAGTGACTTCAACATCCTGCGTAAAGCACAAACGCAATGGTGAGAAAGCTTCCAATGGTTTGACCAAAATGGCTATGGAGTCTCGAAAGGTATCTACCTTCCGAATGGTAACGGCCCGCGACATCGTTCCATCCTACCCGGTCTATCGAAAAGATCTTCTAGGAGGAGGCAAGCCGGCGCTCACGTCTGTGACCTTTTTTCTCCCTCGGGAAACAACAACCTTCTTTCTTTTTGACCATAGAACCAGCTCAGTGGAAGCTTTCCTCTTATGAGGAATATTAGGAAGAGGTTCTTCAATATCCTCTCTCTGAGGTGCTGCAACAAGAGGCTCCTCAAGAACGACTCTCTGTTGTGGCGCTGCAGCTGGCTCAATTGAGGGTGCGGCACCTTCCTTTCTGTTACCTTCCATTGCTCGCACTCGTCCTATATCAGCAAGAGTAGGGGCAAGCCTAGTCCCCGATATTAAATTTTGCTTACGGTCATACCAAGAATGAAAGGTATTGACCTGAATATAGAACTTAGCAGCAGCAAAAAGCATGTGAGTTTTATGCTTATCTTCTGGCAGGGTAAAAATTGCCCCCGTACATCCAGTGTTGTAGTAGCCCCATGCACGTGCCCCGTCGATCAAGCTTCCTTTCGACAGTAAATGAGGGCTGGGGTTGCCCAAAAGAAGCTGGCTATAGTCGAACTGCCGTGCAAAGCGACTCGGCAGATAAGGTTCCAAGAAAGTGTGGTTCCTATTCCTGAGCACCAGATGGGAATGCCTGATGGACTGGAGCCAACGGAATGCCCCAATAGAAAGACTAGTAGTGAGTGCTCCCTCATCTACTAGAGTGTCCCCACGACCACTACCAGACGGAGGCGAAACTCTGAAGAATTCATAATTCTGTAGGAAACTCAAAGCCTTCCTGCAAACAGGCACTCCTGTGACGGTCCAATCTGCATCTTTGAATCTACGAAGAAAGGCATCTCCCGCCAAATAGTCTGCCACCAGCCCGGCTGTCATAACCTTAATTTTTATTTTTATTTTTATGTATTTTTATTATTTTTGGCGTTTCAAAATTATTTTCCTATATTATTTCTCAAAAAAAATATAGTGTAAATAAATAAATCAAATTTTCTTTTCAAAATGCCCCTCATGCAAATTTAATTTTTGTATTTTTACATAAGAAGTTTATGTGGCATGCATGCATGGAAGAGTGCCAAATGGCATTCATGCCTCATGACAAATCCTAAGGGGCAATCTAGTCATTTCATGCCTCCACCATACTATTTTATGACTTAGGAAAGAGAAGAGAGCTTCATTCTCTACACTTTTGATCCAGGTGAACTTTCTCTCCCTCTTCTTCTTCATATTATTATTGTTCTTCTTCTCTTCTCCTTCTTACCCTTCTTCTTCTTCCTAACGGCAACCACCCCCCTCTTTTACTGCTTCTGCTGCTTATGCGGCTGTGGCTGCAGCTGCTTATTTGGTTGCTACTGTTGTTGCTAATGCCGCTGCTGCTGCGGCTGCTGCCGTACTGGCGTCGCCGCCGGCCGGCCGGCCGGTCGACCACCCCCCCTCTCAACATTCCTTCCTCTCCCTCTTCACTCTTCATTCTTCCATTTCCTTCCCTCTTTCCTCTTCAATTCATTTGAAAATTATTTCTAGGTTTTGAGATTAAACCCAATCCCAAATTGTGTGTATTAGGTTCTGACCAAAATCTTAGGAGGGAATTCTCTTAGGAATCATCCAAAGAACATAAGGCAAGCTCTCTCCTTCCTCCTCTTGAATCTCCTCATCTTAATTATAAATAATTTCTGTTTTTGCATTTTAATTCTATATATATGTATATTCTGAATTTATGTTTTTAATCTAATTGTTATGATATAGGTGATGGTTGATTTTTAGGAATAACTTGGTAGCATGTGTTCATGAATGTGTATACACAATTAGTATGAATTTGGTCAAATGTTGGACACTTCTACATAAGACAAATTGTGAATGATAATTTTTCCATACAAGGTTTATATATATATGTATATACATACGTACTAATTTCAAGAAATAAATAGCGCAATATTGTTGTTTCATGAAAGTACTTCAAAATAACTCCAAAATGAGATTTTATGAGTTTTATTCATTATTATTTATATTATTTTAATTCTGTCCAGATTTGAAAATTATACATATTTGACATAATTATTGTGATCTCCTAGTTAAATATGTATTCATTGATACCGGTTCATTAAGGCAACTTTAACTATAAATTTTCAAGTCAAAATGACTATTTTGTGCCCCTAAAAGCTAGTTTTAAGTATGTATTGGCGTTGGGCATGTTAAAATTGAACTTAGATAACTTGTTCATTTTTTGATTATGCTTAGAAACCTCCTTTTGCTCATTCAAGAAGTTAAGATTCGGTACAATGATGCATGAGTCAATTTACTATGTGATAGGAGTAATTGTCAACTACTTTTACAATAATATGCAAATCTATCCGGATTTTTATCTATGCTTAAAATGTTCTTTTGTCATGAAAACATGGTCAAAAGTTGATAATTTCGAATATCGGTTTACTACGATAGTTGCGTGTTAACTTCTCAAGTTTCAAATTGTTTTTCTTATATCCTTAATAAGCTAAATGTGGTGTATAGTAAATAATAAATTTCTTAGCCTTGTTTCATTACTAATAACCCATATCTTCTTTGGCTTGTTTATTGCGTAAATAAAGTATATGCAAAACTAAGAATAATTGCACGCTTGCTTGCTTGCTAAGGTAAGAAAGATTTTATTTTTGCATAGCTTTGTTTAAATGCGTGGTCCGGTGTTGAGTTGCTCCACCGAAGGGGTCGGCATACCCGGTTTTATATATTGCGTGTTGCCGGTGTTGAGTGTTGTTCCACCGAAGGGGTCGACGTGCCCATATATTATTCTTTGTATTTATGTGATCTGGAAATATTTTTGGGTCAGCAAATACAAAGGAGACTCTGCCGAAATTTTTGAAAATTTTCGGAGATAGTCTTTTTCAGAGTTTTCGAAACTTTTTAGAAACTTTTGACTCAAGTTCTTGACCATTGGAACCATCCATCTCCGACCTATAACATCGGAGGGATTCTTGGAAATCATTGTCCAATTAGATACCTTGGAATTTTGCCTTGGCTCCAATACTTCTTGGACTACTTTAGTTTCGGAAAGGACGAAACTATTACTTGAATGCGACTTGTCTTCTAGGACACCCGTTTAGGGGATAGTTTCTCTGAAGTCTGAATGTCTAGAATAGGTTGCATGGGGTTTGGGAGAGAAACCATTGGATCACACCCGGCTGACTTCTTTGCAATATAAATTTTGATTTTCGTACTGATCAGTCCCAGAATCGGTGTTCGTACGGCTGCACGAATATCCGGGGTGAGGCTTAGCTCACTTTCTTGATCACGATTGGACATCCAGGCCCTGAGTTTCAGCTCAGCTATCCATTTGCACTTTATCCTGAGTTTTAGCTCAGAATACTTGTTAATTCATTAGATATCTAGTCCCTGAGTTCAACTTAGCTCTCTAATGAATGGGTTTGATATTCTTGGAAAAGTCCAAGTCATACGAATTTCTTGTTATAACACATGATGCGATGACTCGACCCAAATGATTCGAAAACCACTCATGATGTTATTTTGCTCGTAATCACATCAATATGTGATAGTACAGACGGCTGGAGAATCTAAGCACCACCCGTTTTTGTACGAACCTGATCCCGGGCAAATGGGGTTATTGTTGAGATGTTAGGCGTGTGTGTGTGATCCAGAAAGTTTCTCTAAACTGTATTTAGAAATAGAAAGATCTTGTTGTGTCCTTTGTGACATTTTTTTTGAAGACTATTTTCTTCTTGACTGATATCACATGGTATAAGTTTAATTGTTCAAGTTTACTCTATTTTGTATTCACTTGTCATATTATTCCACGTTCATAACTTTTTCCTTTGACTGAGGGCTTGCTCATCGTATTGACGACCTAGTTTTGTCCACTAAGGATTGTTGAAGATCAGGATGGAGATCTGGAGTACACCGAGAACGAACTCTACGAATGACGTGGAACTAATGGATTGTAGTTTTCACTTTGAGAACATTCTCAGTTATGTAAATTATGTGGTTTGAAGAACAATGAATCGAATATGTATAATATGTGTTTTGATGAATCTTGATCAAGTTGTAACTTTATGGACAAATGAATATCATATCAATTGTGGAATTTCTGTGATTATGTCTTATATCTATGCCTATCCGAAACCTTACGGGCGACAATCGTAGGGTACAATACGGTATTCTTTGTATAGTTGCGTAGCCTGGGGAGTAGTATCACGTGCCTCGAGTCATCTTGGGAACCGGGGCGTGACACGTCTCTTTTGGTTGGTGGCCCATGCAAGTCTAGTCTTTGAGGATAGTGTATAGGTTAAGGAGATTGTATAGGTAGATTTTAGATATTCTAAGGACTTACTTGAACTATCCTAGGACGGAAATATTTAAATTGAAGATTGAATTCCTAATTGAAGAATTGGGGATTTTGCAAAGGTTTGCGATATGAATCTTGATTAAACTTCATTTAAGCTTGATGATGCATTATTTCATGTCATAGATTTCTTATTCGAGTATTTTTGGGTATAGATGATGGCTCGATTCAGGCCAAGCATTTATTGGGACGGGAGCGACCGAACCTTCTATGGATATGAGCAGTTTGCCCGGAGAGCTTGGCTAGTGGTGGACGATGAGGAACTTCCAGTATTCGGAGTATATTTCTATCGCCTGCGTCCCAATATTCGGGACATTGAAGATGGAGCCGAGGTTTATTTTAAGAAAGAATTACGCCTTATATTCTTCCTTGCAAAGGACGGTCCATCTCCATTTACTTATGGATATGAAGGGACCATAAGTGAATTGGAGGAGATCAACCCATATGATAAGATTCTTGAGATCACCTACCTGAAGCTAACAAGGGATTAGGTACGTCAGCTAGGAATGAGGTAGCTTTTTGTCCGCTGCTCAGCATTTTGAAGGATCAGCAGATATATATATATATATATATATATATATATATATATATATATATATATATATATATATATATGAGGAAGGATAGGCATCCCCACACTTTTTGCATCCCCATGCATCCCCATGTTCACATCCATTGGATGTGCTTTAAGTCATCTAATCTTAATCATTGGTAAATCAATGGTCAAGATTAGATGACTTAAAGCACCATCCAACGGTGTAAATAGGGGGGATGCTTGGGGATGCAAAAAGTGTGGGGATCTTGATCCTTCCTCTGTCTATATATATATATATACATATATATATATATATATATATATATATATATATATATGTAGGTAGATATGATGTGGAGATATAGAGGAGAAATGTTTTCTCTGTTGTACAACATTTTGGAATTACAATAGATGTAAATAGTTTTGTATAGGGTTTAGAGTATAGAAGTTGTGAGGACTTCCTTGGAGCATATTGTACCATATTTTGTGAAATAAATGAAATATGCTTCTTTTTGGTTCTGATTATCTATATTGCAACTGCTGTCGTTTTGTTCAAGCTCATCTTCTTTAGTGATTAACTTATTTTAGGATCCTCTTCAAATTTTATATTAAGATTTTCCAATCCTTAATATTTAGAAAATGTCTTCTCCATCAAACCCGAACGCATCGCAAACAGAGACCACAGAGACGCGATCGACAGACACTATGGAAAATTTTTATAAAATCTTGGAAGCTAACACCCAGCAGATCCAACTTTCCTAAGCTGTGTCTACAAAGTTATTGGAAAGGTTGGATGTCACAGCTGCTCCTAAGGCTGGGACCATTTTGGATTTCAGGACGATTAAGCCCCCAGAGTTCAAGGGGACTGAAACTCCTATGGAAGCGGCACAGTGGATTAGAACCACCGAAGGGTTACTGAAGGGCACGAAGATCGCGCCAGACGATATAGTATCACTAGTGAGGATTCAACTGAAGGATGTAGCCGACATCTGGTGGAGCTCCTTACACCCGGAAGAATCTGACGAAATTGTATACTGGGAAAAATTTAAGGAAGAATTTGAAGAGAGATTCTTTCCTCCGAGTGCCAAGTTGGAGCTGGAAAGGAGATTCCTACGTTTGAAGCAGAATAAGACTTTTGTCGATGAATACTCGGTGGAATTGATAAGGCTCAGCCGGTATGCTTCGAGCATGGTGACTACGTAGAAGGCAAAGGTAGTTCGGTTCATGGAAGGACTGGACAATAAACTGAAGATGATGGTTTCCCCCTACAGATGTCAAACTTATGCAGAAGTGGTCGAATCTGCAAGAGACCAAGAAAGGATGCAAAATGATAAGAACAACTCAAAGGCTGGAGGACAAAAGCGGAGTCTGGAGACCGGCTCACCTCAAGGAAGGACTTCGGGACAAGGACAACAGAAGCGTGCTCAGCATGAGCAGAATAGAGTCACGCTAAGTTGTTCTTACCGCGGGAAGTCAGGGCATACGAAGAATAACTGCAGAAGACTTCAAGGGAAGTGTCTGAAGTGTGGATCATCCAACCACCGGTTGAACCAATATCCCCAAAATAATAGAAGCTCTGTAGTACAGAGTAATGCACTGGGACAGAGATCTACAAACCAGGGATTTCAGCAAAGGCCATTCTTTCAGAACAATGAGCCCAGGTTTAATGCTGCTGCAGCACCACAAACGCAAGGTCATGCTCCTACAGGATATCAGCAGAGCCCAACATTGGCACCTCAAGTGCATCAATTTCATCAGGCTCAGAAAGCTGGTCAGAACAACAAGTAGAAGAAAAAGAACCACGGTCAAGCCTTTATGATGAATAGCAATGAAGCAGGAATACCAGGAGACGTCATGACAGGTAATATACTCGCTTCATCTAGCCCTGCATCAGTAATGTTTGATTCTGGTGCTACTCATTTATTTATATCTGTATCATTTATATCTGGATATAATATAGAGACTCACCCTCTCGTTAGAAAATTGAAGATCCTTACGGGCAATGGTGTAGTAGAAGTGAGTCGAATTTGTAGAAACTGTCCAATAAAAATAGGAGGAGTAATTTTTCGGGCTAGACTATTAGTTTTTCCCATGAATAGCTATGATATAGTGTTAAGAATGGATTGATTAACACTAACATCGGCAATTATCGATTGTGGACAAGGAAAGGTTCAATTTACCATCCCTGGTAGTAAGTTGCATGAGTTTGTTAGAGCACAGAAAGAGTTTAATAAAGAGGAGTTAGAGAGGTTTGAACTAAGGAGTCTCCTGAACCAAGTAATAGAATAATGGCCAAGGGTGGTGAATGAATTTAAAAATGTATTTTCGGATGAGTTACCCGGATTAACACCGGATAGGGCCGTTGAGTTTAGTATTGATCTAATTCCTGGCGCTGCCCTTATTGCTAAGAAGGTATATCTAATGAATAAGGAGGAATTGGCAGAGTTAAATAAACAAATCAAGAAATTGCTAGCTAAGGAGTTTATCAGACATAGTGTTTCTCCGTGGGGAGCACCGGTACTATTTGTAAAGAAAAAGGATGGGAGTCTGAGATTGGTGATAGATTATAGAGTACTGAATGATGTGACAATTAAGAATAAATACCCACTTCCTAGAATCGATGAATTATTCGACCAACTTGGAGGAGCTACTGTATTCTCTAAGATAGATCTCAGATCAGGCTATCATCCAGTGAAGATTAAGAAAGAAGATATACCAAAGACTGCTTTCAGAACCAGATATGGACATTATCAATTCTAAGTCATGCCTTTTGGATTGACAAATGCTCCGACCATATTCATGGATTTGATGTATAGAATTTTCTACCAATATTTGGATAAATTTGTGATCGTGTTCATTGATGACATATTGATCTACTCGAAGAACGAGGAGGAGCACGAAGAACATTTTAGGATAGTACTTGAGACTGTACGGCAGGAAAAGCTATATGGAAAGTTGAGTAAATGTGAATTTTGGTTAAAAGAAATTTCTTTCTTGGGACACATAGTAAGTGGAGAAGGAATAACAGTAGATCCTAAAAAAATAGAAGCAGTCAAATCATGGCCTACTCCCAAAAATGTAGCTGAGGTTCGAAGTTTTGTTGGATTAGCTGGATACTATAGAAGATTCGTGGAGAACTTTTCCAAAATAGTTGAGCCGCTAACTCGATTGACTCGGAAGAATGAGAAATTCGTTTGGACTGATAAATGTCAAACGGTATTTGAGGAATTGAAGGAAAGACTTGTCACAGCACCAGTATTAGCTTTACTATCAGGATCAGGAGGTTACGAGATTTACAGTGATGCTTCTGGCAAGGGTGTGGGTTGTGTGCTAATGCAGCACAGAAGGGTTATCGCTTATGCTTTGCGGCAGTTAAAGGTTCATGAAAGGAACTATCCAACATATGATCTGAAATTAGCAGCTGTTGTGTTTACACTGAAGTTGTGGAGGCATTACTTGTATGGTGAACAGATCAAGATTTATACAGATCATAAGCGCTTAAAATATGTGTTCACCAAAAAGGAGCTAAATATGAGGCAACATATATGGCTGGAGTTGATTAAAGATTTTGATATTGAGTTGGAGTACCATCCAGGCAAGGCGAACAGAGTGGCAGATGCTCTGAGTAGGAGGCCTGAAGCTTTCTTTATGAACACCCCCAAGGAGATATTAGATGATCTCAGAAAGATGGGGATTGAAGTGATATGCCCAGTAGCAGATGGAATATGAGAAAGTTTATAAGTACAATCATCCTTAGTAGAGAGAATTAAGGAAGCACAGAAGAAGGATGTCAAGCTGCAAAAACTGTGGAGTCAAACTGAAACTGGGGTACAAACTGGATTGATGAAGCATTCTGATGGATCCTTGAGGTTCGGGAGTCGTTTGTGTGTACCATTTGGAGAAATTTGGACTGAGCTAATGTCTGAAGCACATAGTTCTCAGTACTCCATTCATCCTTGGAGTACGAAGATGTGCAAGTATCTACGACAAAATTTTTGGTAGCATGGAATTAAGCGGGAGATAGCTAAATTTATTTCGAAATGCTTAGTATGCCAACAAGTAAAAGCTGAGCACCAGCGGACTGCTGGACTACTGCAACCACTACCAGTACCTGAATAGAATTGGGAGCATATTACAATAGATTTTGTATCAGGACTCCCAAGAACACAAAAAAGTAATAATGCCATCTGGGTGATAGTGGATAGACTTACAAAGTCCGCAAGATTTCTATCGTTCCGAGTTGGACAATTTATGAAACATCTAGCAGAGATGTACATGAAGGAAGTTGTTAGTCACTATGGGGTACCGGTGAGTATCGTCTCAGAGAGGGATCCTCGGTTCACCTGCAAATTTTAGAAAAGCATACAAGACAGTCTTGGCAGTCGCCTGAAGTTTAGTTCAGCATATCACCCACAGACTGATAGACAGTCAGAAAGCATGATACAAATTTTGGAACACATGTTGAGAGCGTGCTCTCTAGATTTCAAAGGATCATGGGATGATCACCTATATTTGATAGAATTCTCTTATAATAACAGTTATCAGGCCAGCATCAAGATGGCCCCATTTGAAGCATTATATAGAAGGAAGTGCAGGTCCCTAATATGTTGGGGTAACGTCGGAGAACGGCAACTCTTAGGGCCAGAGTTGGTCACTCAGACAGTAGACATAGTCAAGGCAATCAGAAGTCATCTTCAAGCGACACAAGACAGGCACAAGATGTGGACAGATAAGCATCGAAGGATCTTAAACTTCAAACCTGGTGATCATATATTTCTGAAGATCACACCAACTAAAGGAACTATCAGGTTTGGAACTAGAGGGAAGTTGAGCCCAAGGTATATAGGCTCATTCGACGTTTTAGAACGAGTCGGCGATGTATCTTATCGATTGGCCTTGCCACCATCTCTAGAAGGAGTCCATGATGTTTTCCATGTATCTCAACTATGGAAGTATATGCCAGATCCCAGTCACATACTGGATCATTCAAAAATAACAGTTGGCCCAACTCTCCGCACTGAGCAGAAGCCAGTAGAGATCCTGGATCGAAGACAGAAGATTCTTAAGAACAAGACCATAGCTTTGGTTCGAGTATCATAGAACAAGGACTTACCGGAAGAATCTACTTGGGAAAGCGAAGATGAGATGCGACAACTGTACCCCTACCTCTTTGATGATTAAGGTACTTAGCACCTTCCATTTCTACTTCTCATTTCCTTAAATTTCGAGGATAGAATTTAATTAAGGTGGGTAGAGTATCATAACCTTAATTTTTATTTTTATTTTTATGTATTTTAATTATTTTAAGCCTTTCAAAATTATTTTCCTATAATATTTCTTAAAAAAAATATAGTTTAAATAAATAAATCAATTTTTTTTTCAAAATGCCCTTCATACAAATTTAATTTTTGTAATTTTACATAAAAAGTTTATGTGGCTTGCATGCATGAAAGAGTACCAAATGGCATTCATGCCTCATGACAAATCCTAAGGGGCAATCAAGTCATTTCATGCCTCCACCATACTATTTTATGAATGAGGAAAGAGAAGAGAGCTTCATTCTCTATACTTTGGATCCAGGTGAACTTCCTCTCCCTCTTCTTCTTCATATTATTATTTTTCTTCTTCTCCTCTCCTTCTTCCCCTTATTCTCCTTCCTAACAGCAACCACCCCCCTCTTTTACTGTTGCTGCTGCTTATGCTGCTGCTGCTGCCTATGCGGCTGCTACTGTTGCGGCTAATGCTGATGCTGCTGCTGCCTATGCGGCTGCTACTGTTGCTGCTACTGCTGCTGCCGTGACGACATCGCCGCCGGCCGGCCGGCCGGACGACCACCCCCCTCTCAATATTCCTTCCTCTCCCTCTCCACTCTTCATTCTTCCATTTCCTTCCCTCTTTCCTCTTCAATTCATTTGAAAATTATTTCTAGGTTTTGAGATTAAACCCAATCCCAAATTATATGTATTAGGTTCTGACCAAAATCTTAGGAGGGAATTCTCTTAGGAATCATCCAAAGAACACAAGGCAAGCTCTCTCCTTCCTCCTCTTGAATCTCCTCATGTTAATTATCAATAATTTCTGTTTTTGCGTAATAATTCTATATATATATATTCTCAATTTATGTTTTTAATCTAACTGTTATGATATGGGTGATGGTTGATTTTTAGGAATTGGTAGCATGTGTTCATGAATGTGTATACAAAATTATTATGAATTTGTTCAAATGTTGGACACTTCTACATAAGACAAATCGTGAATGATAATTTTTCCATACAAGGTTTATATATATATGTATATACATACATACTAATTTCAAGAAATAAATAGCCCAATATTGTTGTTTCATGAAAGTACTTCAAAATAACTCCAAAATGAGATTTCATGAGTTTTATTCATTATTATTTATATTATTTTAATTCTGTCCAGATTTGAAAATTATACATATTTGACATAATTATTGTGATCTCATATTTAAATATGTATTCATTGATACCGGTTCATTAAGGTAACTTTAACTATAAATTTTCAAGTCAAAATGAATATTTTGTGCCCCTAAAAGCTAGTTTTAATTATGTATTGGCGTTGGGCATGTTAAAATTGAACTTAGATAACTTGTTCATTTTGTGATTATGACTAGAAACCTCCTTTTGCTCATTCAAGAAGTTAAGATTCGGTACAATGATGCACGAGTCAATTTACTATGTGATAGGAGTAATTGTCAACTATTTTTAGCATTATATGCAAATCTGTACAGATTTTTATCTATGCTTAAAATGTTCTTTTGTCATGAAAACATGGTCAAAAGTTGGTAATTTCGAATATCGGTTTACTAGGATAGTTGCGTGTTAACTTCTCAAGTTTCAAATTGCTTTTCTTATATCCTTAATGAGCTAAATGTGGTGCATAGTAAATAATAAATTTCTTCGCCTCGTTTCATTACTAAAAACACATATCGTCTTTGGCTTGTTTAGTGCTTAAATAAAGTATATGCAAAACCAAGAATAATTGTACGCTTGCTTGTTTGCTAAGGTAAAAAAGCTTTTATTTTTGCATAGCTTTGTTTAAATACGTTGTCCGGTGTTGAGTTGCTCCAACGAAGGGGTCGACGTACCCGGTTTTATATATTGCGTGTTGTCGATGTTGAGGGTTGCTCCACCGAAGGGGTCGGCGTGCCCATATATTATTCTTTGTATTTATGTGATCTGGAAATATTTTCGGGTCAGTAAATACAAAGGAGACTGCCGAATTTTTTGAGAATTTTCGGAGATAGTCTTTTTTCGAGTTTTCGAAACTTTTTAGAAACTTTTGACTCAAGTTCTAGACCATTGGAACCATCCATCTTCGACCTATAACATCGGAGGGACTCTTGGAAATCATTGTCCAATTAGATACTGTAACGCCCGTAGTTCGTATTACGTATTTTAGTATACGTGTACGGAATCCTGACCCGTAATTAGACTTGTCTTGCTTAGCTTGATCCTGGTTTAATCTTACCTTGGTTTATTTTGGGTTCATCCTGGTTCGACTTGTCTTGACTGGTTAGTCTTGGGTTTTTACATTGGCATGGGTTAGTTAGCATTTTCGGGTTCATGTGGTTTATCCTGGCCTTGGCCTATATTGGGTTCGGCTTGGTTGGGCTCGGTTTGCGTTGATATGCAAACCCCTACCTACCACCATCCCTCATTTATTAACCCAACAACCATTCTCTCTCCTCATTCATTACTCATTTACTACTTCTTTTCTTCTTCCTCAATTCTTCTCTACCGAGCACCACCGTAGGCAAGTGCAACTTGGTACATGGAGGAACTCAAGTTTTATTGTTTCATTGTCTTCTTCACGAGATTCTAAGACACTTTAGTACTTAGCATTTTTAGTTTCCATGATTCATTTCATGTAGATCTAAGTTTGTTGCATTTTTGGATTTTTCGATTTTGATCTACTAAACTAGCTTTTTTTCAAAAACTAAGAGTTCTATGAAGAAGGCATTCTGATGTTATGTATGTTTGGTTTTGGAATAGTTGGATTTCATCAAGTCTTGACCGAGATGGAGCTTTCTTGAGCTTTTGAGCTTTTACGCCTGCTTGTCTTGGCCTTGGGGAGAAGATAATGTTTTACGCACACGTTCTTACGTGCTAGCATAGTATTTAGTTTTACACCCACGTTTTTAACGTGCCAGCGTAGCATTTCCTCCTTTATGCACACGTTTTAGCATTTTGGTGTAGTGTTTCCCCTTTTTATGCACACGTCTTAAACGTGCCAGCGTAGTGTCCCATTTATGCACACACATTGCGTGCCAGCGTAATCCTTTCTACGCTTAGTTCACTTGAACTCTACGCGGGGGCCGCTCGTACTCACGTAGATTCGTGCTCGCGAAGATTCTCCCTCGCTCGCGTAGAGCCTTGCGTGCGTAGAGTTTCACTTGGGTGCTCGTGCGCGTAAAGTTTCGCTTGCATGGGGTGCTTGCTAGCGTAGAGCCTTGCCCGCGTTGAGTTCCCTCTCGCGTAGGGCTCCCGCTCGCGTAGAAGCGGTCTTTCCTTGGTCTTGCTCGCGTAAAGCCATTTTTACGCTTGGGACCTCTTGGCCTAACGTAGAGGTTCGCTAGCGTAGGGTCTTGAGCCCCTTTTGCGTACCCGATTTATCTTTATGTCCTTGCACTTTTTCATGAACTTGATAATCACGAATTGGTTGACATGACTGGACTGGTAATTGTATATGGCACGGTATAACAAGTGAATTGACATGACAACCAAGCCTGATAGGAACTATTGAATGCTGTTACGACGGCTAACATGACATGACAAGAATGAATGGCCTGGACACCGTGGACGATTGTGTTTATACAAATGAACCAATACTGTTTTGCATCATGTCTAGGGCAGGGACCCCTGAGTACCACGGTTAAGGGTACCTACTAAAATTGACTAAGGCTAATAACTAGAATAACCCAGTAGTCATGAAAAGATTTCCCAGCTACAGGCAATCCCATTATCTAGGCGCGCAAGTGGACTTGTAGCATGCCGACGAGTAGGGCATATTTCCAGCATACTGTCATGTGTTGCACCCTTCATGAACGGATATTCGACCTGGATAACCTGGATGGTCTGTAGGGCTTGTGGCTGTTGGAATATCTCATTGCAACTTGCTAGTAACTAGGCCTGTGATAATCCTAGTTAGTTAAAGTATCAAGCCGTACTCATTGCTTGGCCGTGATTGATTGGATGGAGTCTACCCCAGTCTAGTCTTATCTGATCCTGTACAAGATCGTTAGCATGACCTGAATGCTTGTGCTTACTTTATCGATAAATGGTGGGAAACCAAGTTCCGTTCAGATGAAGGGTTACAACCCCGGTCCTTGTTTAGTTTACGGGTTGTAACTTTGTTATCTGAATAGTCCCATGGTTATCTTATTGTATATCATCATGATTTTCCCTATTTCTAGTCTTTTATTATAAAGTTATGTTTCGTGCTAATTGCTGGTTTTAGTTCTTAAGTGAAGCCTCCTTTGTTGCACTTGCTCTTTCTGGGATCTGATCTAGCTGGTTTTGCGTGGCCAGATACCGGAGCAGCTCCAGAGGATCTCCCTACCCTCCAACCAAATGGTGACCACCAGGCATAACCAAGGCAACGAGTCGGTTTTTCTTTTGTTCTCCTACTTTATTGTAAAAATATTCTTTTTAGGCGTTTAGCCGGCGAGCACGTGTTAGCTCGTATTACACTTTACTTATTGTCTGCCTACGGGCTGTAACATGATTGACAAATCCTAGGGTTGATCATGTATGACTGAAACTCTTGCTAGTCTTTACATTTTGTACGACTAGCTTCATGATCATCCAAATATGTAATATATGGGACGCCTTACTATTGTATATTTGATGCTCTAACATCTTATAACTGCTATTCCTTGCATGAGATTGAGACAGTAGGCTTGTTCATGACCATAAGAGACCGATGGCTTGTAGTTAAATCCTCATGTAACTAGACAGCCATGACCGTATAGCGAGGTGGATTCCATTTCAATATACGTAGCTGGCTATGTATGCCCCCGCTCTCCAGTATTCTGGCTTGTGGGGCGTTACAGATACCTTAGAATTTTGCCTTGGTTCCAACACTTCTTCGACTACTTTAGTTTCGGAAAGGATGAAACTATTTCTTGAATGCGACTTGACTTCTAGGACACCCGTTTGGGGGATAGTTTCTCTGAAGTCTGAATGTCTAGAATAGGTTGCATGGGGTTTGGGAGAGAAACCGTTGGATCATACTCGGCTAACTTCTTTGCAATATAAATTTTAATTTTCGTACTGATCAGTCCCTGAATCGGGGTTCGTGCGGCCGTGCAAATATTCGGGGTGAGGCTTAGCTCACTTTCTTGATCGCAATTGGACATCCAGGCCCAGAGTTTCATTTCAGCTATCCATTTGTACTTTACCCTGAGTTATAGCTCAGAATACTTGTTAATTCATTAGATATCCAGGCCCTGAGTTCAGCTCAGCTCTCTAATGAATGGGTTCGATATTCTTGGAAAAGTCCAAGTCATACGAATTTCTTGTTACAACACATGATGCGATGACTCGACCCGGATGATTCGGAAACCACTCATGATGTTATCTTGCTTGTAATCACATCAATATGTGATAGTACAGACGGTTGGAGAATCTAAGCACCACCCATTTTTGTACGAGCCTGATCCCGGGCAAATAGGGTTATTATTGAGCTGCTAGGCGTGTATGTGTGATCGAGAAAGTTTCTCTAAACTGCATTTAGGAATAGAAAGATCATGTTGTATCCTATGTGACATTAATTTTTTTGAAGACTATTTTCTTCTTGACTCATATCACACGATATAAGTTTAATTTTTCAAGTTTACTCTATTTTGTATTCACTTGTCATATCATTCCACGTTCATAACTCTATCCTTTGACTGAGGGCTTGCTAGTCGTATTAACGACCTAGTTTTGTTCACTAGGGATTGTTAAAGATCATGATGGAGACCTGGAGTACACCGAGAACAAACTCTACGAATGACGTGGAACTAATGGATTGTAGTTTTCATTTTGAGAACATTCTCAGTTATGTAAATTATGTGTTTTGAAGAACAATGAATTGAATATGTATAATATGTGTTTTGATGAATCTTGATCAAGTTGTAACTTTATGGACAAATGAATGTCATATCAATTATAGAATTTCTGTGATTATGCCTTATATCTATGCCTATCCGGGACCTTACGGGCGACAATCGCAGGGTACAATACGATATTCATTGTACAGTTGCGTAGCCTGGAAAGAAGTATCACATGCCTCGAGTCATCTTGGGAACCGGGGTGTGACACCGGCATTCATTAATCTGGGACAATGCAGCACCAGCCATCCCATCAGATAATGAAAGGAAAATTCAGTCCTGACAAAATCCTTTCTGCCATCGGGTGTCACCGCGTTAACAACGAAGTGTCGTAAGCCTCGTTTGATGGCGCAGACCATCGCAGGAAGCAGGGCAAGCTGGCATCCAAAGTCCAGCTTTACAGTCGGAAGTATCATACCCCGGCTTATTCTTTCAATAGACCCTGAACCACCAGGGACTACACAATCGCGGAGCTATGTCATCCGAAAAGCGGCTAGCACAGCCTCTTATGACAGCTTGAACTCGGCCTGCCTGAAGAAATGATAAACCGAAAAGTTCCCTTCGAGATCATCACTATCTTCAGTGTCTACAGCCCCATGATCTGCCATCAATTTCTCTATCTCAGATTTCGTCGAGGGCTTGCGAGTCAAGAAAGAGAGTGGGCCGTCTCCTTCTCCTTTGATGAAGATGTAGTTGGTCCAGGCTCTCGTATGGGGAAGGGACCCCTCAGTCTTACCCTTCTTTGTGACCTGGTGATAATTGAAGAGGTAACAGAGTAACTCTTTGTACACCTCCATCATCTCGGAGTTCTTTCTCTAAATCCAGGAGCTCCTCATCACAAGGGACGTATTCTTTGTATGGCTTGGTCCCCCAGGGAAGTTTTGATATCGCCTATATCTCGTGAAGAGCCAGACCCATCTCCCTACCCGGTGTGAGGAAGGTACACGTGTGATAGTTGTACAACTCCACCAATGAGATAAACATAGGCCAGTTAACTTTTATGTCATATTGGGTGACTCTAATGGCACAAAAAAGGCTGATAGCTTTTAGGGTGGCCTCGTAAGTCGAGAGCACCCATCCAGTAAGGTCGCACCATAACGGGATAGAGTATCTCCAACCTTCCATCCGCAGCTTTCCTTCCGGATATGACTCCTTCTTTGACAGCATCAGATTGGAGAGAGTCTCAGCAGCGTAAGGGTGAAGATCAGTTGGGACATCATTTATTATGGCCCCAGGATGCAGCCCCCTCGTAGAGTAGGACATGGAGCCCTTGACACACTTGAAAGTGTTCTTCTTTCGGTCATCAGAGTTGAATTGGGTCCTGCCAGAAATGACCTCATGCAGTTTAGGGGTCAGGTCCCATTTTATTTTCCTCCGCATAGCTAGATCAGTAAACGCTGACAGAGGGTATTGGTACTTCATTGATGGTAACCATATCCTTTGGTTATTTAATCTAACTACCAGAGGGTCTTCTAGATATATTGTCTCGTCGTCCTCAAATCTCAGGCTGTCACCAAATAAGAAGTACGGTCTCTTAAAGCTCTGTGTCCCTCCGAGTGTGAACTTCTGTCACGCCCCAGAACCAGAACACTAGAGAGCGGGGGCAGACATAGCCAGCTACGTATAACAGAATGGAATCCACGCCGCTATACGGTCACGGCTGTCTAGATATGTGAGGGTTTCACTACAATCCATCAGTCTCTTAAGGTCATAAAATAGCCTATTGTCTCAATCTCAACCAACTAATAATAGTTACAAGATGTCAGATCACCAAATACACAATAGTAAGGCGTCCCATATATTACATATTCGGAATGATCATAAAGCTAGTCGTGACAAAATGTGAGGACTAGCAAGAGTTCAGTCATACATGATCAACCTCCGGGGCTTGTCAATCATGTTACAGCCCGTAGGCAGACAATAAGTAAAAGCTGCAATCGAGCTAACACTTGCTCGTCGGCTAAACGCCTCAAAAGAATAATTTACAATATCATAGTGGGAGAACAAAAGAAACCCACTCGATGTCGTAGTTACGCCTGGTGACCACCATCGGGCTGGAAAGCAGGGAGATCCTTTGGTGCTGCTCCGGTATCTGGCCATACAAAACCAGCTGGGTCAGACCCCAGAAAGAGCAAGTACCACAAAGGAGGCTTCACTTAAGGACTAAAACCAACAAATCATTAGCATTCAACATGTAAGAAAACAACAAGTAACACAGATTGGGGTTTGTGCACTACCAATGCACTTATCCCAATCAGAGAAAATAATTGAGTAAAGCATCATTGACATAAGACAACTGGAGAATCATGCTAAATAAAATATAGCTGGGCAGTATATGAAGAGGAGAAGAAGGTACTATTTCGGAAGCCAGGTTACAATCCTTAAACCAAACAAGGACCGAGATTGTAACCCTTCACCTGAACAGAACTTAGTCTCTGATCATTTATTGCTAAAGGTGACAATCATTAAGGTGAAAATGAGAGAGTAAAATAATAAAAGTGACAATAAAGAGTACAATACGCTAGAGTGACAATAGAGTACAATTATTATAGTAACAATCTGGAGTGACAATCATTCAATCATTCTGGTACAATCTTTCAATCAATCACTTCTAGACAATACTATACTGGACTAGACTCCATCCAATCAATCATGGCCAATCATTGCCTACGGCTTTCTACATTAACTAACTAGGGTTATCACAATCCTAGTTACTAGGAAGATGCAATGAGATACTCCAAGTAGTCACAGGCCCTGCAGCTATCCAGGTTATCCAGGCGAACTTTATAGTGACAATTTAGAGAGTTCAATCATTTAAAGTGACAATCAGAGAGAGAACAATACACTAGAGTGACAATAGAGTTCAATCATTTAAAGTGACAATGGAGGGTGCCCCACATAACAATGGGCTGGAAATGTGCCCTACTCGTCGGCAGGCTACAAGTCCAAACATTTGCGGTCGAGATAACGGGATCGCCTGTAACTGGGGAACATCTCTTCATGACTACTGAATTATTCTAGTCATTAATCTTAGTTTATTTCAATATGTATCCCTTACCGTGGTACTCAGAGATCCATGCCCTAGACATGATGCAAGACACACTGGTTCTTTTATCAATACATTCACAAGTCACCAACGGTGTCCAGGTCAATATTACATTATCATGTCAAAAGAGCTGTCGCAACGGCGCTCAATAAACTATGCCATTCACTTATCTGGAGTGCACCACCACGGGTCACTATCAAGTTGCTCACAGAGTTCAATGTAGAAGCATGGAAAATACTGAAGAAAATGACTCATGCGGCCAGGAAAGATCCATGCGGCTCAGAAAACCCATGCGGCTCAGGGAGTCATGCGGCATAAGGAGCTATCCGGCCCAAGGCATTCCATGCGGCTCAGAAGACACGTGGCCTGACAGTGCTCCTCTCCGAGCCATGCTGCATTAATTGCTTTGACGGCTGACCCCTCTGAAAAGTTGACAGCCCTGACACAAAAGCAGGTAATTATGACTCTGTCATAATGATGAATCTCTAGGGAAGAGAAAAGAGATCTCTGACACAAATCCCCCGAGAGCCATAAAAATGCCACGTGGCCTTGCCACGTGGGTGTTCGTATGCGGCTCACTTCTCATGCGGTTCAGAATGAATCCTATGCGGCTCAGGTCAAGAAAGCCTCATGCGGCTCGAGCAAAGCACTTCTCATGCGGTTCAGAGTGAATCTGTCCTATGCGGCTCAGGTCAAGAAAGCCTCATGCGGCTCGAGCAAAGAACTTCTCATGCGGTTCACAGTGAATCTGTCCTATACGGCTCAGGCCAAGAAAGCCTCATGCGGCTCGAGCAAAGAACTTCTCATGCGGTTCAGAGTGAATCTGTCCTATGCGGCTCAGGCCCAGAAAGCCTCATGCGGCTCTAGCGAGGACTTCTCATGCGGTTCAAGAGGATCATGTCCATGCGGCTCGGGCGGATATGAACCTATGCGGCCCACAAGGATTACTCCCCTGTGGTTCGAGGGCTCAAGTAAGGGCCACTTCCCAGGCAGCCCTGACACGTGGGCTTAACCATATGCGGTTCAAATTTATATGCGGCTCACTCGTCATGCGGTCCAGATCCTCCAGCAGCTCCTAGCACACGTGTCCTAAACCGATTAATTCCTCAGATTTGTTGCCATTAAAGATTGGGTCAAATCCCAATAATCTGGGACACGTGGAAGGAGAATAAATTTAATTTTCAGAAGATCATTATGAGGAAGATTTATTCCAATCAGCATTAATTGCTAATGGGATTTGGTGTAATCTTCACTCGATGGCTCGGATTTGTCACAATCAAAACTGAACGGCCTGGATTGACCAATCAATGGGCCGCCGCCATCTCCAAGAGCTAATCATTGGCAACCCTAATGATCACATCCCACTATTATAAATAGCAAGGTGCCATTCCCTTGAAAAGATATACAACATCAGAGAGAAATACGTATATACAGAGAGACTCCCCCCCGTAGTCAAAGAGAGAATACACACAGAGAGAGAGAAGCCAGAAGAGCAGTCAGAGGGAGAGCAAGAAGAGCATTTCTTCATCAACGCCAACCATCTTTTCACAGGAGCCAAGACTGCATACCGATCGTCCAAGGAGTAAGGCAGGGTTGTCGTCGCCTTCCCGAGCCTCTATCGTCACCCCCCAGAATCTAAAATAAACAATTGTACTTAGACTGCTGTACCTAAGTTTTCTTCCCTAGGCTTTCTTTATACAAGCGAGTTTCTAACGTGAAGTAAAAGTCCGGTCCTCCGGTAATTGTTCTGTTCTTTTATATTTTATGGCAAACACGATGGCGACTCTGCTGGGGACTAACTTCTCTACGGCTAAAGAGTTGGTGACGCAATCGGATGCAGCCAAACTTGGCTCCATGCAACAAAAGATGGTCGTCCACTTCGACCAACAGGCGTTTGAAGAGATGCTCTCCGAAGGAAGCACTGGCCCGGTCCAGAAGCGCGCCTGCGGCACGAAGGCTCGCAAAGAGTGGAGGCCAAAATCATTTGCTCCTCCCCAAGCCCTCGATGGGATATCCTCTGTTGCTCAAGACGGCGAGAAGGACTCTCCTGCGGCCCCACTTCAGATCGTAGACAACTCTACTGTCCCCAAGTCCGGCAGAAGAAAACACTATGATGCTGGACTTGCAGGGGCAAAGAGAAACTCTCTGAGATCCGAGCCGCATAAGGGTATCAGCCGCAGGGAGAAAGCTCATGCGGCTACATCCGCAGCCGCATGAAGAAAACTCATACGGCCATATCTGTCAGCCGCATAGCTTATGCGGTTACAGTTGCCAACCACACGGATGAAACTCATACGGCTAAGAAAGTCAATCGCTTGCAGAAAACCCATGCGGCCACAATTGCCAATCGCATGCGGCCAGCCTGCACGGTCGGGACTCCTAGCCGCATAAAAATAACTCATCCGACGGCAGAAGACAACCGCATGCAGACAGCCTGCACGGTACCCAACTCTAGTCGCATAGCATCCGTTTCACGCTTCTCTCGATCAGTCTTCCACCGTCTCTCATGCGGTCCTGACTCTGATGGTTCTCTGGATGATAAGCCAGACTCTGTGCTGTTCAACTTGGACTCCTTCTATTACGCACCCGCAAGTGCTAAAAGGAGGAAGTCTAGGACAGCGCAGGCTCACCAAGCCCAGGCAGCTGTCCCAACCTCTAACAATCGGAGTGTCCCGTTGATTATCACACAGGCCTCTGATGGAAAGTTGTATAGAACCTCTCGAGTCCAGCCCCCGGCGGCAAAAGGACAAAGTGGTTCCTCTGACCTGCGTGAGGCGATCCTCCACAAGCGCAAGGAAAGAGAAGCAGCCTCGGCGTGCAAAGAGTCCTTGCTTGGACATCACTGCACCCAAATCATCGTCAACTACTGTTGCAACAGTGCGGCAGCAATGGAAGATCGGCCGTCCGTCTTCTAAAGACTACGGCATCCGAGCTCAGAAGATGAGGCACCTCCTGTTGTCTCCTGTAATTTCGCTCAAAAGGTCTCCGCCGAAGGGAGAGGGAAAAAGACAAGTATCTCCAGTCCCAAGATATCAACCACTACAGCTAAGAAACTATCGTCTAAACGATTGTCCTCTACCGGTGTATTCTAACACACCCGTTCAAAGACAAAATCTACCGCGATAGGAAATTCATCATCCACATCGCTGGGGGTTGAGGGAACTGGGGGTAGCACTCCTACGAACATCCACAACAATCCGATGTTTCAAGAAGCTGAGCCCGGGGAAACAACTCTCCCATCAGGTACAACAGACGCTGATGTCCCCGAGGACATCCGTAACTCTCAAGACGAAGCAAGCTCTGAAGCTGGGGATACTGTTCCTTCTGAGTCCGAGCCCGAAGAGAACATTCCCACCTATTCCGATGACTTCTCGGTGTATGGGTACGACTCGGAGGGCACATCCTCCACTGTTCCTTCTATCACTCCTCATGTAAAGACGGTTTTCATGACGGACAGCAATCAAGGTGGTTCCAATGATCGCCAGCGCATCGACAATCTCGAAGCAATATTACTTGCTTTGGTCAAGTCTGTAGACGAGATTAAAGCGGCCCTGCCAACTCTACAAGGAGGAACGCCTGGTCAAACAAGCACGGGCCCCCGCGGTCAATGCGGATTCGAACTCAGCGGCTCCAAACCCGGGCAATAATCCTCCCGAAGTAACAGCCCCTACCGCGACATATGAGGCCCGAGAAGTAAGAAGAAAGGTCCAGTAGCTCCGAGCCATGTTCCATGCCCGAGAAAACGCCCATGACCTCAGAATACGACAACCATACCCCGCCGAATGGAGGGATGTGCCATTCCCACCAAAATATAAGCCGTTCAATATCAACCCGTATGATGGCAAGACCTCAGCAAGTCGGTACATCACTTACTTCGAGGTTACCACCGACCATCTACCCCATGATGATGCTATCCTCATGCGACTATTCATTGGGGCATTGGAAGGAGTCGCTTTCGATTGGTATCGCAATCTGTCAGACAACTGCATCCACTCCTTCGCCAGCTTCAAGCGCCTGTTCTTGGAGAGATTCTACGAAGTAGGGCAGGACGTCACCATGTCCACCCTCATGGACGTCGTCCAAGGAGAGGAGTTGACAAGGAACTATGTTGAGCGGTTCCGCCAAACCGCCATGAAGCTGCCCTCCGGAAATCCAGATTCCTCTTTAATTGAAATTTGCCAAAAGAGACTGCTCCCAACAATCAGTCTCTGGATGGGCGAAAGTCAATTCAAAGATTGGAAGACATTCATCATCAGCGCCACAAGCGCCGAAGAACGACTGAAGAAGGCTCGCCAAATGGGATTGCACATCTCGGAAGGAGAAAACAAGGGCAAGCATCCCAACAACGATAATAGGGGTAGCCCCTCTAACAATCGGGACAGCAAGGGAAAGCAGTCTATGGTGGCCGATACTGCACAAAAACCTGAGCCGAAGCCAGCAGACAAACAATGGCCATAAATCGATTACTCCTTCGAAGACAGTCACGTCAAGCCCATCTTGGACAAGCTCATACAAGGGGACAGAATTCAGCTTCCTCTACCAAGACGGGAACCGCGGCCGGCAGAGACGGAGAATCCGAAATATTGCCATTATCATCGCTATGTTCATCATGCTACACACGATTGCTACCAGCTGAAACGGTACATCCAGGACCTCATCGATTCGAATGCTCTGGCCATCGATTTCGAAGAGGTAACCGTGGCGGCTAATATGGTGTCCGTACAATTCGACAGCTTCCCTCCGACGGAGACTCAAGACGGGGTGATCCCCGTCCCTCTGGCGACAATAGAAATTACCAATCTTCTACCTCCCCGAGATCAGGCTGCAGGTCTAGTACCTCTCACCACATCACGAGAGGAGGTCATGTGGGTCCATCCAGACTTGGTGTCAGAAGTGACTCGGCCCACACCATCTACCACCAATAAAAAGAAAAGTGGAAAAGTCAGGACCTGCCACACAATCTCGGCAGACAACGAGGAAGCTACAGCCGTCGTCACGCGGTCCGGAGCACAATCCCAACCTGTGGTTGATAATCCAGCTAAAAATCATCAACCCACTACGACTGATGCTCCGGGACCGGCTCAGCCTTCGACGACCGACAAGCCTAGGTCGAAGGAGACTCGCTTCGACAAATCCCTCCGAAAAGAAGCAGCCCAAGGGCTAGAGAGGCCCTACAACTTTGACATCTTAGCACAATTGGCTAACACACCGGCCAAATTGTCACTGTACGAACTCCTAAGGCTCTCCAAGGACGTTCGTATTGCATTGAGCGAAGCACTCTAAAATGCCGATGCCTATCTGGCTCAATCCAACCTCACCGGGAAGGACTCGCCCGTGGATCTCCAAGACAGTGCCTGCACGGGAGCAATGCCCAATATCGTCTTCACTCCACAGGACATGCTTATCAAGACCAACCTACACGATCGCCCGCTATACTATACGGGGTACATTGGCGACGTGAAGGTGGATCGGATGCACATAGATCCTGGCTCTTCCATAAGCATCATCCCGAAGGGCCTGCTACATCATCTCTGCATCCTAATGCATCGCCTGACACCTACAAGCACCGCCATCAGCGGTTTCAATTCGGGCAGGAGCTACCCTATTGGGAAGATTCGTCTGAAGTGTCAAATTGGCGACCTCCAATCCGAAGTCACCTGCTACGTCATAGATGCAGACACTTCTTATAACATCCTTTTGGGGCGTCCATGGATACACGATTACATGATCGTGCCTTCCACGCTACACCATTGCTTCAAATATGTCGACAAACACGGCTTCGTGAAGCCAGAATTTGCTGACATCGATCCCTTCAAAGGGGTCGAATCCTACTACTCAGACTCCTGCCTATACGAAAAGTCGAAGAGGCACCTTGATGAAGGAGACGCACAAGCTCATACCGAGACAGCTACGGGACCAGAAGGACCTCTAACGATCCACCTCCAAGCTCGCAAACCGGGCAAGTCCGTACCCCTTACTGCCACTTTGCGGAAGGACGCAATCAGCCTCTCGGTGTAAGAGGAGCAGATGATAATCCGACTGTCAAGGTCCGGCCAAGTGCCGAGACCCACAACGGGGCCACTAAAAATCAGACTGCCGAGAGTCAGTCAAACCCCAAACAGGGAAGCTCAATCCCTCCAACAAGCCGCTGACGATACGCCTTCCCAGGAAGGGTCGTCACCCCGATGCAAGGTCTGACACTTCTAGCGAACCAGCCACTCCTCGCCCCACATCAAATACCAAACTGGGGGTCGCTAGTCTGCCAACAACTCCACGCTCTGCTCCATCAACTGAACCACTGACAATCAAGCTTCCCAGGTCGTCCTCTCAGTCTTCATTCACGCAGGGGGTAGCCGAAGAGGAACCGGAGCTAACCAAGTATGTGGCCGCCCACACTGATGTTCCCTCCGCAGATGATGTAATCCCCCTAGAAAATATACCTTACTTCCTCAATAAAGGATTATCTTTGAACTACACCGAGCTCAATAAACTATGTACAATGTTTGCTATGGAACATGGTATAGGCACTCACCTACACACACAGGTGACAAATGTGTACACCGCGATCCAGCTTACTCCAGTAGAAGACGCTTACCGAATATTCAAGGGAGGAGACCATCCAATCATCTTCGGCCGGACGAACAACCCACATCCCCTCACCATAGAAGAAGCCGACCTCGGGTCAGATGCCGGGAGACTGCCTTTGTATCTCTATAGCCCTCAATCCAAATATCTCATACAGAAACAGGGGTATGATCTAGAGACGACGCCAGGTTTGAACTACGGCACTGGCGACGATTACCTTTGAAGCCACCAGTCCCGGCGGGCAAACCACGAGACTACTATAGCAAAACTCGATGCGGGTTGGGGTATGTAACGCCTACTACGATCCCTGAAAGTTCAGATGAAGAATGCGACTGGCATTCACGTTAAACCGGATCACCAACTTTCGACTCGGATACCAGCATCGGAGATGTGTTCAGACAAGTCATGTCAGTCAACATGGCATTCGCCGACGCTTACGAGGAAGACGAAGACATCCCCGAGATCCTCGATCTAGAGCCGTGGGCCCAGCAATTGGATGCACAATGGGAAAAGCGGTTCGAACTAAGAGAACCTCCTACTGAAGATGAGGTTATACAAGTTGACCTCGGCAGCGAATCTTCTCCGAAACCGATTTTTATCAGTAAAAGCCTAACAGACGAAGAACGGGAGTCGCTGCTAAAACTTGTCCGAGAGTACATTGATGTGTTCGCCTGGAGCTATAAAGACATGCCAGGGTTAAATCCCGACATCGCCCTTCACAAACTCAACATTCGGCCAGATGCGAAGCCAGTCAAGCAACAACAGCGACGCTTCCATCCAGGCATCATGGACGCGATCGAAGCCAAAGTCAACAAACTGATAGCCAGCGGCTTCATTCGTGAGGAACAACATCCAGACTGGGTCGCCAACATAGTACCCGTCCTCAAGAAGAATGAAAAGATTCGAATTTGCATCGACTTCCGCAATCTGAACGAGGCGTGCCCCAAAGATGAATTCCCCCTTCCTATCACAGACATCATGATCGATAATACCTGCAGCTTCGAACGTATGTCATTCATGGATGGCTTCTCGGGGTACAACCAAATCAAAATGTCTTCCGATGACGAAAAGTATACATCATTCCGAACGCCAATCGGCACGTACTGCTACACAGTCATGCCTTTCGGTTTGAAGAATGCCGACGCCACCTATCAAAGAGTCATGAGCATCATCTTCAGAGACCACTTACGCAAGACAGTGGAGTGCTACGTTGACGATATAGCCGTTAAGAGCCGCTGCAAAGGAGACCATGTGCAGGATCTGAGGACGGTATTCGACCTAATGCGAGCACATAATTTGAAAATAAATCCTACGAAGTCCTTCCTGGGCGTATCCAGCGAGAAGTTCTTGGGCTTCATCATCACCGACCAGGGTATCCATGTAGACCCTGAGAAGACAAAAGCAATCATGGAGATGGGTCCCCCGAGAAATCTCTACGAACTCAGAGGCCTCCAAGGGAGGCTAGCCTACATCAGGAGGTTCATTTCCAACCTCTCCGGGCGATGCCGACCGTTCACGCACCTCATGAAGAAAGGAGTCTCATTCGTATGGGGCGAGGAATGTCAGCGTGCTTTCGACAGCATCAAAGAATATTTGTCAAATTCTCCAGTTTTGGTGGCCCCGGTTCCTGGAAAACTATTCCTGCTCTATGTACGAGCAATGGAACACTCCCTTGGGGCTCTGCTGGTACAGAACAACGATGCAGGCCATGAACAGGCCATATATTACCTCAGCCGAATGATGATTGGGCCAGAGCACCGATACACCGCTGTGGAGAAGGAATACCTCGCCCTGGTGTTCGCTATTCAGAAAATGCGATACTATGTCACCGGACAAACGATACACGTGATCTCACGAGTCAACCCTCTCAGGGTCCTCATGACTAAACCAGGGGCACTCAGCTCTCGCCTCGCTACATGGGCAATATTGCTGTCCCCTTATCATATGATCTTCGTCCCACAAAAGGCAGTCAAAGGTCAAGCCCTGGCGGACTTTTTAGCATCCCACCCAGGCTCGGAGTCCTCCAGAATATATGAAAAGATCCCAGATGAGGTCGCCGACTCACATGCAACCTCTCACGAGGCTATATGGCGAATATTCTTCGACGGTGCTTCGAGGACCGGACCTAAAGGCAACATAGTCGTCGGAGTCGGGGTAGTGCTAGTCTTCCCTACCGGATTGGTGATCAACTGCACTTATTCCCTCACAGAGCCGTGCTCTAACAATGTGGCCGAGTACAACGCTCTGGTCATTGGCCTCCAACTTGCAAGAGAGCTGGGGGTAGAATACCTTGAAGCAGACGGCGATTCCCAATTAATCGTCAATTAGATCCAGGGCTCATACGAGGTCCGCCACGAAGACATGATTCCTTATCACCAAAGAGCGATTGACATCATCTCATCGTTCGAGGGGTTCTTCATCGAACACGTTCCCAGACTCCGAAATATCGAAGCCGATGCCCTAGCTGGTCTTGCCGCTTCCCTTGTAGTTCCGAATTATGATCGCCAATCAGTGGATGTAATAGGCCACGAACTGGTCTGTCCCAAGAACAATGTGCAATTCGTGGCGAGTTATTCTGCCCAGACGATCGATGATGCCCCAGATTGGAGACAACCATTCATCGACTTCGTCGTCTACGACATCCTGCCCGAGAACCCAAAGGAAGCCACCTCCATTAGACGGCGTTCTCTCAGATTCTTCTACGATACCGAGACAAAAATGCTGTACCGTCGCTCTTACGACAGATTATTGCTTCAGTGTCTATCAAATGCAGAAGCCAAAGAAGCCGTACGAGAAGCTCACGACGGTGTCTGCGGGGCCCACCAGCCCGGCCCAAATTGCAAGACCGCCTTCGACGAATGGGCTACTATTGGCCCACAATGGTGGCAGATGCGATAGATTATGCTAGAAAATGCAAAGCCTGCCAAGTCCACGCGGACTTCATTCACCAGCCCTCCGAATTTCTACATCCGACAGTGGCGTCCTGGCCATTCGAAGCATGGGGAATGGATATCATTGGTCCAATCACCCCACCTTCCTCTCGAGGACATCGCTTCATACTTGCGATCACTGATTACTTCTCCAAATAGACGGAAGCTGTCCCACTCGCAGAAGTCAATATTTCAAACGTGATCAGCTTCCTTAAGCATCACGTCATCTACCGTTTTGGACTGCCTCGAAGGATCATCCATTATAATGGTCCGCAGTTTGCAAGCCACACATTCTATCGGTTCTGCGATAAGCACCGCATTCAGAATGTCGCTTCGACACCATACAACCCGACAGCGAACGGGTTGGCAGAAGCATTCAACAAAACAATCATCAAGCTCCTCAAGAAGTTTGTCTCCTCCAACAAATGCGACGGAAATGAGAAGCTCGGTGAATGCTTATGGGCTTATCGCACCACAGTTCGAACAGCCACTGGGAATACGCCATTCTTCCTAGTGTACTGGAGTGAGGCAGTTCTCCCATTAGAGACTCAAATACCCTCACTCCGCGTCGCCCTCACTTATCAATTGACGACGAATGACAACTACCGACATCGACTGCAAGAGTTAGAGGCCTTAGATAAAAAGCGCCTTCTAGCTCAGCAAAGGATCGAGCTGTACCAAGCACGCATCTCGGGAGCCTTCAACAAGAAGGTCAAAATCAGAACATTCCAAGTGGGCGATCTTGTTCTGGCAGTCCGGAGGCCAATGGTCATGACTCACAAGATCGCCGGCAAGTTCCAACCAAAATGGAAAGGCCCATTTATCATCGAGACAGTATTCTCCAACGGTGCTTACCGCCTCGCTAAGCAAAACGGAGACTTGCTCATGTTGCCCGTCAACGGCAAGTTCCTGAAGAAATATTATGTCTAAACGACATTCTCCCCAGATCATTGAGTCATGTACCCGCTGGTACCACTGAACTCGCTTCCATAATTTTCCAGATTATTGAGTTACGTACCGGTTGGTACCTCTGAACTCACCATCACAACATTCCAGATTTTCGAGTCACGTACCCGCTGGTACCACTGAACTCATCCTCATTGTTTTCCAGATTATTGAGCCATGTACCCGTTGGTACCTCTGAACTCACTATCACAACATCCCAGATTTTTGAGTCATGTACCCGCTGGTACCACTAAACTCACCCTCATAGTTTGTCAGATTTCTGAGTCATGTACCCGCTGGTACCACTGAACTCACGCTCACCATTCTCCAGATTCTTGAGTCATGTACCCGATGGTGCCGCTGAACTCACATCCCGGTCACTCTTTCAGATAGAAAGTTATGTATGATTATACCTCTGAACTTTCTTTCTGGAGGAGGTCCTCCCCCATGATCCAATACCTGCACTCCCAGTGCATAAAAAGGGTAATCGATCCACAAATTTCCAAAACGGCCATGTCCTCATTACCTCTGAGTCGTTCCGCTTCCGCCACAAACAAATCACCCCTCTACATAGAATTTCCATGTCCTTATTACCTCTGAGTTATTCTATGTACCCCCCCTCCCCCCGTCAAAGAAACCCTCACGCTCACCATGTCCTCAGTACCTCTGAGTCAGTATGATTGGTTCCTTTCTTTTAAAACTTGTTGTCCGTATCCAAAACCAGGGTACGTTAGGGACAATGGGTCCACGCAAGCTCATCAGAATTGTACAGTGCAAGTAGTTCTTTACATCCCTGTTCTTCACGAGTACAGTCCCAATTCTTAACTCTTTAGAGGAGAGATTATAGAATCAGAACGTTCATTTTATTCTTGGTTAAGTAAATCTATTTACTCCTGCATCTGGATAAGTTGTGCATGAACAGTCTAGCTCTGCTCAATAACCATTTTTTTAATATCAAATTTTTGGCATTTTCCCCGAATACCTAAAATAGATACGATCATAGAAAATGTAAAATATTTGAGAGGATCCATTTAAGAAATGTAGAATATCAGAGAAATTCAAATTATGTGAGGACTGTTTCGGATAAAGCTCAAGCAGCACAGAATACATATCAAAAATTACAAATCACAAATACCATTTATAATATGAAGGACAAGTAAACAGGGATATCAGTAACAAAGGATTTGATGAGTCAGATAATCTAACCTGGACGATAAACTTGCTATAACGAGAAAGTGTCCAGCAGGTGATACTCCTTATAAGAGGAAATCTGTCATCCAGTAGTGGTATGAGAAATGCAACAATCTGCAATTAGAGCCCCTGTTATATTTTGCTATAAAAGGGAGGATCGGCCTCCACAATCAACAGTTGCAGAGATAACAAATAAGCATACTAGATAGCAAATTAGATGCAAAAGGATAAAAAGGACAATTACAAGGGAATCTAAAATGCTAAAGCAAATACATAAATAAGCATTTGAGACCACAAAAGAAGGCACATGGATGAGACCAACAGAAAGACTCAAAAACAAAGATTATTAACACTTGATAAATTGAAGGTGCATATCCTCACGGCATTAATAGCATTGATTAATAATGCACCTGCCAAGAAAGACACTCAGAAGATTAAGGAAAGGCCTTCTAAAACAAAAAATGATTGATACATGGTTCACAAATTCAAGGTCGTAGGATCTATTTTGATTTTTGTTTACTCCAAAATGTTGTAGAATGATCTCAGGAGCAAAACTACTACTAGTATCTTAGCTTATTAGGCGTTCAAGGAGTGTAAGCCTGTCTAGGAATCCCTGTTTGAGAGCATATCTATATTTTATAATACATCTCACTATCTCCAGCCTAGCTTTCAACCTTACCTGAAAAAGTCACTCGCAGAAAAAGTACTGATTGAAAGGAACTCAAGAGAGAAACCTTCCTATTTTGTGTATGCAGCAATATGAGTATATACAAACATTGATTTACAGTTAAGAGAGACGTCCCTATCTTACGTATGCAGGACTATGTGTATATACAAACATTTATTCGGGTATTTACCAAAATAGAGAAACTTTAGCTTTTTTACCCAACTTTCCACTCTTCTTGAAACTTTGACAACATCAAAGGGCCTGCTTCCAGCACAGGCTCGCCATAGACATCATTCAAGTTGCCAATGATCCTCGAGAGAAGAAGAACCATACAACCCACAGCTTTGCATGCTTAACTTTGCCAAGGAAGCTTCATTCAAGGCTACAACCTCCACTAGCTCCTCTCCCTCAACAATGAATTATTGTTGAAATACTTAACCAAGTTTTTGAACTATCTTACTTTCTATGTCATCGTAATTTATCCTGACCATCCACTGTAAAATTCACATTTATTTAAAGCTGTCATTAAAGGAAAGTTTGATGGCTAAGAAGCCCTACTCGCAGGACTCTTAATATATAAAAAAATATAATGGAGAAGTTTGATTACTTCAACTTTATTGCATTTTAACTACGAATAAAATCTAATCAGTCAACAAACGGTTTAGTCTCAACGGCAGCAAATTTTTGTTCATATTTTGAGACACCCATGAAGGGAGTAAATTATGTTGGTAGATTGCTCCACTGACATCGTTTAAACTAGGCAGTTACAAAGATAAAGATCAAGACCTCCTCCTTAACGGAATAAAATGTAAATGCCAACAACCATTAAACTTAACAGGGGCTACGAATACAAAGCCTCCATCCAATCTTGGTATCAACTGCATGACACCTTATTTGTTATTCAGTTCTTAGTGCAACACATAATATTTAATAAGTTACGAAAAATGAAGCAATGGAAGGCAGAAAACAACTGCTTTTCCAGGTACCACTCGTACCAGAAGTCCAGGCCATCAGAATTCCACATTATATCAACTTGCACTGTAGATGAGAAGCAAAACAAACATAAATTGAGCAATTTCAACACAAGAATGGTAGTCCCTGCTAGGCCGTGTGATGGAGGACCAGTTTGAGTTTAGTTATTTATAGATTTGAGTTAGAACAAACCCATTTTTCCTTTTAAAACAAAAACTATCAGTGGGCTGAAAGAAATCCATAACAAATTCAATAAGAATGTAATCAGGAAGACAGAAGGGCTCACATTGATGGGTCGAGATAGTGTTGAGAGAACTCGTCTTCGTCGGAGCTCGGCTTCTGCAAGGGAGCGCCCGACAATGGTCCCGACGACAAGTGGAGGCGGCAGCGAGTGACGATAGGTGGTGCTCCGCTATGCGTTCACGACAGGGTTGCCTCCGGCGATCGGCCACGTAGTCCGCAGCCTCCTCCAGCATCCTCGGCGCCGCCAGCTTCCTGTACCCCGGCACCAGCCGCCTCCACGAGGCAGTCGAAGAGGCCGGACGGCAGGTCTTTCTTGTACGCGTCGGCCACGGACCCGAAGACCGATCGGAGGAGGAGAGCCACGTGGACTCTCCCTCCGCAGGAGCCTCTCTACATGACCGAGATTAGGGTTTCGATAAGCCCTCTCCATCTTCTCCACCCTTTCTAACTAGGTTTAGGGTTTTGGATTAGGGTTAGGGTTTTGGAGTTGGGGGAAAGGAAGGAGAAGAAGAGAAGGAGAGGAGGGTGTTGCTGAAAGGAGGAGACGAAAGGAGGAGGGAGACGAAAGGAGTTGGGGGAGAGGAGGGAGACGAAAGGAGGAGAACGGGAAGACCAGAATGGTTTTGGGGGAGAGGGGAATTTTTGTTGAAGCGCGGGATGTAGCAAGGATTTTACCAAAAATTGAACTAAAAAAATATTACAAGTTTGCCACCGCTCTAAAATATTAATAACGCTTTGTTTTATAAACGTTATAAAAAGTCCAGAATTAGCTTAAACCGTTATAGAAAAAAGGTATTTCGAACGTTCATAACGCTTTTTTATCAGCCGTCATGAAATCCACTTATCAAACGTCATTAAAAGGGTTTTTTGTTGTAGTGATTAGCCTTGCCCGGATGATAATCTAGCTCGATCTTGTAATCCTTCATCAACTCTAACCAACAACGTTGTCGCACATTTAACCTTTTTTGTGTTAACACGTACTTGAGGCTCTTATAATCAGTGTAGATACCTACCTTCTCGCCGTACAAGTAGTGTCTCCATAGCTTCAAAGCAAAGATAACCGCTACGAGCTCTAGATCATGGTTGGATAATTCTTCTCGTACACCCTCAACTGTCTCGATGCATATGCTACTTCATGACCATGCTGCATCAATACGCATCCTAATCCCTTCTCGGATGCATCACTGTATATCAAAAATCCTCTCGGGCCCGATGGTATTGTCAAGATAGGTGTCGTGGTCAAGTGCTTCTTCAATTCGTACACTCATCTGTCCATACAAACTCTTGATCCTTGCAAGTTAGTCGAGTCATAGGCCCCGCTATTCGAGAGAAATCTTCTACGAACCTTCGGTAATAACCAGCAAGTCCAAGAAAACTTCTCACCTAAGAAGCTGATGTGGGAGCGGGCCATGCCTTGACTGCTGTGATCTTCTCCGGATCTACCAATATGCCGTCTCCAGTAACAATATGTCCAAGAAATGATACCTTCTTGAGAAAGAAATCATACTTGCTAAGCTTCGCGAAAAGTCGCTCATTCCTCAAGGTCCCCAAAATAATCCATAGATGCTGCTCATGCTCCTCTTGACTCTTGGACTAAATCAAGATATTATCTATGAAGATGACTACAAATTTGTCCAAGTACTGGTGAAAGATCTTGTTCATTAAGTTCATGAAAACCGCGGGAGCATTGGTCAAACCATAAGGCATAACCAAGAACTCGTAGTGTCGATACCTCGATCGAAATGCCGTCTTCGGGATATCTTCCTTCCGAACCTTCAGTTGATGATAGCCCGATCGTAAATCAATCTTGGAGAATACTTTTGCTCCACTCAGTTGATCGAACATATCATCTATACGCGGTAAGGGGTACTTGTTCTTCACTGTCACTGCATTCAAGGCTCTATAGTCGATATAAATGTGCATTGTCCCGTCTTTCTTAGGTACAAAGAGAACGGGTGCTCCCCATGGTGACGCACTGGCACGAATAAAGCCTTTCTCCAATAAGTCGTCAATCTGTGTCTTCATCTCTACCAACTCTTTCGGTGCTAGTCGATATACTCGAGATGAAATAGGCTCGGCTCTCGGAATAAGCTCAATAGAAAACTCGATGTCTCAGTCAGGCAGCAGTCCCAGTAAATCCTCGGGGAATACGTCTTCGAACTCAGAGATGACAGGGTGTTGAGTGGTATCCTGTATCATCATGTGAGTCCCTAATATGGGTGCATCACAACTCTCTCCTTCTTCTTTGGTGAACTCGAACTCCGTCTCATTCGGTGGTCTAAAGATGATACTTCCCCTATGGCAGTCTATTAGAGCAAACTGCTAGCTCAACCAGTCCATTCCGAGAATCACATCGAAAGTAGGTATAGGAAATACAAGGAGTCGTGCTCTTATCTCTCTACCATATATCACTACAGGACAAAGCCTACAAATACCACTAACAGGTACAACTCCTCCTCCAGTGAGAATTCTAATGTTCTTAGATAAGGGTGTGATGGGAATGCTGTGTTTAGTAGCAAAACTAGTAGCTATGAATGAATGAGTGGCTCCAGTGTCAAACAAAGTAATGACAGGAAATGAAGCAACTAAACCATACCTGCTATGACCTCTGCCTCTGTCTTTACCTCTGTATTCTCAACAGCTAGAGAGAATACCTGCCCACAATTCTTCCAGGGCCCTGAGCTCTGGCCTTCTTGAACTGTGTCGACTGGGGTGGTAATGGTAGGCGAGGTGCTCTTGCTGCTGACGAGGTATAGGAAGTGTTGGGGCTGTCGGTCTCGGGTTCTGTTGGGCATAAACCAAGGACTGCTGCTCAGAATAATCTTTTACCTTCTGTTTCCCTGACCCGTCTCAAGCACGCTCCAAGTCGAGTTCGACAGTCCTTCATGAGGTACACTGCTTCCCGCAATAGTTGTTGGTGGGCTTCTGATAAGAAGTGGGCCTGTGCTGGAACTGTCATGTAGGCTTCCTGATAGGTCCATCCTGAGTAGCTCTAGCCGGTACAACTACTGGTGTATGGCATCTCGATGTCTGCTGTTGCTCCTTGTGAAAAATTGCCTGAGCACGAGCTTCTTCCAAGATAGCTGAATGGGAGACACGAGACTGTGTAGTCGTATAAGACTTGAGCTCTGGTGCAAGCCTCTAATGGAATCTTCTCGCCTTCTCTAACTCTGTCAGGATCAATCACGCACCAAATCTACTCAGGCGATTAAACTCTGAGTCATACTCATCAACTGTCATATTCCCTTCCCTTGCTTCAGGTAATGAACTGGTCGTATAGACCGTCTCAACATGAATAGGGAAGAATCTCTCATAAAATGCATCATAGAACTGCTTCTAGGTGATTCCAGCGCCTAATCGCCTCTCTTCCCGCCTCCACCAGTGGTGGGCATTATCTTCTAATAGTAGGTCCACTGCTGTCATCCAATCTCGAGCTGGCAACTGTGATGCCTTCAGTAGCTTCTCTGTACTAATAAGCTATTATGATACCTCTAGTGGCTTCTCCATTCCTCTGAAGGCCTTGGGGTTCATGTCTGTAAAGTTCTTGAGAGAGCCTTCATAAGGATGCAGAGTCGGTGCTGGTGCTGCTACTGGTACCGGAGGTGGAGGTGGAGGTCTAGCCAATGCTGCCGTTATTGTATGTCTCATCATCTCAGTCTGCTGCCACTGAGCCTGCATCATGGCATACATAAAATAGAAAGTAGGACTCCCATCAGTCGGTGGTGGAGGCATCTGAGGTCCTGACTGTATGGAAACTGCTGAGGGAATGGTGGTGGAAGAGGCAGTGGTACATTCCCTCCTGGTGGTACGGTAGTGGTCTACCCAGCCTGGCTGACTGGGGTACTGCGATCTTTGGGTGCATCGTCGCCGGAGTCATAGTAGGCTGCGACTGTCCTGGTACAGTGTTACCGGAGTCATCGGAGGATTCTGTCCCTTCGAGGTAGCCTCTTCACTAGATGTGAGAGCCAAGGCAGAAGTGCGTCCGCTTCTTAGATTCATACTGTTGGCACGAGGAAGAATAGGATGACATTATGAGAGGTTAGATATGAGGTAATTCAAGTAATCAAAGGAATTTGAAAAGATTGGAAGTCAAGAGAGTAGTTCTGGATGAGATACTATTCATATTCCTATATGCAGGCTTGTTGGGCATAGTCATGTAACGCAACAATATTTTCGGACCAGCATGGGCCACCACAAAAACATATAACACCCTAGTCCCAAAATACTTAGAACCGAGTACGTAGACATGCCAGTTGCACATATACGAAGAATACTCCAATATATGGAATCCTTGTATACGTACATAAGCTGTAAATATAAAACAATCACAGGCCAGAATATAATCATTTAATCTTATCACAACTCAACATAGAAAATAATAGAGTCCAAATAATAATGAGTGTAGCAAAGAGATAGCCGGGTGGACATATCTACTCCAAACAGCTATGATAAATAGTCTCAATGATCAGAGTCCAACCTCCGCAAAATAGAAAGAAAAAAATATAAAAATGTCCACTAAAATGTCTTAAAGAATCAATAAGCTATAAATCAGAGGGAGATGCCTCGTCATCAATGTAGGATGGATCCAGTGCCGCTCCGTACTCCTGCAGAAATTCGTTTAATCCTAGAGAGACAACCAGGTCCATATAAACTGTGATATATATAGAAAAGAAAGGATATATGCAATAGGGTGCCTACCAGTTCTACAGTGGTAATCAGTTAAGAACAAACCTTCAACGCATGGGCACTCTGGCTACAGGAAACTCAGGTATGGTCCCACCAGGATATCAGGGACCTCAAAGCATAACATTCATCGAATGACAGAGGCCAGCAGGACCAGGAAATGGGAAAGTACATACGTGGCCCATATGTTAAGGAACTGTCCTCCCCACCCAATGTCTAGTAGGGTCACATCCATGTCCTATAGGAACCTCTAGTAACTGCCAAGTCCACTAGCGTACAACTCTATTGGCAGTTACTCCTAACCGTCGCACGTCTCATACGTATCGGTGGCCAGCCGACTACGTGAGTACGTGTCCTACATTTGACTCACAACTCGTGATGATCATTTGTCAAGGCCGTATGAGGTATACCAATACCTCATCATAACTGGGTGGTTACTAGGCTATGTTAATATAAGAGAATAAAACCAAAAGCAATAAAACGACCGATGGTGTCGCTTGCATCCAAGTGTGACTTGGACGCACAGTAATATATACTAACAATAGATAAAAAATGCTGAATATAAATAACTAAAAATAAGAATAAAAATTCACAGAGTAAGGTGGCAAGGTATCTTGCCTGGTAGTACGGGAATAGCAATTCCAAGCAATCAATCACGTCAGCAAGAAATCTCAAAATCCACGAACGGCTCCGGATACTGAAAGACATCAAGAACATTTTCGTATAAAAGATATATCTAGGAAACGCCTATCCATAAGTCTAATTCTGGAACAGGGGCAAAATCATAATTTTGGGTCAAAACGATGTCCGTCGTTGGACCCGTTTTGCACCAAAGCGTGCCAATGTCTATGGTCTCTAAAGTCGTCAAACTACATGTCTACGGGTCCGGTTTGAGAAGACAAACCCAACGTATCCAAAGTTGGATTCCGGCGGGCCGTGTACAATTTTGCCCGTTGGATCGGGTCACGGGCCCGCCAAATAGGCGTTTCGGTCGACCTTCTCAGAATCTGACCAAACTTGGCACACAGGACCAAAATTTTGATACGGTCCTGTTGGCGCAAGTTTCGTCTCGATGCGACAAACGTACACGAAGTTAGGGCCAAGTTTGTAAAAGGTCGACACGGGGGTATCTCGACGGATACGCACTGATTTCGTCGCGCACACGCAACAAAATTGAGTTCCGTCAGTTCCACATGTCGGCAACTTCCATATGCGCCTTTCGATACATATAGTTTGCGACCATGTCTCTCGATTTGTTGCGGTGCACGCCGTATCTAAAATTTTCTAAAGTTTTTAGTTTCGAAAGCCCAGTTTTTCTTGAATCTTAAACAACGGATAACTTCATGAATAATAACTGAAAAGTAATTATATATGCATTTTAATCTGGTATATGTTGTCTTCTACTATTTCAATTTAGGTTTTCAAATTCTAGTTTTTCGTCCAGAAAATGCCTTTCAAAACAGTCTCGAAACTGTTTCGTT